>OU343223.1:171542747-171580881 GCA_910596185.1 Chrysanthemum makinoi
GATCATCTCTGTTCAGCATGCCAATTGGGAAAAAGCAAGAAATATGCCTACAAACCCAAGCCTACAAACTCAGTTACAGAAGTTCTTGATACAATTCACATGGACTTATGTGGACCCATGAGAGTGCAGAATATATTTGGGAAGAAATATGTGTTAGTTGTGGTTGATGATTACTCTCGATTCACCTGGGTTAAGTTCTTGAGGACAAAGGATGAATCTCCAGATATCATCATCAAACTTATCAAACAGCTGCAGGTTCGACTTAACAAAACTGTCAGAATCATCCGAACAGACAATGGAACTGAGTTTGTTAATAAACAACTTAGTGAGTTTTATGAAAGTGTTGGAATAAGTCATCAAAGAAGTGTTCCACAAACTCCTCAATAGAACGGTGTAGTTGAAAGACAAATCGAACTCTTGTGTAGACGCAAGAACAATGCTGATTTACTCAAAGGTTCCAATGTTTCTCTGGTCTGAAGCCATTGCCACTGCATGCTACACTCAAAATCGATCCCTAATTCACACTGCTCATGAAAAAACTCCATATGAACTTGTCCACAATAGAAAACCTAATCTCTCATTCTTTCGTGTGTTTGGTGCATTGTGTTATCCAACTAATGAGGGTCAAGACTTAGGCAAACTTAAAGCTAAAGCGGACATTGGAGTATTTGTAGGATATGCACCAAACAAAAAGGGATACCGAATCTACAACAAAAGAACCCGAAATATCATGGAAACAATTCACGTTACGTTCGATGAGCTGACCGGTCCTATGGCTCCAGGACAACCCAGTTCTGGACCCGCATCAACATGTAGTCCCATCAGTTCTACTCTTGTTTTCGACTCCTCGCCAGCAACTCCTTATGTACCTCATTTAGAAGATGACTTGAAGAAACTGTTCGATCAAATGTTTGATGAACATTATGAGCCAACCGCAAATGATCTGCCAATTCCTGCATCAGAGGCTGCTTCTATCCCTGTCAATGAAGTTAACCCTTTAGTTTCTATGACGCTAAGTCAAGAAGCGCCTGCTGCTGATCACTCTGTCTCATCAACAAATCATCAATCATCGAGTGTACATCATGGAAATGTTTCTGGCACCTTTGAGGGAGAAAATCCCTTTGCTACTCCTGAAGATGCTCTGTTTGAAAACATATTTGCTCCTGAATCATCATCAGGAGAAATCGATTCTGCTACTTCAGTTCCTCAACAACAACCACATGAACACCTTAGGAAATGGACACATGATCATCCATTGGACAACATCATTGGAAACCTCTCTCGTCCGGTATCCACTCGGAAACAACTTGCAACCGATTCCTTATGGTGCTTCTTCAACTCCGTACTCTCTAAGATCGAACCAAAAGATGTTAAAACCGCCATGAATGAAGACAGCTGGTTCAATGCCATGCAAGAAGAAATTCATGAGTTTGATCGACTAGATGTATGGGAATTAGTACCTGCTCCTGATTGTGCCATGATCATTTCTCTAAAGTGGATCTTCAAAGTAAAACTTGATGAGCATGGTGATGTTTTAAAGAACAAGGCTCGATTGGTTGCAAGAGGATACCGTCAAGAGGAGGGTATTGACTTTGAAGAATCATTTGCTCCAGTTGCTCGCATCGAGGCAATCGAATCTTTTTTGCTAATGTTGCAAGTAAGAACATGGTAGTCTATCAGATGGATGTAAAGACGGCTTTTCTTAACGGAGATCTTAAAGAAGTCGTATACGTCAGCCAACCGGAAGGTTTTGTGAATCCAGAGCATCCTACTCATGTCTATCGCTTGAAGAAGGCTCTTTACGGCTTGAAGCAAGCTCCAAGGGCATGGTATGATACACTAACAAAGTTTTTTCTATCTACTGGATTCAGCAAAGGAGCAGTTGATCCGACATTGTTCACCAGGAAGTCAGGCAAACATTTAATTCACGTTCAAATATATGTTGATGATATCATCTTTGCCTCGACTGACCCCAATGAATGTGATCATTTTTCAAATGAAATGGGTTCCAAATTTCAAATGTCAATGATGGGACAAATGTCATTTTTCTTGGGATTACAAATATCACAAAGTCCCGGAGGCATTTTTATAAATCAATCTAAATATGTTGGATATTGGATTTCATAAACACATAACAAACAATAATATGGGTCGAATTGTTTAGAGGTTTTAGAGAGAGAAAGTGGGAGCCTTTCTAGAGAGAGAAAGTGAAAGAAAACATAGAAGGTTAGATTAAGATGAATGAAAGGTCCAACCCTCTACCTTGGGAGGTAGAGGGTATTTATAGTTACAAACTAAACGTCCTCCTTCAGACTGTGGATCAGGCATACAGTGGGTAAAGACCCGTCCTTCCTCCACGGTGTTACTCTAAACTAAATAACTAACTAATAAAACAGTAAATAACGATATTTCTACGAGCTAACTTATGCTAGATTATATTTGGGGTGACCGCTACTTCACTATGGAATTTTCTAATTCCTAACAATCTCCCCTAAGGGAGGTCACCCCATGTTTTACATTTTGAATCCTAGCATTCTATTTATCTTCAGTCTTGAGCTCGTAGACTTGAATTCTTCAACATCGACAATCTTTGTGCTTTAGTAGTGATTCTTCAAAGTCCGCACTGACTTGTACTTTTAGTGGAGGCCTTTAACTGATCCACATCTTTGATGATCTTCGAGCTTTCATTGAGATCATCAGCCACATCAAATCTCTGGATCACCCTTTTGTTGTGTTGCCATCATGTGAAGTTGTGACTTTCGGACCGACATGCTCACACTTTTGAATCATGACATCTTTCCATCAGAGTAGCGGAAGCTTTTACTGGTTCAAGATATTTGCAGCAGCGCAGCACGAACATAGTATAGAAATATCTGAGCCAGCTATGTAGATATGCACCAGTCATGATTTCTTCAAATTAAGTGTGGATGCTGTGAGCATGCGGCTTTGGATTGACTCCTCAATTCTGATCAGCTGCAACCGTCCAAATGTACCTGCAAACAACAGTTAGCAATAAAACACACGAAAGTGTCTTTGATCACTTTCGTTGAATTAAGGTACACGGCCCACGGTTCCCCGTTGATCAGTACAAGTACTGCCTGTGATCAGGTAGGATTCCGAAGAATCTCCTTGATAGGGTTTCGCAGCTGTTCTAGCTGTTCTCAAATCGGAACGTCTCAAAGAAGACAACACGGAGTGAGTGAACCAGCGAATTGAGATTCACTGATTGATGAAAAATGATTTGAAAAACAATCGCGTATTGCTTAGACGAAAGAGTTTTGCAATACGACGAAGGTTTTATGAGAAAGATCAATTTTCAATAAACAATACTTTTTGTATTTAAAAGAGTACACATTCGACGTGCTAGCGAAAAGAAGAGATTCGCACATCGAACGGTTTTTACAAAAGTATTTTTTTTTTCAATCAGAGATACTTTTTGAATTTGAAAACATAAGTACACATTCGACGTGCTAGAGAAAAGAAAAGATTTGCACATCGAATGGTTTTTCCAAAAGCATCCGTCAATCCATTTCCTGGACCAAGGTTGATTCACGAGTGAATCGCCCCATCGTTTCTATCCAGTTGTCACATGGTTAATCTATAGAATAGATCTCACATGCCACCTACCAGGAGCTTGTTTGATGTTGGCTCCAGAAGGCTTTCCATCTTCATTGTGAATACATTTACGTATCACTCGGATGTTCTGGCAATACCACAAGGATAATGCGTAGGACTCTTAATATATATTCTTACTTTCCACATTGTGTGAAACAGCAAGTCTTCAAGAATTTAGTGTCCTAATGAGATATTGTGGATGATCTCTTGGCTCTAGACTCAATCGTGCACATTTGGTTCCTATGCCGGAGACTAGGGAGAGGGTCTCCTTCTTCAATATCAACAATCTCTAAGAGAAAGTCGATAGATTATGTCGGTTCCCCGTGAGAATGAAACAAGCCCTTTTAAGAGGAACTTGAGTAGTTTGGGAAGTTTAGTGCAGTGCGTCACTGGGTCCATGACGTCTTGTCTTCAATACCAGTGTTACCTTGGTAACAACCAGTAGCATATGTATTGAACCCGGTGTCTGCCCTAAGGTTGAATTATGGGAGGGCTATTTCTTTTCACCCTTTTCACATTCATTTCTTTTTCATTCTTCAACCCCTTCAGTGCTTACCAAGACTTCATTACTAGAACCTTATTGGGTTTATTCCAGTACTAGCTCTATCTCAGTCCGCACTCTTCCCATATCTCACTTTTCTCCTTTTTTTCAATATACCTAAGGACTCTACACTATCTAGTGGATTGTCCCTGGGTAGATCCCTCCGGCTCTGGCGGATCGTGAGAACGAATACCTAACCTAACCATCCTTATAACACCATGCATAAAGTAAATTGGTCGGTCTTTTGGTATTGTTCTTTCCTTCATGAAACCAATCGAAAAATCATTTGGAAAAACAATCAAGGTACTTGTGATACGAGATCAAAGCATTTTGTACCTTAATAGTTTTGATCATTTAGAAATGCTCCCCCTCAACATGTGCATATGATTTGAAATTGTTTAGCACATGGAGGCAAGAGTTCTTTGAAATAATTTCTTTGAAATAATTTCTTGATCACATTTTCTTTAGAAAAAGCCATTTGATTTTCTTTGGTAAATTCTCCCCCTCAATATGTGCATAGGATATTTGAAATCATTTTATCACATAGAGGCAAGAGTTCTTTTGAAGCACATCCACGATCACAAAATCCATTAAGAAAACCATTTGAAAACACAATCAAGGTACTTTAAAATCTCTTTTTAAAAAAACTTTTGTACCTCGATGGTTTTGCTCCCCCTCAATATGTGCTTCAAGATTCGAAAGCGTTTAGCACATATAAGCGAGCAGCGTGCACAATTAAATCAAAACGATCAACTTTTATCAAATTTCATTATTAAATCACAAATTCTCCCCCGATCAAAAATATCAAACCCTTTGAGATTTTGGATCCCAAGTGATTTAATTAGGTTTAGAAAACATGGGAGAAAATGTGGCCTTGTTTAAATACTCATCTGGTTTTTGGATAAATCCTCCTCCTCAACATGTGCATTGTGTATTTGAAATCGTTTGGCACATGGAGGCAGGAGTGCCTTTGAAGGACTAAAACCAATTCCATTTAAAACAGATTTGAGATTTAAAACACGATCTCTACCCCGATCAGAAATATCAAACCATTTGAGATTTGTGATCCCAACTGATTTAAATCATTTATAAAATTTTGGGGAAAGACGTGGCAAGATTTAATTTTGAAAAATGACAGATAAGGACCATTTTAAGACATTAAAGATTGTTAGTGTCAGGTATGATAGTTTTTAAGAGATCTTTTAAGTAAAACAAAACAATTTCACAATCAAACAAGAACAGAAAAGATTTCATTTTGAAAGACCTTGATTCTAAAGAAAAAAATCATACCATGACATAACATTAAATCTTTAGATCACCACTTTTTGTTGTACAAAACGGACTTTTTGAAGATATATTGTATGAAAATATTTTAATAAAATCACTCTCCCCCTCAATCGATGACAGAAGTCAATAATTGAGTGACTTAAGTTTTGATAAAATGAAGTCCGGTGATTTTCAAAATTTAGTCCAATATATTTTCAAAACAATATTTTTCCATTTTCAAAACAATTTAATCCAAGTTTGGATTTGTAAAAAAAAATGGTATCCTACTTTTTTCCTGCACAAAGATTCGTTAGGTGGTTGAAAAGCTTCGTGTTGTTGTGTAGGGCTTGGAAGAAAAACCGTCTGCTGATGCAGTGAGACTTCTTCTTATGTTGCATTTTGAATGCCAACTGAGGTCAAATTAAGCTCCGTTTCTTCAATCACTTAGAAGAAAAACCATCTGCTGATGCAGTAAGACCTCTTACGTTGCATTTATGCCAACTCTCCATAGAAGTCCAATTAAGCTCCGTTTCTTCATTTGTCAACCCAAGATATAGTTACCCTTTCCTTTCGGCATCCAATCATGTTCATATTATGTGGAATCCGGATCGGGAACATTCTTATACCAAGATACCTGCATACGTTAGTGAACACACATACAGATATATGGTGGTCGACATCACCCAAACAGTAATCGACTAATAAAAGTCAATCCAACATATCAATCAATTCATATATGGCATGGGAATAATGTGTTTATCAAACTCTAATCATCTAATTAATAATCATATCCTAGAAACCTAGTCCTTCAACATAGGCAATTGTATTTTTAATTAAGCATAGTAGGATGATTAAGATAAGTCCGTTAGATGATATAATTTGAAAACATTATCCCCTCAATCAACGACTCATTTTATGAAAGGTTTAAAAGCGCTGAAGTCATTGATTGAGTTTTCAATTTACTAAAACTCTAATCGATTGATTTTCAAGCAACTTATTTTCCACCATTTTGACAAACAAATATTTTTCTGAAGAATTTTAGAAGGAAAAACATTTGTGTAGGAACAACAGTCCTTTTGACGACATGCTTTCCTTGTTTTGTTTTAGGATAAGTGCACGAAATATTTGAAAAAATTGGTTTAGCGCAGCACTTTCCTTTCTTGAAGAGCGGGTTGCTATCTGAAATAATAGCAAGCCATAGTTTTAAGCACGGGTTACAGTCTGAAATAACTGCAAGCCATAGTTTGAAGCCCGGGTTACAGTCTGAAATAACTGTAAGCCATATTTGAAGCCCGGGTTACAGTCTGAAATAACTGTAAGCCATTTTTAAGCCCGGTTACAGTCTGACATGTTTAAGCCATATTTTTAGAGACATGTTTAGAAAAGAATATTTACACCTCCTGCTCGAACTTCATCTAAAGTCCCGTGCCATTATTGAATGACATTTCTAAGACCGTAGATGTTATCGATACCAGAAGACATGTCTTGAGAAAACAATATTTTTGGTATTTTTCAATTTTCTGATTTTTATGGGCTTTTGTTGATTTTATATTTTTCTATTTTCTTTTTGTTGGTTTTTATCTTTTTGTATTTGTTTTTTGATAAATATTTACAGATATAGAGAAATAGTTTAAGAGGATGATGATACAAGTACCGAAATAAGGAAATCGTTCAGCACTTAGTAGAAGATAGAAGTCATCATCTCTTAAACTTTCACTACCAAAGCATTCGAGGCTCTTGAATCATCGAAAGAACTTGAGCCTTCAACAAGTGAATCTTTGGTAGCTTCCCCTCAAACCGACAAACTGAGTATAAAGACCATTTTCCAAAGAAGTACAAATGAATGAAAACAGTCTCATTGAATGAAGCTCTGCACCCCGAAGAACACGAGAACACCAAAGTAACAAGTTGAAACATAGATCGTATCAGAGGTTATCAAATCCGGAATAACTGATGAATTTCGATCACATGAACCTGTTGTGCGTCTCCGATGTACACATTACTCTTCGAGATTGACCAGTTGTCTATTCAGGGGAACAATACATCAACATCTTCATTTTTTCAAATGCATTCCAATTATCTTACATATAACCAATCAGCCCATGATGTACACATGTACCCAACAAGAGTAGAGATGATGACATTCAAGTAACATGTTGAGTCACTGATCATCTCTGCAGATGTCAACTCCAGAATAACTGATTAAGCCCGATCAGGTGAACATGTTGTGAGTTCTAGATGTACCCATATCTCTCCCCCATGATGGTTGTGATCTTATCGGAATCAACATAATAATGTGTACATGAAGGAATAATCGGAAGCACTTTACCATTATTCATATCGAAGATGTCGATAAGCAATATCATCTCACGAACCAAATATTCTTCTCATATTTCCTTCTACTGAGGGCTGAGTTAACACATACCAAAAGTATCCAGAGACCACTTCCTCCCAAATGGTTGGAATAATACATCAAAGGTTATGAGTAAACACTGAGTTTCTCTATGGTTATGACAATTGTCTTTCCCGGGATTACTTCAACAGAAAAGAAGTATTAGGTTCATCACGTGTACTCGTTGTGTGTTTAGATGTATGTCTCCTTCCCCCTTGATACCTCAGAATCAGCAACACATTATACATACCAAATATTCTTGAAATAGAGAAGAACAAAAAAAATTAGCTCAAATGAATCTTGTGAGAATCAACTGCTATAGAAACTCTCTCTGACTATCTTTATCAACCCATTCGTAGACAATTTGAAGTGACCACTGATGAAGAAAACCCAATGTACCAAAATTGAAACTGAAGTAGAATTCCCCGCATTTGCATCTTAAGCTTGCACTAATGTTGGAAGAACGGTGTCGAGAATTTATGCTCCAAGCAAATCTCCAAGTACTCAATACTCAACCAAAGTATGAGACATTAACACCTCTTGCGATTATCCACAACGACATAAGCGTGTGTCACTGAGTAAAACAACGTAACTCCTTGAAGTGATAGTTAACCAGGTCTTCAACCATCCAGCCCGACTGCTGGTAACTAGATAAACCAAGTCTTCAACTTAAATTCAATCACGAGCAAGTTATCATTGAAAGTCATGCATCCAACCATCCCCGACTTCAAGATAAAATAAGAAAACGCCTTTGTGAAGGTCAACTTCAATCTCAAATAAGTGATAAACGATTAACTCCGAAGTAATCAACTTATGTCAAATACCCAACACGTGAATAAACATACAATCAGATGTACATTCACCCACTGAATGAACCGGAACAAATGATGCCTCACCATCAATGCATTCTTCCTAAAAGTATACATGTAGTGACTGATCTGGAAGATTCACCAATAATGTGTTCGAGCGGATGAGGTAGTCATTTTCCTTAATGTTCATGTGGTTGATTTATAGCATGCACAATGAGAGGAACAATAACCCGTGAAGATTTGGCGAAGGAATACAAAGAGCGGATAATCATGACAATAATCCGTGAAGAGTTGGTGAAGGAATACCAAAGAGCGGATCATTATTCATGAGTGCAACTGCAATATTATGATAATCATTATCAACGCCTTGTGAAATAACTGGAGATAAGGTTTCTTGAGAATTCCAAGAAGTACTTCTTAGATGGTGAACCAGTTGAGTCAAAAGTACGGAGCATGAGCTTCATGATCAACATTCGTCGAAGGTTGAAGGTACTCATCAAACATATCTTTGAAAATCAATGAATCCCAAACATTGATTCCTAATTATCCTTAGTAAGTGAAGCATTAGGCGTTGGAGGAGAGTCATCAAAATCAAAACAATGAATCCCAGTTATCCTTAGTATATTCACTCATAATCAAAAAGAATATACACTCATCATCATCAAAAATCGTAAAGTCGTTATAACCATTATTCAACCATCCATCATCATTTAGTATATTCACTCTTCTCCCCCTCAAAAATTGCATCCGAAGTTGCCATTTTTGATTTAGCAAGTGAATAAGAGTATACACCAATGAACATAGATCCACTTGATGATTGAATGAGCGTGGAAAAACATGAAGCTTGTTGATGAAGAATGTAGATGAGTATGGCCATTCATGAGAGAATTTCTCTTTAGCTGAAGATAAAGCGCACAGAAGAGCGTACACTTTTCTTTTCTTTGAAGAACGGGGCCTGAAGTGTTATCTGCAGACGCCATAATGATGAAGTACGAGGCCTGAACTGATGTGAACAGACGTCATAAGAAGATTTCTCTTCTTTCCAAGATAAAGCGCACTGAAACGTACACTTTTCTTTTCTTTAGAGAACGAGGCTTGAACTAGTGTTCAAACGTCATAGCCGATGAATATCAATGTTGAAACTTAACCGTGAGTTATGAGATCTCAATCCATTTGTAATCCATACTTTAAGCCAGTCCATGTATTGAAGGATCGAAGTATCTGCAACTGAGTAAGGAGTACCTGCACTAACATTACAAGCTTGATTGCATATATATGGGTTAGTGACATTAGTATCCAAACTCTTTGGGGTTTCACGGTCAACCTTGATTTTATCATCAGAAAACAGCTTTCCGGTAGGAATCCACCTAAGTCCAGCATCCTTAAACATTCTACCAAACGGTATCCACTTATGGCAAGGTCTAGGATTGTTAGGCTTCTTATGCATAGTGGAAGACTTATCCTTGTTCCTAGTTTCCAAAGATTTAGCAGTTGGTATCCATCTAGGCGAAGTTTTTGGTTTGTTTTGTTTCACAACATGTTGAACCTTAGTCACGTTAGTGGTCTTAGTAGATTGTACCTTGGCATGTGAATTAGGAAAATGTTTCTTATGTGGAAAAGACTCAGAATTTCTAGTTTTGTTTTCTACATGCTTAGCATTCTTATGCACATAACTACTTTTAGATGCATGCCAATCCCTAGTCTTTTGAGTATTCCTAGGTAGTGGTTTACAACTACTAGTAGTGCCTTGAAATCTTGTAGAATTCCTCACCCTAGGTCTTGCACCTAAAATTCCGTCTTTTCGAATCTGTGCCTTTTTCCTAGCTTCATCTAGATAATAGTTCTTCCTCAAGTCATTCATATCATATGAATTTTGGATTTTAATGCTTGGTTTTGACACTGTTTTCGAACTAATCCTAGAGGTGCTGGGAGTAAAAGTAGCTGCAGGTTGAGGTTTAGAGGAACTAGAAGCATGACTCTTAGGTAACACAGGTGAAGTGACTGGTTTTGTCAAAACTTGTTTCGCATCAACTTGGGAGGCAAACCGCGTTTTTGAAAATTTTGGTCGTTAGATCTAAACGCATAGGCTGCCTAACAATGGACCGTTGTCTAATAAGAAACTGGTTTCCCCAAGTTTGATGGTTTTGAAAACTTAGTGTTCACACTTTTCCCTACAGTTGTTTTCTGAGCTCATTTTTTAAAGCAACAATAGCGAAACTTTTTTCCTGAAGTTGAGCTTTGAGATCATCAATTTTAGCTATCAGAGAGTTTGTTTGTTCCATAGATGTAGTTCTAGCTTCTTTGATAGAGTCACTTAGTTCTATGTGATGCTTTCTCAAAGACTCATTTTCCTTTAGTAATTTGGCCACACAAACTGCTAATTCATCATTTCTCATTTGAATATCATCAATAGCATTAATATCAAAATTACTTGTAACCAAATTACTTTTCCCATGCATATCAGAAATATGTTTCTTCAAATCGTTGATGGTTGAGTCTTTGTCTTGAAGCTGAGCTTTCAAAGTGTTCATTTCAAAAAGTTCACGGAATTCAGGAAGTTCCGGATTTTTACATGGTTTGTTAATTTGGAAACTTTCTTCTTTACTTTGTATCGCAATTTCAAGTGAAATGCAATGTTTTTCAAGATTTGAGAATTTGTTTGAAAGTTCATCAAAAGCCTTTTTATCAACCTTATTGTTTGTTTTGAAACACTTAATCTCAGACTCAGCCTCAGTAACAAAACATTCATGAAAGTCATGTTCAGCATCATGATCAGTTTGTTTAAGTACTTTAGCAGATGCACTATGTTGAACAATAAAGGGTACCTCATTACATGACACCTGCTCAATTTTTGGTCTGATATCTGCATCCACATCACGTGTAACAAGAGTCACTGGACCGCTGGATGTGTCAAGCTTATCAATCTCTGAGCCTCTGTATTCAGTGCCAACTGATCCATCATCTGGTGCTTACCGGTCTCACACAACATTTATTGATTGTACCCGATCATTCGCCTTTCTGATACAACATCCACTTCTTGTTGATTTGACAGGAGTCTGACATTCTGTTGTTTTATGATCTGCACTCAGCAACACCCGATTCTTCAACAGATACATTACCCAACTTATCACAACTATCTCTCAACTGCACCTGACACTCATTCACGTTATCATTTTTATGTGTAACTTCCTCAATGTACTTCTCCACATTATCCATGAGTTGTATGAATGTCTCAATGAACACGCTAATTTCCATTCCAGTGTGTCTCTTGAAAGACATTTCAGTCATGTCTTGATCATAATCTGATGTAAATTCCCCACTGATGAATGACTGAAATTGGTTGTGGATCACTTGAAGTGCAGCACTGGAACTAACCTCTTGAACCTTCTCTTTATCAAGTTGTTGTTCCAATTGTTCTAAGTTCAATAGTACTGTTCCCGTTAATGTGGATAAGTCTTGACGGAAAAGGGCAATGCATGTTCGTTCCATTCCAATCGGTGTGAGTAACATAAGGTGTGAGTGAAGTTGTTGATAAGATTCAATGCTACTTTCCTTTTGCATGGCATTCTGTAGTCCATTGAGCAGGTGCATTTCTTTTTCATGGGACTCAGAGCATGAAGAACTCAAGTCATCATTGATTGATTCCATCATCTGTATTCGATCAAAATAGCTAATATTCTCATGGTTGTCTACAGCATCATACAGTTTGAGTACTTCTGAAATCACTGGGTCAGTAGAGTAGGACATGATGTGGTAGAATGCACGGGATTTTACAAGTCTATGATTCAAACCGAGAAATAAAATCTTTCGCGGGATTTTACTAAAATCAAGACCAAACCGTTAAGCAATGACCAATGGAATGTGTTAAGATGACTGATGGATCTATATAATGAAAGACGATTGTGTGATAGGGCTTTATATGTTCGTAGGAAAGCTGAAATGTTGATTGGTTGAGATTTGGATTGGTTGATGCACGTTTTTACGGAGAATTTTTGGGTCTAAAAACTTAAAACCTCGATAACTTCCTTTCGGAGGGATTTGGGCCTCGAAGGTTGACCCAATGAACTTGTTTCATTTGGCGACATCGTGGTGAAACCTCACAATATTCAGGCTGTTCCGGTCGTTTTGACAGGTATTTCGTCCAAAACGGAGTTACGGATCAAAAGTTATGGCCGTTTGAAGTTTTGACGTAAAAAGTCAACTTTGGTCAAACCTCTTCTTCGTAAAAGTCAACCAAGTCGCTATAACCCTTGAACCAAGTCGCTAAGCACCTAATTCGCCACACACTAAGTCGCTAGAGTCCCAAGTCGCTAGACAAAAAAGCAAGTCGCTAAGTAGTAACTCGCTACAGACCAAGTCGCTAGCCAAATTTTGGCAGCAATTCGCTACACAAGTCGCTAGAGATACAAGTCGCTAAAGAGCAACTCGCTACAGACCAAGTCGCTACCACTAAGTCGCTACCCGTAGTGGAGAGTCCACTACTTGTACTTTAACTCGCTAGATCTAACTCGCTAGCTCCAACACTGTAAGTCGCTACAAAAATGTGAAGCAAGTCGCTACCAAGAAAATATTCCGTGAGCTAAGTCGCTAGCTTGAAAAACCATACAAACATCACTTTTCAATCCAAAAACAACCCAACCAAGATGATTCAAGCTTACCAAATGAAAACCTAAACACTTGTGATGATCCTAAACACAAAAGTACAATCAAAATCCAAACTTTCACACTAGAAATCAACCAAATGATGCAAAAACCACAAAACTTTCTCAAACTCAAAAACCACCTAAAAACCACTAGAAATCCAAAGATATGTAAGAGATGATCTAACCATGGCTCTTGATACCAATTGTTAGATATTGGATTTCATAAACACATAACAAACAATAATATGGGTCGAATTGTTTAGAGGTTTTAGAGAGAGAAAGTGGGAGCCTTTCTAGAGAGAGAAAGTGAAAGAAAACATAGAAGGTTAGATTAAGATGAATGAAAGGTCCAACCCTCTACCTTGGGAGGTAGAGGGTATTTATAGTTACAAACTAAACGTCCTCCTTCGGACTGTGGATCAGGCATACAGTGGGTAAAGACCCGTCCTTCCTCCACGGTGTTACTCTAAACTAAATAACTAACTAATAAAACAGTAAATAACGATATTTCTACGAGCTAACTTATGCTAGATTATATTTGGGGTGACCGCTACTTCACTATGGAATTTTCTAATTCCTAACAAAATATGCTAATGAGATTTTAAAGAAATTTGGATTTGATTCTAATGACCCTGTTGACACTCCCATGATAGAGCGTACTAAACTGGATGAGGACCACTCAGGGATCATGGTAGACCAAACGAAATATCGTAGTATGATTGGATCCCTGATGTATCTCACAGCCAGTAGACTGATGATACTTTGCTAGTACATGTGTGCTAGATACCAAGCTAAGCCTACCAAAAAGCACCTTGAAGCAGTTAAACGGGTCTTTCGGTATCTCCAAGGAACCATCAATATGGGACTTTGGTACCTGAAGGACACCGGTATGTCACTAACAGCCTATGCAGATGCTGATCATGCAGGGTGTCAAGATACTCTTCGAAGTACATCTGGAGGTGCTTAGTTTTTGGGTGATAAGCTTGTGAGCTGGTCTTCAAAGAAGCAAATGAGTACTTCTATTTCCTCTACAGAGGCTGAATACATAGCCATGTCATCTTGTTGTGCTCAAATCTTATGGATGAGATCTCAATTACCTGACTATGGCTTTGAATTCAACAAAATCCCTCTGTACTGTGATAATAAAAGTGCTATTGCTCTCTCATGCAACAACGTACAACACTCAAGAGCAAAGCATATCGACATTCGACATCATTTCATCAGGGAACAAGTGGAAAAGGTGTGGTGGAACTCTATTTTGTGAGGACTGAATACCAGTTAGCAGACATCTTCACCAAAGCTCCCCCCCTTCCTAGAGAACGTCTTGAGTTTATCCTTCCACGACTTGGTCTAAAGAGTCTACAACCGGAAACACTCAGCGTCTTCAACAGGGAAGACGAGGAGTAAAGGTCTTTATCCATCTATATCTTGTATATATTTATTCAAAAAGCAAAATACAAAATTCCAAAAAAAAAAAATATTGTTATTTTGTCATGTTTTTCCTTATTCGATATCATCTACGGACTTTGTGTTGACATTCAAAGAATGTCACGGTGCTTTAGATGTTCTTCGAAACACCTTTTGTAAAAAAAAAAAAAAAAAAAAAAAAGTCAACCTTCAAAAAAGGATCTAACAGTAATCACACCTACTTACTCTAAGTACATGATTAGGCGATTTAAGAGTCAAAAGAAAAATGGTTGGTATTAGTGTCATTTCATGCAGTAACCCGGTTTTAAAAGTAAAGAACAGAGCCATGCTTTATCTTATTTTCTAAATCTCATGCTCTGATTCTTAAAACAAATGTTTGTCATAGTTCTTGTTAGTTTAAAGACAAATGTTTCTTAAAAGTCTTTTTCCAAATATTTCACTTCCATCTAATGATTCTTCTAAAAAATATTTGCCATCTAAGGAAAACTAAATTGCTTTGAAAACACCTCGTACTCTATTATTAGTGTAAATCATTAGTGCTTATCATCTTCCAAAATCTCTATCGCTCAATCAACAACTTGTGTCATTGATTGAGGGGGAGAATGATTTTATTCGAATTAAAAGGTTATTTTGAAAGGTCTCTTTTCAAACAATTGGCACGTAAATGAGCAAGGTTTATTGTAACCTGAAAAATCAATGCAAGAATAATGTTTTATACAGTAGCCGATTCAAACCTTTGCTAAATTTTATGTTTTCAAAAGACAATCTTGCATGTTTAATAAATGGAGTTTAAAGTCTGAAAATATGATCCATATCAGTTAAAAAAAAAGTTTTTTTCAAAAGCAAGTCACTATTCTCCCCACATCAAAAAGCTTCCAAATTGAATTTAAATCATCCTCATAAAGATCACAACTCTCAAAGGATCTTCTCTAGACACCATTGAAAAATGTGACACTCGGGAGAGAATTTGTGATTTAAACTGATAATTCGATACCTCATCCTAGGTTTTATAAGGTTCACAAGCTCTCCTTCCCACATGTGCCAGACGATTTCAAATTTTCTATGCACATGTTGAGGGGGAGCATCTATCTTAAACCACAAAGATTTGAAACGTGATCAATTTATTTCATGTGCAGTCTTTTTAATATTTGCAAAACATAAACCCATTTCAAATTTTATGCACATATTGAATATTTGGGGTTTTAGAGCAACTGCCTATTTTGACTCAAACCACATTCTCCATTACCTCACCCATAACTACTCGAAAAGATGGATATATGCAAGCCAAACCACCAAAAATCAAAGATGAAAATTATTTCTATTATAAAATGATGCTTGATGCACATGTTGAGGGGGAGCTCTTGTTCTAAAAATATCAAAAACAATTCTGGTACAAAATGCTTTGATTGTCTTCTTGAATATGATCACAAGTATCGGATTGATTTTAAATGGTTTTCAAAAGCATTGGTTCCAACGCAGATGAACATTTCATCGCCTTCATCCTCAAATAGACCAACTTCAAAGCCCCTCTCAACAATTTGCTCAATTCTTCGCACTTTAAGGAATGTATGGTGATATCTCAAGGGCGATGATCTTTCAAGGTTTGGATTTGTTCCAACCCAATGACCATCTCCTCTTGATGAACCAAACCGTCCGAGGGATCTACCATTTTCAAATAGGGACAAATCCCGTCTCACCAAAACAAAAGCTCATAGTGTAGAAGTTCCCCCATTTTTAGAATGGAAGAATTTGAAGATTATGTTAGGATTTTGAAAATCCAGTAGTTAAAGTGTCGGTCACCTCAAGTATATGTAATCGTTAGAAAGCTCGTAGTCGTAGTTATTTGATGTTAAGTAGTATTTAGTTAAGTAACACCGTGGAGGACGGACGGGTCTTTACCCACTGTATGCCTGATCCACAGCCCGTCAGGTGGCGTTTTATTGTAAGACTATAAATACTCTCTACCTCCCAAGGTAGAGAGTTGGAGCTCATAATAAGATTTTTCTTTCTCTCACTAAAGTTCCCAAACCTCTAACTTTCTCTCTCTAAAAACTCATCTTATACGCCTCTTGTGTTTATGGTTTGATGTGTATGTGAAATCCAATATGATACAAATGGTATCAAGAGGCATGGTTAGATCATCTCTTACATATCCTTGGATTTCTAGTGGTTTTTAGATGGTTTTTGAGTTTGAAAAAGTTTGGTGGTTTTTGCATCATTTGGTTTAATTCTAGTGTTAAAGTTTGAATTTTGGGTGTACTTTTGTGTTTAGGATCATTGTATGTGCTTGGGTTTTGATTTGGTAAGCTTGAATCACTGTGTTTGGTGAGCTTTTTTTTATATTGAAAAGTGTGTTTTTGTGAAAGTTTTTCTGGTAGCGACTTGGCTCTCGATGACTGAATTTCTTGTAGCGACTTGCTTCAGTAAAAGTAGGATGCGAGTTGTATATGGCGACTGCTATTTAGCGAGTTTTTTTAAGGTTGGTGGTAGCGAGTTGGTCATAGCGACTTGCCTTTTGAGAGCCGAGTTGATTCAAATAGTACACTTAGTGGATTCTCCACTACGGGTAGCGACTTGATTGTGTTGCGAGTATACTAAAGCGACTTGCTTTCAATTTCGATAGCGACTTGTTCTTTAAGTTTCTTAGCGACTTGATGTTAGCGATTTGGACATACTAAGCGAGTTGCTATTTAGCGACTTGACATCTTAGAGTTGATTTGGTGCATATACTAATGCGACTTGCTGTCAAAATTCATAGCGATTTGGAACTTAGCGACTTGTCTTCTAATTACTTAGTGACTTGGTGCTTAGCGACTTGGTTAAAGGTTTCTTAGCGACTTGGTTAACTTTTCGTGACACATTTTAATACGGTTTTTCTCTTGATTTAGTAAAATCCCGTGAAAGAATCTATTTCCCGGTTTAATCATAGAGTATAAAATCCCGTGTAATAAGTTAACATGTCTATCAACATCGTTCCTACAATCATTGTTTCTCCACTGTTGCCGAGGATATTCAAGCAGCTGGTTCAGATACTCATCCACCCATGCTTGACAGAACTGACTATGACTCTTGGGCTCAACGAATCAGATTGTATTGTCTTGGAAAGAAAAATGGGTCAACATTCTCATGTCAATCGATTGAGAAGGACCTTATCAGATTGAGACTACAAGAGTCTTAATTGATACAGCTGCAGATGGAACAATGATCTATGGAATAGACAGACCAAAGACATATGATGAGCTCAATGATAAGGAGAATAAGAGATTCGATGCTGATATCAGGGCTTCTAACATCATACTTCAAGGTCTTCCAAAGGATATCTACAAGCTTATCAATCACAACACTGAAGCCAAGGCAGTGTGGGATAATGTCAAGATGCTTCTTTCTGGGTCTGAATTAACTATGGAAGACAGAGAATCACAACTCTATGATGAATTTGAGCACTTCAAGATGAAAACAGATGAGAGTGTCTATGAGTTTTACATGAGATTCCACAAGCTTGTTAATGACATGAGGAACATCAGAATGACTATGCCAAACATTCAGCTGAACTCAAAGTTTGTAAACAACATGAATCCTGAATGGCACAAGTTTGTCACCTCTGTGAAGCTAACCAAAGGATTGAAGAATACAAACTATGAGCAACTCTATGCCTTCCTTCTTCAGAATGAGAGACATTCTATGTTTAAACCAGGGAGAGACAAGCTCATCAAATGATTCAACTGCCTTCTACTCAAACATTGGAATTACCACCAAAGCATCTCAAGTTATACCCAAATGGTAATCCAAACATTCATTCCGATCCAATGTTCAAACAAGCTGATGCTGATGCAGCCGTGGGAAACATCATTAATCAACTGGCTCTCATGATTAGTGAAAACATAAACTCTCTCCCACACACCAACAGACTTCAACTCAGAACAACATCAAATCAGGACTGCACACAATCAAGTCACATTGGTCAGAGATGGGAAGATTATGGTACAACCAGTTCAAGAAAGGCAGTATGAACAAGGAAGAGGTGGAGTTGGTAGAGGTTATGCTGCAAATCAGAATCGGGGAAGGATTGGAAATCAAGGACAAACAAAGCCAATCAAATGCTACAACTGTGGTAGTGAGGGACACATTGCAAGGAACTGAACATCGCCAAAACATCCTCAGAATGCAGAGTACTTCAGGGATAAGATGTTGCTTGTGCAAGCTCAGGATAATAGAGCAGCTTTGGATGAAGAAGAGTTATTGTTTCTTGTGAAGGAATGCCAAGACATATGATGCAGATGTGGATGACAACCAATTCAGGAGATATTGCCACAATCATCAGAATGCCTTTCAAGTCGCAGATTGTGATGCATACGACTCTGACGTTGATGATGAACCTACTGCACACAAAAAAATTTTTCGGCTAGAATTTCTCCAATGGTCCCTCCTAAAGTCTCTTCATCACCACAACAAGCTGGTCCATCCAAAGACAAAATCATTTCTGAGGTATTAAAACTATACGATGATGCTGATGTGCAAAAGATGCATGACAAAGTACAATCAACTAAAACTATTGAGTCAGATGTTGAAAATATGGGTAATATCAATGTTGTCCCATATGATCAATATGTGAAACAAAGTGAAAGTGAGGTCATACCAAGTGATGCATCTTCTGCAGTCAATGATTACTATGTTTTTGATGAATACACTGCATGTGCCCCTGATGATTTTGTTATCTCTGAACTTAATGCCTATAAAGAACGTGTTGCTATTTATGAACAACGAGCTAAGTTTGAATTGACCACCCGTGAGCAGGAGATGGATGACCAAATGCGTACAGTTATTAGAAAAAGTAACTTTAGAGAAGAAGTCTTAAAACAAGAGTTAAACTCCTTACAAGAAAACCTTTCAAAAACTGCTAAGCAAAAATAGGAACTTCAAGAAAATTTTAAAATGCTTAAGCAAGAATTCAATGCTAAGGAATCAAAATTTTTGAATGATTTTTCCAATCTAAAAACTTTGAAAAACAAGCTTGAAAATAAGTTGTACGTACAAGGGAATACCATTCAGACTGCTCACTTGATCACTAAGCATAGAGTGTTAAGCGATAAGCATAACATTCCCCTTGTTGAGGAACTAAATCCAGAGGTCATTAAAAGGCTAGAGCTGCTAATAAGGTGATCTATGATGGAAATGAAATTCTTAAACCTAGACAGAAACCTAGTTGCGTTGAGTGCACTAAGGAAGATAGAAAATTAGATGATGCATCTAGGGAGAAAATGAATAAGAAGCTAGAAGATCCTGAATGTAAAAATAATAACATTACGATCAAACCCCATGATTACAAAGAAGGAAAATGGAACTCCTTAAACAAATTTAAGCCTCAAACGTTGTTAACACCTGAACAAGTGTTCTAGAAAAAGGACTTAGATAAGCAAAAAAACTGAGAATCTTGTTACAAACCCTCCCTTTAGGAAAATGCCTGCAGCGACTGTGTATCCTCCAAATACACCAATGCATTTAGTTCCTAGAACTATTGCCACTAAGAGCAAGACCTTAATCAGTCAATATGTTATTTTTCAACTATTTGTCGATTTTGAGAAAACTTGTAAGAAAAGATCACACCCACGGGATACTGAAGGGGAAAGGTGTTTTGAGCAAACAAAAGAATGCTATTTAACTGAGGTCATGCCTTTCTTTAAACAACTAAAAGATCAATTTGAGAGTCTTAAAAAGGGGATGGATTCAGATATTAAAGGAATGGAAAAGGAATTTGATGCAATGATAGTTGAGGTTAGTGACTATGAGCGAGCATTAAAATATAATGAGATTGAGAGGAAGAACTTGCATACATTAAATGAGACTCTTATTTCTGAATGTATTACTCAAGATGTGTTTTACACTGCTACGAATTGTTCCATTAATGCTTCTCAATTTCATGAATTATCTGTTGCTCTGAAAGTCTCCCATGATCGTGTCATTGAGCTTGAAAAAACTAACTCTAAACTGCATGATAAAGTTGAACAGGATGATCATGATAACCTGGTAAAACAGTTTTCTAAATTGGAAGTTGAGCATCTTGCTTTGCAATTAAAATATCAACATCTGAAAGAAAATGTTAAAACCTCAAATATCAAGACATCCTTGGATGTTCTTGAATTTGATGCAGTTTTTGAAATTAGCAAACGTGATGAACAGATTCGAGCTCATTGTAACACGATCAGAAAGTTGAAAGCCCAAATCTCTCAATTAAAGGGCGAAAAGAACAATATGACTGGATCCCAAATGCCTCCTCCTTTAGATTCTCAGTATTCTCAAACTTTTCATCTTCAAAACTTAGTTAATGCCTTACAAAAGGAAAACGAGAGTTTTCTAGAAGAAAATGAAAAAGTTAAACGACACTTTAAAGAGTTATATGATTCAATGAAAGTCACTCGTGACCAAAACAACGAAAAAATAACGTCTTTACAAAAGGAAATTGAGAATCTGAGGAGTCAGGAAAATGGGAAACTGCCACTTGTTTTTAATAAGAATGTTGCATCAAAGTCATCCGCTGACTGCAAATATACTGTGACCGTTAAATACATTCCTCCTCATCTTAGGAATAATGAACATGTGTTTCATAACTACTGTGCTCACCTTAAGGATAGCCTAGAATGTCTCCGTGAGATTGTGGAAGAGGACTTCATTAACAAACCACTTGATAGAGAAATTAGGTTTGCTTGCATTCAGGCCAAACGATCTCAAGAGCTACTAGAATGTTTAATTGCAACATGTCCTAAATCCTTAGGTGCGAAAAGTAAAGCTGTGATGCCATGTTCTATGCCTAGTGTCATGCATTCAAATCATTCTATGCCCAGTTTTAAGAAAGTGAACACTAATGTGCCTTCAAGTAGCTCAGATCCCTGCACATCTAGTTCAGGAATGCAAAAAGTAGATCAACCAACTAATGTTCCCATAATTCCCTCTACAGGAATAATCAATGACATTAAAGCGAGCAGGTCAAAGTCTCAAGGCAATACAAGGAATGATAGGACCTCGCAAGCTAAGAATGTGCATTGGAAGAGAGTAGAAGACCAACCTAGGAACTTTAAGTTTGAGTTGAATAAAACGAATCGTGATGATTCTAGTATTAGCCATAGGCGTACTGTAATTAATTCGAATTTTGATACTATCTGCAAACCATGTAATGATGTCTGCTTGAATTCTGTTGCTAATCATGAATGTGATGTGAATGTTTTGTCTAATGCTGTCAAATGCCCAGTTAAAATCGTTAATGCTAAAAATCATGCTAAGAAGGCTAGAAGGCAAAAACGAAAGAAAGTTAGAAAACAGTGGAAACCCACAGGAAGAACATTTAGTAAGATAGGTTATCAATGGATACCTTTTGGCCATAAGGTTAATCAGTTCTGCCCTCAATCTGATAAGACAATGCCCTCTAGAAAATGGATGCCTACTGGTAGAACTATTCCCTTAAGAAGTGAACATACTTTGAATAGGTCAAATACAGACACCAGCACTGCATCTATTCCTAATGATTCCATTGCTTCTATTTCTGATATGGGTGTTTCTATTTCTGATGTGGGTGTTCCAATCACTGTTACTAACCAAGTGGAACCCATTCTTGCATGGGGATCCCAATTATCCAGTTATCCATTCTTGTCTGTGTTCAACTGCAGATCGTTCAAATCATTCTGTGATACCTGGACTCAAGCTGTTCCAAGCATATAACTGGAGACCGGTCACGGCTCATGAACTTCGTGAGTAAATTCATCGGAACTGTTAGACTCGGGAATGATCATTTTGGTGCTATTATGGGTTATGGTGATTATGTAGTTGGCAAAAGTGTAATCTCGAGGGTATATTATGTGGAAGGTCTTGGTCATAATCTGTTCTCTGTTGGTCACATTTGTGATTCCGATCTAGAAGTGGCCTTTAGAAAACATACTTGCTTCGTTAGAGAACTTGATGGTGTAGAATTATTAAGAGGTACTCGTGGTTCTAACCTATACACCATCTCTATCGAAAACATGATGAAGTCTTCTCCAATCTGCTTGCTGTCAAAGGCTTCAAAAACAAAGTCATGGTTATGGCATCGTCGTCTCAATCATTTGAACTTCGGCACCATTAATAACCTTTCCAGAAAGGATCTTGTCAGAGGCTTACCCAGATTAAAAGATGAAAAAGATCATCTTTGTTCAGCTTGCCAATTGGGTAAAAGCACGAAATATGCCCACAAACCAAAACCCACAAACTCAGTAATGGAAGTTCTTCATAC
Organism: Chrysanthemum makinoi; assembly: GCA_910596185.1. Lineage (NCBI taxonomy): Eukaryota > Viridiplantae > Streptophyta > Magnoliopsida > Asterales > Asteraceae > Chrysanthemum > Chrysanthemum makinoi. The sequence goes on from OU343223.1 coordinate 171,565,699, forward strand.
CCTTCATATGGATCTGTGCGGACCAATGAGAGTGCAAACCATAAATGGGAAGAAATACATTCTAGTAGTTGTTGATGACTACTCTCGATTTACTTGGGTAAAGTTTTTGAGGACAAAGGATGAAACTCCAGATGTCATCATCAAACTAATCAAACAGCTTCAGGTTCGACTCAACAATACAGTCAGAATTGTTCGAACAGACAATGGCACAGAGTTTGTTAACAAAGACTTAATTCAGTTTTATGAAAGTGTTGGAATCAGTCATCAAAGAAGTGTTCCACGAACTCCTCAACAGAACGGTGTAGTTGAAAGACGAAATCGAACTCTTGTGGAAGCCGCAAGAACAATGCTAATTTATTCAAAGGTTCCAATGTTTCTATGGGCTGAAGCCATTGCCACTGCTTGCTATACCCAAAATCGTTCCCTTTTCATACCTCATGGAAAAACTCCATATGAACTTGTTCATAAACAAAAACCTGATCTCTCCTATCTTCGTGTGTTTGGTGCTTTGTGCTATCCAACGAATGACGGTCAAGACCTAGGTAAATTAAGAGCAAAGGCAGATATTGGAATTTTTGTTGGTTATGCACCAAACAAGAAGAGTTACCGAATCTACAATAAGAGAACTCGAAATATCATGGAAACCATTCACGTTACGTTTGATGAGCTGACCGGTCAAATGGCTCATGGACAATCCAGTTCTGGACCCGCACTTCAAAACAGTCCCATTGGTTCATCACTTGTACCAAACTCATTTTCAGCATCTCCATATGTACCTCCATCAGAAGATGATTTAAAGAAATTGTTTGATCCAATGTTTGATGAACACTACGAACCAAATGCTGATGAAATGTCAATTCCATCAACAGAGGCTGCTCCTATCCCTGTGAATGGAGTCAACCCTTCAGTCTCAATATCATTAAGTCAAGAAGCGCCTGCTGCTGATCAATCAGTCTCATCAACAAACCTTCAATCACAGAGTGTACATCATGGAATTGCTTCTGATTCACAAGATGAAGTTAATCCCTTTGCAACTCCCAAAGATGCTCCATTAGAAAACATATTTGCTCCTGAATCATCATCTGAACCATCTTCATCAGGAGACATCGACTCTGCTACTTCAGTTCCATAACAACAACCACATGAACACCTTAGAAAATAGACACATGATCACCCATTGGACAACATCATTGGAAACCTTTCTCGTCCAGTATCCACTCGTAAACAACTTGCTACTGATGCCTTATGGTGCTTCTTCAACTCCGTACTCTCTAAGATCGAACCTAAAGACGCTAAAACTGCTATGAATGAAGACAGCTGGTTCAATGCCATGCAAGAAGAAATTCATGAGTTTGATCGATTAGATGTATGGGAATTAGTACCTGCTCCAGACTGTGCTATGATCATTGCTCTAAAGTGGATCTTCAAAGTGAAGCTTGATGAGCATGGTGATGTGTTGAAAAATAAGGCTAGGTTAGTGGCTAAAGGATATCGTCAAGAGGAGGGTATTGACTTTGAAGAATCATTTGCTCCTGTTGCTCATATCGAGGCAATCAGAATCTTCTTGGCTAATGCTGCAAGTAAGAACATGGTAGTCTATCAAATAGATGTAAAGACGGCGTTTCTTAATGGAGATCTTAAAGAAGTCGTATACGTCAGCCAACCTGAAGGCTTTGTGAATCCAGAGCATCCTACTCACGTCTATCGTTTGAAGAAGGCTCTTTATGGTTTAAAGCAAGCTCCAAGGGCATGGTATGATACGCTATCAAAGTTTCTTCTATCCACTGGATTCAGCAAAGGAGCAGTTGATCCAACATTGTTCACCAGGAAGTCAGGCAAACATTTAATTCATGTTCAAATCTATGTTGATGATATTATCTCTGTCTCGACTGACCCCAATGAATGTGATCGTTTTTCAAATGAAATGGGTTCCAAATTTCAAATGTCAATGATGGGACAAATGTCATTTTTCTTGGGATTACAAATTTCACAAAGTCCCGGAGGCATTTTTATAAATCAATCTAAATATGCAAATGTGATTTTAAAGAAATTTGGATTTGATTCATGCGACACCGTTGACACTCCCATGATTGAACGTACTAAGCTGGATGAGGACCACTCAGAGATCATGGTAGATCAAAAAAAATATCGCAGTATGATTGGATCCCTGATGTACCTCACAGCTAGCAGACCAGACATCTTGTTCGCTGTGTGCATGTGTGCTAGATATCAGGCTAAGCCTACTAAAAAGCACATTGAAGCGGTTAAACGGGTCTTTCGGTATCTCCAAGGAACCATCAATATGGGACTATGGTACCCGAAGGACACCGGTATGTCACTAACAGCCTATGCAGATGCTGATCATGTAGGATGTCAAGATACACGTCGAAGTACGTCAGGAGGTGCTCAGTTTTTGGGTGATAAGCTTGTGAGCTGGTCTTCAAAGAAGCAAATGAGTACTTCTATTTCCTCTACAGAGGATGAATACATAGCCATGTCATCTTGTTGTGCTTAAATCCTTTGGATGAGATCCCAATTATCTGACTATGGCTTTGAATTCAACAAAATCCCTCTGTACTGTGATAATAAAAGTGCTATTGCTCTCTCATGAAACAACGTACAACACTCAAGAGCAAAGCACATCGACATTCGACATCATTTCATCAGGGAGCAAGTGGAAAACGGTGTGGTGGAACTCTATTTTGTGAAGTCAGAATACCAGTTAGCAGACATCTTCACCAAAGCTCTTCCAAGAGAACGTTTTGAGTTTATTCTTCCTCGACTTGGCTTGAAAAGCCTTCAACCAGAAACACTCAAACGTCTTCAGGAGGAAGACGAGGAGTAAAGGTCTTTCTTCATCTATATTTTGTATATATTTTTTCAAAAAGCAAAATACAAAATTATAAAACCAACAAAAACCAAATTGAAAAATATAAAACTTTCAAAAAAATCTCAAAAATATTGTCTTTTTGTCATATCCTTCTTGATTCGATATATATATACAGTCTTTGTGCTGTCATTCAAAGAATGACACGAGACTTTAGATATTGTTCGAATTTAAAAAAAAAATCAAAAAATCAAAAATATTTTTAGGAGAAAGTGAAACAGTGGCTTATTGTCATTTCAGGCAGTAACCCGTTTTCAAAGAAAGAACAGAGCCATGCTTTATCTCATGTTTCAAACCTAATGCTCTGATTCTAAAAACAAATGTTTGTCATTAAAAAGACAAATGTTTAATATTAAATATTTTTCCTTCAAAAAATTCCTCTGAAAAATATTTGCAATCTTATGAAAACTCAATTGTTTTGAAAACACTTCGGACTTTATTTTTGAAAAACAAAAGAACTTATCAAGTGTCAAAATCTCAATCCATCAATCAACGACTTTCGTCATTGATTGAGGGGGAGAATGATTTTTCAATTAAATCAAAAAGTGTTCTTTTCAAACAATTTGCACTTAAATGAGCAAGGTCTACTCTAAATGTTTTACAATATTTTGCACAACTGGTTCAAGACCTTGGTTATCATTATGTTTTCAAAAGATAATCATGCATGTTTAATCAATGGAGTTTAAAGTCTCAAAATCCAATCCTTATCAGTTAAAACATTTTTCATAATCAAGTCACAATTCTCCTTAAAAGCTTTCAAAATCAATTTAAATCTACAGAGATCACAAATCTCAAATGATTTGATAATTGTGATAGGGGGAGAATTTGTGATTTAAATTGGACTTAAACTGATAATTCGATAAATGGTTTCATAAGTGTTTAGCATGTTTTCCTCCCCGCATGTGACAATGATTTCAAATTTTCCATGCACATGTTGAGGGGGAGCATCTACTTTAAACCTCAAATTATTGAAACGTGATTGAATTGTCTCTAAGTGCAGGTTCCTTCTAATATGTGCAAAACTCTTTCAAACTTCGAGGCACATATTGAGGGGGAGCAAACTTTTGAAAACCTCATCCTTCCTCAAAATGTTTTATCTACTCAAATTGATTGGGAAGTGATGATGATCATTTTAGAAAATGTTAATCAAGAGATTGGACCTTTCATTCTTAATCTAACGATTTCAAAGATCTCTTGCCTCCATGTGCTAAAAAAATTCTAAATTTTTATGCATATGTTGAGGGGGAGCATTTCTAAAATATCAAAACAATTAAGATACAAAATGCTTTGATTCTATATCACAAGTATCTTGATTGTTTTTCAAATGGTTTTCAATTGGTTCCAATGGCAGATGAACAATACCAAATAGACCGACCAAATTTACTTTATGTATGATGATATAAGGATGATAAGGTTAGGTTTTTGGTCCCATGATCCGCCAGAACCGGAGGTATCTACCCAGGGGTAATCCACTAGTTAGTGTAGAAGTCCTTAGGTATGATGAAAAAATGAGAAAAATGAGATATGGGAAGAGTGCGGACTGAAACTGAGCTAGTACTGGAATAAACCCAACAAGGCTCTAGTTATGAAGTTTCGGTAAGCACTGAAGGGGTTGAAGAATGAAAAAGAATTGAATGTGAAAAAGGGTGAAAACAAATAGCCCTCCAATTATTCAACCTTAGGGCAGAAAACGGGTTCAATTCATATACTACTGGTGGTTACCAAGGTAACATCGGTATTGAAGACAAGACGTCATAGACCCAGTGACGCACTGCACTTCAACTTTCCAAACCACTCAAGTTCCTCTTAAAAGGACTTGTTTCATTCTCACGGGGAACCGACATAATCTATCGACTTTATCTTAGAGATTGTTGATATTGAAGAAGGAGACCCTCTCCCTAGTCTCCGGCATAGGAACCAAATATGCACAATTGAGTCTAGAGCCACGAGATCATCAATAAATCTCATTAGGACACCTTCAATGAAGACTCTCTGTTTCACACAATGTGGAAAGAGAGATTACATCTTATGAGTCCTACGCATTATCCTTATGGTATTGCCAGAACATCTGAGTGATATGCAAACATATTCACAATGAGGATGGAAAGCCTTCTGGAGCCAACATCAAACAAGCTCCTGGTAGGTGGCATGTGAGAACTATTTAATAGATCAACCATGTGACAACTGAATAGAAACAATGGGGCAATTCAATCTTTTGAATCAATCCTGGTTCAGGTTATGGATTGACGGATACCTTTGAAAAACCGATCGCTGTGCCCAAAAACTCTTTTCTTTTGCACATCGACTGTGTACTTATTTCTCAAAATAAAAGGTGTTTATGATTGATAATTGATTTTCATTAAAACCTTTGTTGTATTGCAAAAACAATTTCTATTGAGCAATGCATGATTGTTTTTCAAATCTCCTTTCATCAATCAGTGAATCTCAATTTGCTGGTTCACTCACTCCGTGTTGTCTTCTTTGAGACGTTCCGGTTTGAGAACAGCTAGAGCAGCTGCGAAACCCTGTCAAGGAAATTCTTCGGAATTATACCTGATCATAGGCAGTACTTGTACTGATCAACGGGGAACCGTGGGCCGTGTACCTCAATTCAACGAAAGTGATCAAAGACACTTTCGTACGCTTTATTGCTAACTGTTTTATGCAGGTACACCCCGACGTTTGCAGCTGATCAGAATGAAGCGGTCAAACCATAGCCGCATGCTCACACAACACATTCAGTTCTAAAGAAATCATGATTAGTGCATCAATGACTCTGATATTTTCACTCCATGCTTCTGCTACGCTGTTGCCAATATCATGAATCAACGAAAGCTTCCGCTACTCTGATGAGAAGAAATCATGATCCAGAATGTGAGCATGTCGGTCCAAATGTCACAACATCACATAATACCAACACCACAATGGATGAGTAAGAGATTAATGTGGCTGATGATCCCAAAGCTGACTCAAAACTCAGTATCACGTGGATCAGTTAAAGACCTCCACTCAGATTATCCAAACATGCAAAAATGAAGAATCAAAGACTACGAGCTACAGAACAAAGAACATGAACAAGAATCCAAGAACAATCTCAATGTAATATCTGTTTGTATTCTATGTAATTTTAATGTATGTTTGAGGTGACCTCCCTTAGGGGGATTTTTTGGATTTGGAAATCCATTGTTAAAGTGTCGGTCACCTCAAGTATATGTAATCATTAGAAAGCTCGTAGTCGTAGTTATTTGATGTTAAGTATTATTTAGTTAAGTAACACCGTGGAGGACGAACGGGTCTTTACCCACTGTATGCCTGATCCACAGCTCGTAAGGTGGCGTTTTATGTAATGACTATAAATACTCTCTACCTTCCAAGGTAGAGAGTTGGATCTCATAATAAGATTTTTCTTTCTGTCATTATAGTTCCCAACTCTCTTCCATTTCTCTCTCTAGAACTTTCTCTCTCTAAACATATTGAACGCCCCATATGGTTATGGTTTAGTGTATTTGTGAAATCCTATATCTTACACATTAGCCTAGTTGGTAACAAGGATCATCCAAATGCATGTCTCGTGCAAATGATCTATTTCTTATCCACAAAAGCCATTTAATCTCGCCTATTCATGGTGAAGAGAATGCCGGGTATTCAAGTTTCCAACATGGAACTTCCATATGGTATGCTCCTAACACGACTTTGTAAGTATGTTAGTGCATTACAACCATCTCCTATCAACGATGATCATTTCCTTTCCGATCACGTCATGGTACCTCTTACCAAACAACCCCCTAAACGTTCAAGTCAATGAAGAAAACCTAAAGCTCTCTCGATTCCTCGGTGGTGAAGTAGAAGAAGATGAAGAAGAAGAAGATGTCGACCCCATAGCTAACATCGAATTGGAACCCTTTAATTACTATCGACAACTTCCAACTATTCCAAACGAGACCGCGGAATTCAAACAATTGAGGGGTATGATTCATAACCTAGCTTATCACTTCACAAAGTCGGAAAGAGAAAAGAAAGGATTGACGAAAGAGACTATAAGACTATGTTTAATTTGAGACATTTGATTAATATGTGAATGACTATGTTTTAGCACTCTTGTTTGTGTTAACTTGGATACTGTTATTTCTACCTTTATCTATGAGATGTTTTATGTGATGACATGTTTATATATTTGTTTAGTTTAATGATTTTTAGTGTCTGTTGCTAGGTGCAAAATATGCACTTGATTCTTTGACGGTTCTGATTTGCAGATGTCGGATCCCTAGGATTAGCCTAGACGGATCCCTCCCTGAGGGACCGTGGGATCCGTGACAACAGATCAGCAGTACAGTATCCCATACATCAAAAGTTACTAGATCACTTCACACTAGCTAAAACAATAAGATTTTAGAACTCAACTAAGTCTTCTTCAAGGATGAGAAAGCCTTAAACCCACTCATAACTTACAAAATATTTTATTCAAGTCCCTTTTGATTTATCGACTCATCAAAACTCACCATATTTCCGCTTCAATACTAATTTTTTTTTCATTTTTCAAAACACTTAGGTGGACATATTGAACAATTTTAGAAAATTATTTCTAGTCATCTTTATCTCAAAACGGGTCAAAAATTAGTTTTTCCCTTATTTTGATTTTTTGAGGATTTTTCAAACTCCATCTCAAGCTAACATCTGATCTCTAGGATCATTTATTTTGACTTGACACCATCAAAACTCTTAGTGTTATCCTTGAACATCCATTGGTGGTCACTTAGCCTCATTTTCCTTTCCTTAAAGGGAATCATTAGCTATATGACTCATTGCCCTTGATCACTCAAGTACACTTTCATTTAAAGATGCTTAGGAGGACTGAAACACTCAAATTGGTATAGGCTTTAGACCTTAGAAAAATCATTTTTACTCTTTCATAGCTGCTGAGAGCCGATCCCTAGGATAGCCTAGACGGATCCCTCTGAGGAGGGAACCATGGGATCCGGGTGACAGATTATGTCAACTCTAGCCAAAAAAATCATTTCAAGCTCATCTTGCAAACTTTAACACTCGACCTCATCTTTATTAAGTCCCTAGATCAGTGAAACTCTTAACTTGAATCTTGTGCATGTTAATCATCACACTTCTAAGAATCTTAGTGGCTTAAGTCTTAAATGCAATTGCCAAATTCTTCCCTTTATAAGTCATATTGCTAGAACTCCTTAGTCATCAAACACAACATAATTCTTCAGCAATTACAAATATCTTCCTTAGCCATTTCATCATGAGAAAAGCTCCTAGTGCTAACTCATCCGCCCAAGAACCCCAGAAACTTGCTAGGGACATACACGAAGTTTCCTCAACCGAATCATCTCCGGTTAAGTCCACAAATGCTAGGATTTCCCCTACACCAATGAAACCAATCAAACTAAAGAGGATTGTTCCCACAAGGATATCATCACCAAAATCTACTAAACCAAACACACCCTTTTCAACCAACCACATCATTGGTGCCTAGAGCCACATCATTTAACACCTCACAATCATCTCTACATTCTCACAACTTAGAGAACTTACCCCCTTGCCATCTCATCCTCCCCATTACCAAAACATTCACTAGAAAAGGTTTGTACAACAAAACAAAGTGTTGAATCAACACTTGCACCAATGTCATTTCTCCATTCCCCCCAACAGTCCATTTTGGATTATGAGGAGACGTCAAAGTCAACCACCCGACCACATGGAAGTTGACACTCCTCTACCTCCACCCTCAAAAATTGTTGAGCCACCACTTAATGAGCCTCTACCAATTCCTCCTTTATTTGAGGATCCTCAACCCACTTCACTTGAACCTCCGCTTCAAGAAGCTCAAAACCATGACAAGGATTGCTATCATTGTCAACATGTTGAAAGGTTGATACATGAACTACGTGAAGAGCAACATTTCATGTTTTATCACCTCCTCGAATGTTTTGAAGAGGTCAACAAACCTAAACAACCATGAGCCTAAAGCGGTGTCCTAGTCTCAAGCTCAACTTAAAACGTTTAGGAATCCCATTTCATGATTGATCATCATTAAGCATGTTGTTGCTTCTTGAGTTTAGGTCACTCATTAGTATTAAGTGGAATATGTATTGCATGGCTAAATCATTCTCTTAGTTTTAGAGATTTCTTTTTTATCTTTTTGTTTATTGAATGATAACTTATTTGCCATATTGCTTTGAGTATATGTCTGTTGTTTGCATACATATCTCACTTCCATATTTAGCATTGTTTGATATACCACCATTGCTAAAAATCTGTCACCAGACAGACGGATCCCTAGAAATTGCCTAGAAGGATCCCACAAATGAGGGAACCGTGGGATCCGTGGTACAGAAGAACAATTTTCTACTAACTTTGTAGGAATTTATGCACTATACTCTTGTTTTCTAACCTTTATTTTGTAGATTTTCAAAATACACATGAAGAACTTGACACCCTAAGCTAGGGGGAGCTTTGTGTCAAACCATACATTGCAAAACCATTTGCAACTTAATCCTTATTTGGATTACACTTCATGACACCCCATTGCAAAGTTGCAATCTTCAAGAGTGAGCATTTTTTGTCACAAGGCGAAACCATTGCAAACAAATTGCAATTCGTTAGCTTATTATTTTATATTTACTTGACGTCCTCACAAAGGGATAGACTCGTCAAGGGGGAGTTAAGACGAGAACCATTCCCGTCACTTGCTCTTTATACATCTTTTCTTTTTACATGTTTTTCTTAAAACAATGTGTTAGTTTCTTTTCGGCGCTCTTTTTGTTTCAACAAAAAGGGGATTCACGAGTAAAACTCCAATTCGAACTTTTATGAATTTTAGTTTTTTTCCTTAAAATAATTTTATGTTTTGTCATCAACAAAAAGGGGAGATTGTTAATACAAATAAGCCGTAAAACGTTTATTTATATTTTACGATCTTTTAATGTTTTGTCGATAACAAACGTAAAATCATTTTAACGAAACAAATAAAATACGTAATAGTTTGAGCCAATAGTTTTCTAACACACTTAACGTTTTCACATAAAACACTAAAAAAAATATAAGTGATTTTATGATTTAGTAAAACATATGTACAACAACTAGTGATTACATATTGGGTAAATATATACATAACTAGTATGTATTATAATGGGTAAAAACTACAACCCATGGATCACATCCAAAACCCATGGTATTGACCCATACCCATTTGACTAGGTGCATTGCACCCATTAGGTACATTGTATCTAATTTAATACCCATGGATCAACCCATAACCCATGACCCATAACCAAAATACCCATGGGCAAAGAGGAGCGTCCCACGGATCCCTAGTTTTACACTAGACGGATCCCTTATGGGAGGGATCCGGGGAACAGTAAGCATTTCTCCTCTATAAATAGTGAGCCATTTCTTCCTTTTGGCTTGCCACTCTTACACATACTTTCCCCAAGTATTGTAACTCTCTAACCACTGATCCTAGGGGATCTTTCTATGTAGTTTGTATTTTGTTTTTGTGTGATTCTCTAGGTTCTTCTTAAAGGCGATATCACCACTTTTTGAAGTCGAGCAAGCTCAAGTCCATGAGTTGCCATGCTTCGTCATCATCAAGACTACTGAGGTTCTCTTGTTGATAGTTCTTTCTTCCTCTGTAGGTGTGTTGTGTTGAAGGCATTATTGAAGGATGTCGGAAGAGTCAAGACGAAAGCATTAGTGAATGGTGCTTAACGTTCGTGTCAAAAACATTAGTGAAGAATGCTAAAGGTTTCAAGACGAAGGCATTAGTGAAAGGTGCCAAGCATTGTGTCAAAGGCATTAGTGAAGGATGCCTAGGAATCAAATCAAGTGGCATTAGTGAAGAATGCCTAGGTCGTATAATCGATGAGGTGCATCGTTATACATATAGTGATTTTTTTTATTCAAGGATGTTGATATCCTTGATGGGGTTGTAATAAGGAGTTGGTCACCTTTGGGATTAGGTGTTGTGTAGTGTTGGGTAGTAGTTCCTCCATTGTAATGGAACTCGGTACTTAGCCTAGTAGGGTAGGCGACATTGTGGTAGGTGTGGTTCACCTTGGTGTGAAAGAACCCGGTGGTTAGCCTAGTACCGGAAAAAGAGTATGCGACGTTGTGAAGGCTTTTCCACCATAAGGAGTTGGTGTCGTGTAGTGATTACGAACTCTCGAGTAGGTGACTCGAGGAGTGGAGTAGGGCAAGGAAGGTGTCCTTGTAACCGAACCACTATAAATACTCATGTCGTGGTTATGTGCTTCTTACTCTTTATCTTTCATTACACTTTTATATATCTATCTATCAACGTCCAACATACACATCTAAATAGATTGACATAAGTCGATCTAAATATTTAAAAGGAAGTTTTAAATTGGTAAAACTATTCAACCCCCCCCTAGTTTTTCACATAGATGAACCTTCTCAGCCACCAGTTAAATCTTTTCTCCGTCATTGCGCCTTTGGTTGATCCGTCCAGCTCCCTCCAGCAGCATCCTGATGTCTCCAGCAGCATGGCAGTCGGGTGCGGCTTCTGCTTCACGAACCTCTCCAGCTCAGGAACTGCTGCAGCAACGCAGGGTCGGCACCATCATCTTCGATTCCATGAGTAGTCTCCATCTAACGATCGACAAATAGATGTGCGAAGACAAATCAAACAAGATCAAATGCGAAAGGAGGAAGGTCAATTCAGCGAATACAAAAGAAGTCAAATCTGAACGACAATCAAAGGAATCGAAGAGATCAGAACAGACGAAAGCCTAATGTCTACCCATTCCTCACAGGGCAATCCTAAGGTCAACAAGACAAAACCTGGCTCTGATACCATAATTGTAACACCCCAACCCGGCAAGGTAGAAGTGTCACATTCTGGTTGTTAGGATTTAGTAAATTTGGTAGTTAAAGAGTCGGTCACCTCAAGTATACGTATTCGTTAGAAAGCTCGTAGTCATAGTCATTTAATGTTAGTGAGTAGTTTGTTAAGTAACACCGTGGAGGACTGACGGGTCTTTACCCACTGTATGCCTGATCCACAGCCCGTAGGAGGCGTGTCTTGTATGAAACTATAAATACCCTCTACCTCCCAAGGTAGAGGGTTGGAGCTTCATAATATCATTTTTATTTGTCTCACTAAGTTCCCTAAACTCTTCCACTTTCTATCTCTAGAACCTATACAATACGCCCCATATTTAATATACGTTATGTGTTTATGAAATCCAATATGTTACAAATGGTATCAAGAGCCATGGTTTGATCACTCATCTTTCATGTTCTTGGATTTCTAGTGGTTTTCATAAGGTTTTTGGGTTGGAATGAGTTTAGAGTAGTTTGCATCATTTGGATCATTTGTAGTGTTAAAGTTTGGATTTTGATAGTACTTTTGTGTTTAGAATCATTATATGTATTTAGGTTTTGATTTGGAAGGCTTGAATCATCGTGGTTGGGTTGTTTTTGGATTGAAAAGTGGTGTTTTAGAAAGTTTCTGTTAAGCGATTTGTGTCTCGGATGTGTTTTTCTCTATATGCGATTTGTCCCAAAGTTCATTCGATTTGTCCCTTTTGTGATTGCTTTTTGAAGCGATTTGTCCCATCTTTTGTGCGATTTGTCTGTTTCAAAGAAGCGACTTGTCTATTAAGCGATTTGTCTATTGAGACAAAGCGACAAGAAAGGACAAAGTAGTGGAAGTAGTGGGTGTACTTGTGTACTATGCGATTTTTCTGGGTATGCGACTTGTTTGTTTATGCGATTTGTCTGTTTCATGCGATTTGTTAACTAAGCGATTTGTGTGTTAAAGCGTTTTGTTAACCTAAGCGACTTGTCGGAAGGTGAGACTTGTCTGTTGGAGCGATTTTTCTGAAGAGCGATTTGTCAAGGGTGCGACTTGTCAACTGTGCGATTTGTCTCTTGAGACTTATTGTTTCTTCGTATTACGTTTTACGGTTTTCTCTTGATTTAGTAAAATCCCATGAAAGAATCCTTTCCCGTTTAATCATTGAGTTGTAAAATCCCGTGGAACTTGTAATCATGTCAACAATCACTTCTTCCGTTGCTGATGACGTTCAAGCTGCAGGATCTGATACTCATCCTCCCATGATGGATAGAACTGATTATGACTCTTGGGCTCAAAGAATCAGACTATCCTCAAATCAATTGATGAAGGACCATATCAAGTTGAGACTACCAGAGACATTCTTGAAACTGCTGTTGGTTGAGTGTATCAGTGAATTAGGATTGGATAGACCAAAGACGTATGATGAACTTACTGATAAGGAGAAGAAAGATATGATGTAGACATTAGGGCTTCAAACATCATACTTCAGGGTTTACCTAAGGACATTTACAAGTTGATCAATCACAACACTGAAGTGAAGGCAGTATGGGACAATGTTAAGATGCTTCTCTCTGGTTCTGAATTGACTAAAGAAGACAGGGAATCTCAGCTGTATGTTGACTTTGAGAACTTTAAAATGAATCCAGGAGAAACTATTACAGAATACTACGTGAGATTCCACAAGCTTGTGAATAACATGAGGAATATCAAAATGACGATGCCAAATATCCAGCTCAATTCAAAGTTTGTGAACAACATGAATCCCGAATGGCACAAATTTTTCACTGCAGTCAAGCTAAACAAAAGATTGAGGAACACAAACTACGAGGAATTGTATGCTTATTTGCTTCAGAATGAGAAACATGCTGTGTTTGAACGAATGATCTTGGAAAAGCTCAAAACCAATTCTGGTGATGCAAGCTCGTCAAATGATTCAACTGCACTCTACACTAATGTAGGAATAACCACCAAAGCATCATAAGTCATACCAACTGGTAATGGTAATCACAAACTCATTCTAGATCCAGGGTATAAGCCTCCAGATTCAGACACATTCATGGAACAACTCGTTAATCAACTGGCTCTAATGGTTAAGCAAAACCTGAACTTCACTCCACACACCAACAATCATCTCAGAATGGCTTCCAATTTTCACAATCATGCTACAGTTAAAGAAGGAAAGGTAGTGGTGCAAAATGTGAAAGGGAGACATAATGAACAAGGAATGGCAGGAGCAGGATATGGTAATGCTGGTGCAGGTGGAGGATATGTGGGTAATCAGAATAGAGGAAGGAACATGGCTCAAGGTCAAGGGAAGCCAATCAAGTGTTACAACTGTGGTGGAGAAGGACACATTGCGAGGAACTGCACTTCTCCTAAACGTCCACAAAATGCAGAGTACTTCAAGGACAAAATGCTGCTGGTACAAGCTCAAGATAATGGAGCAGTATTGGATGAAGAAGAATTGCTATTTCTTGCTGAGGAAATGCCAAAACTTACGATGCAGACGTGGATGAACAGCCGTGCAGGGTATGGGACACAACAATCCCAATGCATTTCAAGTTGCAGACTGTGATGCATTTAATTCTGATGTCGATGATGAACCCACTGCTCAGACCATTTTCATGGCTAGTATCTCCCAATGGTCTCTCCAAAGGCTCCTTCACCACAACAGGCCAGTCCTTCCAAGGAATCAATCATATCAGAGGTATTAAAATTATACAATGACATTGATGTGCAAAATATACACGAAAAGGTACAACCAACTGAAATTATTGAATCAGATATTGAAAATATAGGTAATAGCAATGTTGTCCCATATGATCAATATGTGAAGCAAAATGAAAGTGAAAGTGTACCAAGCAATGCATCTTCTGCAGTCAATGATGACTATATTTTTGATGAATACACTGTATGTACACCTGATGACTCTATAACCTCTGAACTGAATGCCTATAAGGAACAAGTTGCCATTTATGAACAACGTGCTAAGTTTGAATTTACCCAACCCGTGAGCATGAGATGATACCAAATACGTACAGTTCATTGAAAAAGTAACTTTAAGGTAGAAATGTTAAAACAAGAGTTAAACTCCTTACAAGAAAAGCTTACTAAAACTGTTAAGCAAAAGCAAGAACTTCAAGAAAATGTAAAAGGGCTTAAACAGGAATTTAATGCTAAGGAATCAAAACTTTTGAATTATTTTTTCAACCTAAAAACTTTTAAAACAAACTTGAAAACAAACTGTACTACCAGGGAACACCTTCAGACTGCTCACATAATCACAAGCATAGAGTCTTAAGCGATAAGCATAGTATTCCTCTGGTCAGGTACCCAATCCCGAGTAACTGGAAAAATGCTAGAGCTGCACAAAAGGGTAGTCTATGATGGTAGAGATTCTTAAGCCTAGGCAAACACCATCAGTATAGGAAGCCTGATGAGGATATAAATTTTGAAGATA
>OU343223.1:171580981-171842540 GCA_910596185.1 Chrysanthemum makinoi
AAGAATTTCAAAACTGTCTCTTCAGTAGGGGTAGCAAAGAAGTCGGTTGGAACAATGTCTGGAATGATGAGAACAGCCCGTAAGTCAGCAGGAGTGATAGTGACTTGTTTGTGATTAAGTGTCACATTCACCGCACTTTGACCAGTGATCCTCTGCATAGAATCCCAGAATTGTTGAATGTAGACCTCTGAAACTGTGGCAGAGTGTGAGAGCATGTTCTGGTAGGGATGATTCCTGAGAATATCCACTGCAATGAGACAAGAAGATTATGAGCATGTGAGGGTATCAAAGTCAACCCTAAGGTTGTTCTTTCCAATCTTTCTCGGATAACCCTCTGGAAAGATATCAGCAATGTAAGAACTTCGATGCATCCACATTCAATTGAGCAGCCATGTCGTGATCTGAAATAACATTAGCCAAAAGAACCAACATATCGAAAGACATAGTGTTAGTCAACAGAAGGTCTTGTTGTGTAGTTATTGAATGTACGGTGTCAATGATTGTTACGAGTCCTAAGTCACTTGTTTGTTCAATAGTCCAATGACGTCGTGAAATGTTTCGTGAGTTAGTTAACTTTAAGTTTTAAAGTTTATGTTATCACTTATTGTTCACAACATATCAAACGATTAAGTTTATTAGTGACATTATTGGATTCGTGACGATATGAATTGTTTATTAACAAGTTTGTGCACGTAACAATTCATAATGAAGGTCTATCAAGGCTTAAGCGTAGATATGGCAAAGTTAAGCGTAATAATGACATATGCGTGAGCGAAAGCTTATCGCGTAGGATCTTAACTACGGCGTAAGAAATGTTACGCGTAGGAAAAGGGGACCTTATGCGTAGCTTACGCGTAGGCGTATTTATACCTTACGCGTAAGGCTTACTCGTAAGAGTAGACCTTATGCGTAGAGGTCATTGTTTACGCATATCCTTCACAGGATACGCGTAGTCCCATTGTAGAACCTTATGCGTAGTAATTACGCGTAGGATTACTCTTACGCATAACTGCCTACGCGTAAGGTGATCCTTATGCGTAGAGTAACAATCGACCTTGATTCTGAATTTTAAGTAGCAAGCACGAAATAAAACCATCATATCATCAATCTTAACATGTATAGTCATATTAAACATACATCATGGCATGAAAGCTTGTTAAACATTTATGCGTAGAAAGTCATACGCGTAGGTCAAAACCCTAAGGGTTAAGAATTACGCGTAAGTTTTCTAACCATAGGATTTGCACCAAACTTATTCTGGTAGTTCTAAGATGTTGTGTGAGTTTATAAACCAAGTATTAACATCTAGTTCGTGATGAATCAAAAATACCCAAACTCAAGAACATTAAACCCTAATTCCTAATTCTGATTAAATTAGTGTTTCTGGGTTGTTATAGGGCCTGTAAATCATCAATACATCAACATATGAGCATAACACAACAATCTCTATAACCAAATTTCACATTTGAAAACACCCAAATCGACTCATAAACCCTAGTTTTCAAAAATCATCAATTCGTGTTTCTGGGTGGGTTTAGATGGTTAAAATGTTATCATTTATGTATTAGGAACGTTTTGACACTATCCATTTAACCTCAAACACACACACAATGATTGTGTGTTCATACGCTTATGCGTAGAACACATAATCACAATCACGCGTAACAAAAGTTTTAGCCGTAGGATTTGCTTGAAATTCAAAACCTTAGCTTGTATTATCGTTAAGATCATGAAAACACTTACAAGATGATGATCTAAAGCACGGATTTCTTGAATAAATATTAGGCGGAGGATCTTTTAGGTTAGAAGTAATAAATGTGAGGGTAATGTTAGGTGGAGGATGTTTTTATTAAAATAACTTTAACATTTTAACAGTTTTGGTCCCTCCACCTTTTCCTTTTTCAAACAAGGCCTTTTAACTTCCATTTTGGTTACCAAACAAAGATTTTAAGAAAGAAACTTGACGACACTCCCCCTCGATTTAATAAGTGATGAAAGGTTATAAATTTTAGTCCGAGGAGTGTCATTTAACCAGAAAAGTTTACCACCATTGATAAAAGAAACAACCGGGATATGATAACATGCAAGTACACGGATGTTTTGAAACAGTTAAGTATTAATTTTCTCCCCCTCAACACTAGATCGAAAAAATACTGAATTTTGAAAGATTATAGTGTTGACGGAAGAAACGTACTTGCAATGTTGAAAGAAAATAGATAGAAGAATATTTTTGTTGTTTTATCGATTTTATACTTTTTGTATTTTGTTTTAGAAAAATTATTTACAAAAGAGATTTTGGTGTTTGACAGGTTTTTAAGATTGTTTTAGGAGTTCATCAAATTCCTCTTGAGTCAAACACCTCATACCAATCCGGTGGACCAACTCATTAAACCTAGCGGGAGGCAAGGCTTTGGTGAGAAGATCCGCCAATTGGTATTCTGTACCCACAAAATATAATTCAACGTACCACTTTCCACGTGATCCTTGATGAAATGATATCGAAGATCGATGTGCTTTGATTTCGAGTGCTAGACTGAGTTGCACGAGATCGCAATGGCACTCCGATTGTCGCATTACATCGGGATTACATGTCAAATACGTAACCATAGTCTTTGAGTTGTGTTCTCATCCAGATGACTTGAGCACAACAGACCGACATGGCTACATATTCGGTTGAGGACAGCGATGTACAATCCTGCTTCTTCGATTGCCATGACACGAGTTTATCACCAAGAAATTGTAAAGCTCCTGAAGTACTTTTCCGTGAGTCTAAGCATCCTGCGTGGTCGGCGTCTGAAAAAGCGATTAGTTCAAAACCAGAATCCCGGATACGGATCCCCAAGTTAATGGTTCCCTTTATGTATCAAAGGATTCTTTTAGCCTCAGAGAGGTGGGTTTGTTGGTCGCGATGATAACGAGAGAAAAGATATCGGCAAAGACAATATCCAGTCTGCTAGCTGTTAGATACATGAGAGACCCAATAATACTACGGTATTTTGTAGGGTCCACCAATTTCCCATGTAAATCAGCGTCTAGCTTCTTGGTATGAGCCATTGGTGTGGCATAGGTGTCCCAGGTTTTCATTCCAAATTTGTTTAACAATTCAAGGGCATATTTGGACTGACTCAAGAAAATACCACGTGGTGATTGATGAACTTGCGGTCAGAAAGAATGTGAGTTAACCCATCATGGACATTTCAAAATTTTTCTTCATTAGTTTTGCAAAAGCGATTGAAAACTTTTATGTGTAGACCCAAAAATGATGTCATCCACGTAAATTTGAACAATTAAGATATGTGCCCGTGATATTGTATAAAAAGAGTTGGGTCAACCGAACCTTTGGTGAAATTATTAGCAATGAGGAAAGGTGATAGCTTATCGTACCATGCCCGAGGAGCTTGTTTGAGACCATCTGAGCTTTGTTCGGTTTGTAGACGTGATTCGGAACTTCGGGATCAACGAATCCATCGGTTGGTGACATAAACCGTTTCTTTAAGTTGTCCATTGAGAAGCGGTTTTGACATCCATCGATAGACCGTCATATTCATATGAGCCGCAATGCTAGAAATATCGAACGACCTCAAGGCGAGCAGCGGAGAAAAAGATTCTTCAAAGTCAATACCCTCTTCACGGCGATAACCCTTAGCCACGGGCGTGACTTATTTCGATAACATTTCCTTCGGCATCCAATTTGTTTTCCAAATCCATTTTAGACCAATGGCGTAGACTCCTGTTGGTCTTTCAACAAGTTCCCATACTTCAAGACGTTTGAATTGGTTGAGTTCTTCTTGCATGGATTCAATCGAGTTGTCTTTTGTCATTGCGTCTTTGATGTTTTTAGGTTCGAGATTGGGAGCGGTGAGTGCATAAATGCAATGTTCACCGTATGTGTGAAGGCGTTGTCTCGTAACGGCCGGTTGATTCGGGTTGCCAATAATGTTTTCGAGAGGATGGTCTTTTGTCCATCTATGTGTGGAGGGTTGATGTTGATATACATTGTGCGGTCGAGGATTCAAATGGTTTGTTGAAGATTCCGCGACATCAGGTGCGGCAGATCTCATTAGCAGCGGGTTGAAGAAGCATTTGGATCAAAATCTGCGGTGGGGGTACTTCATTGAGAACATCATCGGCCGATTCATCATTGTTGGAAGCGGTGTTGTTCAATTGTTGTGGTGGAGTCAAGCTGGTGGTGCTTCATCTTGATAGGTTGTTGTAGCGGTGTATCGGTATAAAGAGTATTATCGGTTGAGCGTGAGCTTGGCGGATACACACGGAGCACGTTCATCAATATCGTCATGCGGCAGAGCAAATAACCTTTCCATTTGTTGACGAGTAAGCTGGGGGCTTTGTTCAGGTGATGATGGGGTTTGGGGGAAGTTTAGCGGTTGTGTCGGGTTCTAAGCTGGTTATACTCGAAGCCATTTCCGTAAGTTTGAATCAGCTCGGCTTCCCCCCCGAAACCATGCTTTAGCATTTAAAACTTTGATGAAGTCTACCTTTCCTCTAACCTTTTGAAGGTTCCGATTCGAATTTGTAGAATGAAGCATCAAACCATACAAAGAAAATCGACTAATGCGGAAGATTTCGAGGGAGTAACGTGCCGAGGAAATCTTTCCATATTTGAGTAACTTCACACGATCACTTATCGGATAGCAAAGAGATCCAAATACATGAAAGTGTTTTTAGCCACATATCGTCTTATTTCTTCCCTCTAATGAAGAAATTCAAGAAGGCATGGGTTTTAAGCGAAGCATGTAGAAGAACGAAGGAAGCAATGACCACCTTTGATGTTTTTGATTAGAATCATACACCGTATGTTGATGATGAATTGAAAACGCGATGTATAAGATGACAGCTTACGCCCATAAGTACAATTGATCGAACAAGTGTGAAGTACCGAAATATTTCTCGGCTTCCACGCGTTGATTATCTGTTCATTATGTTGATCAACTCCGTGTCATTGTTACGGTGTCGCGTGTGCAGTTCGATCTTTGAATTCTTTCTCATAGAAGATTGGGTTGTTGTTGTAGATTCAGTGTATCACGAAATTAGAGTATTATCGGTTGTGCGGCGGAAACATTCGATGCGAGCGACTTTTGCGTAGAATCTTTAACAAGTAGCAATGTTTCCAATTCATTTAAGTACAATGGTGAGAAACGGTGATGGATCATGATATTTTTAACGATGGAGCTTGATCTTTGCTTCGCATTAGAAAGCCATAAATTTCGACCATGCATAGTCAGCATGGATCCCTATAGGGTCATCAGCGAATGTTACATAAAGATGTAGCGTTTGCCATTGATCGTTTGCGCAGCGCATGGGCCACACAAATCCATGTAAGAAGATGAAGCACATCTTTGAGTTGTGTTCCACCTTTGAAGGAAAATGAGCGAGTGCTTTTGCCTTGTTCACAAGGTGCAAAGGTGATCTTTAGAATACAGAAACCGTGGGAGTCCTTCAACTAGTTTGTGTCGAGCAAGGTTGGTGATGGTTTGAAAGTTTAGATGTGAGAGCGGCGGTGCCATAGCCAGAATTTTGTTGATGTTGCCTTTGAAAGTAAACATATGGGAGATGAAGCAACCATGTCTTTCATAGAGATAGTGTAGAGACTAGAATTACGATCGGACATAAGGTCATTTCCATGTAGATCACGAATGAAACAAGTTTTCTCCCTAAAAGCAACCTCCAAATCTCCATCACAAAAGCCCTTTTCTAGACCTCTTGAAAGCAGTTATGACCGAGGCCTTCCACATAGTAAACCCTGCTAATTTCGATGTTCCCATTGACATAGTCTCGTAGCCCATGATAGCTGCGAAGTGATCATTCGAACGGCGGTATGCCAATGAACTTTGCAATAAAGTTTGATAACAGTTTAAGATTGCTTGTCATGTGTTGGGAACATCCGCTATCAACAATCCAGAGAATGATCGTATCACCGCATTACACAGACGACACGGATGGAATAGAAGTAGATTTGGAACCCGAAATGTTAGAGGGTTCGCAAAGTATAGTATAGTAGATATACCCACATCAATAGCTTTAGGTATCCACTTAAATCCTAGTGTGTTATATATCCATTTTGCATCTATAACTACTCTTTGCTTTAGTCTTAGTGAAAGCACTAGGTGGTACTACATTCCTAGGATGTGAAACTGGAGCTACAGGGACAACAATGCGTTTCTTAGAATCTAAAGATGGCGGTCTACCAAGCACAGACTTAGAAAGATTAGTGGGCCTAGAGGTATTCGGTTCTTAGGATTCCTTAAACGAGAGATGATAGCTTTAGCAACACATTTATCATGACAATCGGAATTCATACTTTTACCACAAATAACACAAGGTGCATCGGACTGAATATCAAAAGTACTTAACGGTTTAGCATTCGTTACATCACTATTTCTATTACATTTGCGAGGCCCTTAATATCTATAGTGGAGACAACGTGAGTCTTATTCATAGTCCTAGGGTGTTCTTCTACTTTAGCATTCTTGATTGATCTTTTCTTAGGTCAACTTCCTATTCTTGATTGAGTGCTCCTAGGCTGTGAAGTGCGGACGTTTGGAAAAGGCTCAACTATTCCTGTTCAGTAGAAGGAAGCACGTTAGCTACTTGTGATTTGGCAGTAGAGATTCTAGGTTCATGAGTACTAAGTGTTCCTGGGGCTAATCTCTTAATGATGGTTGGCGGAAGTTGTTCATACTTTCCTAACATTTCTCTTAACTTGAGGATAGTGTGAATCGGATCTTGATTTTCGACCGACATTTCCAACAAAATGCATGACTTCTTTAGTGTGTGCAAGATAATGATCAAGTTCATTTGATGCTTCATCACGAGTCTTTTTGAGTAAATCAAATATGACACCATATTCCTTTTAACTTTTACAAGTTCTTGTTCATATTTTGAGATTTGACACTTAAAAGACACGTTTTGATCATCCAATTGCTCAATTTTAGGATCGAAAGATTTTGCGCATAATTGAACATTTTGTGTTGAAAAGCAAGTTGTTGATCGTGAATATCTTTTTGACACCAATTAAGACGGCGAATTGCATTTGAAAGTTCGTTTGACAATCGTTTGTTTTCAACTTTGGGACTCGTCGAAGCACATTATCGGTGTTCTCAACATTTATCACAGATTCAACGATATCGGCGGAGGTATGATCAAATGCATATGACAAAGAATTCTCTAGCACAACATTATGGACATCATCGGCCTTAGGCGTATGACATCTTCCAAGAGTCGATCAACATCTTTTCTCGCGTAAGTTTCTTTTACGTTTAGTGTTAGAAATAGATGTTTCTGTTTTCTCGAAAACGACCTTCATCACTCCAAGTTCCTTATGAAAATCCTTTTCAGGCTAATGCACAAATTTTCAAATTTTTAACATTAGGTAAAAGATTTTTCTGAAAAATGTCTCTTTGTTCTCGGCGAGGCGATTGAAAATAATCAATTTTGATTTCAGAACGATATTCTATCTCATGTTGTAAAATTTTGAGGTCACCCATGAAGATGTCAAAATATCTAAGAATTTTTCGATTTTAGGGTTTTGAATTTACTTCTGATGGAAGGTAAAGGACCATAAATTTGTGCATAAATCTGGTTGGGGATTAACATTAGAAGACTCAGGTGTTTTGATGATAACCCTTGGTGTGTTAGAAGAATCCGTTGGTGTGGCGAAAGTGACCGCTTTTGAATAGTTAAAAGGTTTGTTGTAAACAACTTTTTCTAATTTTGATCGACTCTGAACGTCTTACGCATCTAATTCCTCTTGAGGCGATGATATTCAACAACATTCATAACGAATTATCAACTTTATATTATGCCTTTGGAAACTTGAGTTTGGTTTGAATGCTTTTGTTGAAAGCTTAGGTTTGTGTCGGCAAGATTCGGTCCATATCCATTTGGATTTGGTTTTAAAGTAAACTTTTCAATGGTCGTGACCGACTCGCCATGTTTGTAAACAACAGTTTTAAACTCTTTAAGTTTGTTTTGCAAGCCGATGATTTCTTCAAGATGATCATCTATTCGTTTAGTTGAATGCTTTTTGTATGCGAGAACTGTTTTGACAAGTTAACAATTGAGCCTTAGCTTTTTGATTTTCCAAGGTGAGAGCGTTAATTTGCTTTTTATGTTCATGTTTAGGTCTGTTCTATTTCGACAACAAAGCATTCTCCGAAGCGGCTAGATCACGCATCTGTCTTTCTAAATATTTTTCGTTTTGATAAGATTTGGCAAAGGCGGCTTCAAAACCGTTTTCACGTTTTTCTTGAGTTTTGAAAAAGTTGAGTTGCTTTTGTAAACATTCAAAATCCTTGGTTAACAGTGCATTTTTGCATTTCAAGTCTTGATTAATGGCATGACATTTTCCACCGCTATAGTGCAATTGGTCTTGTATTAAACGAGCAAAATCTAGATGAGGCAAAAGTTCGACGTGTTCAACGTGAGTCTCAACATGATCATTACTGAGATCTTCAAGTATAACCCGCGAGTCAATTTGATTATCAAGGGAAACCGTTGGTCATCTTGATCGTCAAATATAACTACGGGGTCTAGTTGAAAATCGTCGGAATGAGATGTGGATGAGCTCATTTTGAACATGAGTCTTGCGGATTCGATGTTGGCGGAGATATGTAGATCGAGAGATGAATATGGTTTGTTAGGTTACTGAGACAAGCCATCATGTCATACCGGGCTGTGTCACTCATGTGTAACTCATGCATATTAGCCATCAACATAACAGTTGCATTGGCACGCAAGTCCTCCATATCATCATCTGAATTTGCCATAAAACTCTGTTCTTTGTCTGTGAGAGATCCACCAGCTTCATCCTTAAGAGCCAAAGGAAGAGCCTCTTTGAAATAAGCACCGCCCCTAGTCCTTGGCTTTGGGCATGCATTAGCCAGGTGTCCCTTCTCATTGCGGTTGTAGCATCGAAGACCATTCAACCCATTCTGAGCATTTCCCTGTTCCACCACTTGAGCTCGATTGTTATTCCTACCCACAGCATTAAACCCTTGACCACCGCCCATCGGCGACCATATACCACGATTCGAACTTCAACTCGTCCATTGTTCACAACAGCTTGATTCCTTGTATTAGATGAGGAGCGAATACGGTTGTTGGATTTGTTGGTATAACGGCTAAAGGCATTAGCAATCATAGCAAATCCTTGTTGCAATGCTTGAACGGATCAGATTCCTCATTAGCTTGAGCTTGAGCATTGTTGTTGTTGTATGGAACCAATTGAGTTTGTTGAGATGGAGGTTGTGAAGGATCATGTGGTGTGATTGTAGCGATTGGTTGAGTTCTTTGGTTGAGGAGAATAACTGTTTTGAGCATATAAGGCAAGTTGTTGATTTTATGGAGCAATTTGAGAACGAAGAATTCTTTCCCTATCAACTTCCTTTTCATGAGGCTTCAAGTAATCGTATAACAATCCGTAGGTAGACTGATGCATGTTTTTCGCTTGACGGAGAAAAATGACATACTTCTCCCATTCAGGACCAAGACTACTTAGGAACTTAGTATTCACTGCAATTCTTGGCATGTGGATGTTGTGTTTATCCAAATCATTGATGATGTCGGAAAATCGGTGATGATAGGACTCGAGTGTCTCTCCAAGTTCAATCATGAAGTGTTCATAAGCCAAGTAAATTTTGGATTCCAAATCTTCACGATTGAGTCTGAGATCCTTCCATAAGAAGACGAATATGATTCCACATTTTCTTTGCAGTCTTTTGAGCATCAACACTATGAAGAATTAGGTTTGGTAATCCTAGGAGGATATATTCCATTGCAAGCTCATATGCTTCATAGTGTAGAAGTTCTTGAGGATTCAAGTTACTGCCTTGTAGCAATGTTCGTTTGTTCATCTCTTGGTGGAATGGCATTTGGATCTCCGGGTACAATGACGGTAGGCATCTCAAATGGACCTTCCAAGATAACCTTCTTTAAGAACTTTCCATGTGGCTTCTTTAGATCACAAAACCTAAAGAACCTTATCACCCATTGATCTTTTCTTTCTTTATATGTAGTTTCTGGAGTGAGCATTGGAGGTCTATCAAGTGATCCGACCTCATGAATTGATTGTTGGTTGCTTAAAGTTTCAAACATCTTTGCAAACCAAGTGGGTTCCCTCATAGTGATCCTTGATGGATGTTGATTGAAGTCATTTGTATATGGTTGAGCTTGAAGACTTGGTGGTGGTTGAACCATTTGAGGTTGTGGATTTACAGCAAGTTGTGGAGTATGTTGTTGGTTAAATTGTTGTTGATAAATTGCTTGTTGTTGATTCCATTGTTGATGTTGTGGAGTTAGTTGTTGTTGGCGTTGAGGATGAGGATAAGTGTAAGGCAAATAGTTAGAGTATGGTGGTTGTGACATGTTGAAAACTTGTGTTGGTAAAATGGATCTTTGTAGTCGAATGAACCTTTGTTGATGAAGTCCTTAGAAGTAGAAGACAAAGAACCAAGTAGCACTTATGCGTAAAAACACCAAAGTTACGTGTAACAATAAGAGTTACGCGTAGGATTTAGCTTAGCGTAAGTAGGAAAAAGCACTAAAGTTAGCGTAGACAAAAGTTACTTGGCGTGTTAGAAAGTTAAGTAGGATTTTCTTATGCGTAAGACTAGGCTTGGCGTTAGGAAAGATCTTAGGCGTAGGGATTTCTACGCGTAAGCTTATCTTATGCGTAATTTTAGGGTTTTTCCAAATGATCTTTACACTATCACAGTGCAAAAGATATCCAAAGTCGTATTTTAGGACTTATCCAAGTAAGAAAACACGAAATAAACCACGAAAATGAAGATCAAACCAAGGAGGCACTTACGCGTAGTTTTAGGGTTTTACTACGCGTAGGTTACTCGTAACTTTGATTTTCCCAAATTTGTTTCTAAACCAGTTTTTGTTATGGAATAGCTTAATAGTACCAAAATAACACAAAAGTGTGAAACTTGATGAACTAAAGCATGTGGGTCTAAACAAGTTACACAGTAGAACTTCACCCTACGAACAAAATCAAGTTCAAAATGTTTATCCACGCGTAAAGTTTGAAACTTTTTGCCAAAACAAGTATTTTAACACCTTAAAACGTTGAAAGTACAAGAATCTTGGATTAAAAGTGTAAAAACAAGTTTTTAAGCGAACCAAAGAACACGTTAACTCTACGCGTAAGACCAAAAAAAAAAACTTTCAAAAACAAACTTGTTCACCCAACTATTTGGTGATTGATACCACTGTTAGGTCACAAGTTTTACCACACAAGCTTATAAGAAAGATAGAGAGGCGATTGAACAAGTATCCAAACACACATACATATAGACTTGCGGTTAGGCGTGGTATGTGAAAGAGAGAATAACATGAACAACCAACCTTCAAATGAAGGTTTACATAAGGTATTTATAGGCAAGGAGCTAGGGCAACACACCTACTCCTTCCCTTTCACCTATGGGCTTGGGCCTAAGCTCATGGGCCTTCTACATAAGCTTAAGGCTAATAACAAACATAAAGGCCATAATAAGCTAACTATTACATATGAGTAACTAACACTTGAATAAGGTTTAGGAGTGATTCCAACAGAAACTTTAGTGAGAGAAAGAAAAATCTTATTATGAGCTCCAACTCTCTACCTTGGAAGGTAGAGAGTATTTATTGTCTTGCACATAAATAAGCCACCTACGAGGCGTGGATCGGGCATCTCTATGGGTAAAGACTCCGTCCAGTCCTCCACGGATTATTACAAACTAAATACTACTTAACTTTTAATAATCTCACGACTCTGAGCTTTCTAGATTACATATTTTGAGGTGACGAGCTCTTTAAAAGCGGATTTACTAAATCCTAACAATGATTTCCAATCTTCGGATGGAACAAATACCTGGTATAAGCCCTAGTCCATTCACGTACCAACCCCAAGAATTTCCCAAGACGTCATATGACTTCAATAGGGACTCAAATCATATGATCTGATTATTATCACGTTGATGAGGCGTCATAATACTTGCATCACATAACAAGTCCTTGTTTAAGTGAACATCATATTACGCACCGAGGGTCATGACAACCCTCATAACCAATATCACAACAAACAAATAACATACATGTAGCAAGTAACATACCAAACTGCAGGACGGATTCACAAACATGCGGCATATAATACATCAAACCAACTTACCATACCACAAAAGAGAAGGCCACCAGCGCATTAAAAAGCGATTCCTCATAACTTCGCTTTTGATGGTCCAAAAAACAAAGCGAGATATCACCAAAATGCTAGCTAAAACTTCATGATTCAAACCGAGTTACGAACAAATCAAAGAAAAGTATACCAATCAAATCATATAGCAAAATAATCAAACCGTCACCGAGCGTGACAAACAAATCGGAAGTAACACAAAATTAAGTCAATCATATGAAGTAGATTGTTAATACAAATAAGCCGTAAAAATATTTATTTATATTTTACGATCTTCTAATGTTTTGTCGATAACAAACGTAAAATCATATTAACGAAACAAATAAAATACGTAAATAGTTTGAGCCAATAGTTTTCTAACACACTTAACATTTTCACATAAAACACTAAAACAAGTATAATTGATTTTATGATTTAGTAAAACATATGTACAACAACTAGTGTTTACATATTGGGTAAATATATACATAGCTAGTATCTATTATAATGGGTAAAAACTACAACCCATGGATCACATCCATAACCCATGGTATTGACCCATACCCATTTGACTAGGTGCATTGCACCCATTAGGTACATTGCATCTAATTTAATACCCATGGATCAACCCATAACCCATGACCCATGACCCATAACCAAAATACCCATGGGCAAAGAGGAGCGTCCCACGGATCCCTAGTTTTACACTAGATGGATCCCTTGTGTGAAGGATCTGTGGGATCCGGGGAACAATAAGCATTTCTCCTCTATAAATAGTGAGCCATTTCTTCCTTTTGACACCACTCTTACACATAATTTCCCCAAGTATTGTAACTCTCTAACCACTGATCCTAAGGGATCTTTCTATATAGTTTGTCTTTTATTTTCGTGTGATTCTCTAGGTTCCTCTTAAAGCTGAGATCACCACTTCTTGTAGACGAGCAAGCTCAAGTCCATGAGTTGCCATGCTTCGTCATCATCAAGACTATTGAGGTTCTCTTGTTGATAGTTCTTTCTTCCTCTCCGTAGATGTGTTGTGTTGAAGGCATTAGTGAAGGATGACGAAAGAGTCAAGACGAAAGCATTAGTGAAAGGTGCTTAACGTTCGAGTCAAAAGCATTAGTGAAGAATGCTAAAGGTGTCAAGACGAAGGCATTAGTGAAAGGTTCCAAGCGTTGTGTCAAAGGCATTAGTGAAGGATGCCTAGGAATCAAATCAAGTGGCATTAGTGAAGAATGCCTAGGTCGTATAATGTAACATATTGGATTTCATAAACACATCACATAACAATATATGGTTCGAATTATGTAGAGTTTAGAGAGAGAAAGTGGGAACCTTTCTAGAGAGAGAAAGTGAAAGAAAACTTAGAAGGTTAGATTAAGATGAATGAAAGGTCCAACCCTCTACCTTTGGAGGTAGAGGGTATTTATAGTTACAAACTAAGCGTCCTCCGGTTGTGGATCGGCATACAGTGGGTAAAGATCCGTCCGTCCTCCACGGTGTTGCTCTAAACTAAATAACTAACTAATAAAACGGTAAATAACGATATGTCTACGAGCTAACTTATGCTAGATTATATTTGGGGTGACCGCTACTTCACTATGGAATTTTCTAATTCCTAACAATCTCCCCCTAAGGGAGGTCACCCCATGTTTTACATTTTGAATCCTAGCATTCTATTTAATCTTCATTCTTGAGCTCGTAGACTTGAATTCTTCAACATCTGCATCTTTGTGCTTTAGCATGACTCTTCATAGTCTGAGTGGTTTGTACTTTCAGTGGAGGCCTTTAACAGATCCACATCTTTGATGATCTTTGAGCTTTCATTGAGATCATCAGCCACAGTAAATCTCGGATCACCCTTTATTGTGTTGCCATCATGTGAAGTTGTGACTTTTGGACCGACATGCTCACACTTTTGAATCATGACATCATTCCATCATAGTAGCGGAAGCCTTACTGGTTCATGATATTTGCGGCGAAGCAAAAGCATAGTATGGAATATCGAGAACCAGGTTATGTAGATATGCACCAGTCATGATTTCTTCAAATTAAGTGTGGATTCTGTGAGCATGCGGCTTTGGAATGACTCCTCAATTCGATCAGCTTAACCGTCCAAATGTACATGCAAACAACAGTTAGCAATAAAACACGAAAGTGTCTTTGATCACTTTCGTTGAATTGAGGTACACGGCCCACGGTTCCCGTTGATCGGTACAAATCTTTACTGTGATCAGGTAGGATTCCTAAGAATCTCCTTGACAGGGTTTCGCATTTGTCTATTTGTTCTCAAACCGGAGCGTCTCAAAGAAGACAACACGGTGAGTGAACCAGGCGAATTGAGATTCACTATTGATGAAAAATGATTTGAAAAACAATCGCGTATTGCTTAGAAGAAAGAGTTTTGCAATACGACGAAGGTTTTATGAGAAAGATCAATTTTCAATCAAAAATACTTTTTGTATTTAAAAGAGTACACATTCGACGTGCTAGCGAAAAGAAAGATTCGCACATCGACGGTTTTCTAAAAGTATTTTTCAATCGAGATACTTTTGAATTTGAAAACATGAAGTACACATTCAACGTGCTAGAGAAAAGAGGTTTGCACGGTCGAACGGTTTTCAAAAGTATTCGTCAATTCCAATCCTGGACCAAGGTTGATTCAAGAAAGAATCGCCCCATCGTTTCTATCCAGTTGTCACAAGCTTGATCTTTAGAGAAGATCTCACATGTCACCCACCAAGAGCTTGTTTGATGTTGGCTCTAGAAGGATTTCCATCTTCATTGTGAATATTTTCATATCACTTTCGGATGTTCGGCAATACCACAAGGAAAATGCGTAGGACTCTTAATATATACTTACTTTCCACATTGTGTGAAACAGCAAGTCTTCAATAATTTAGTGTCCTAATGAGATATTGTGGATGATCTCTTGGCTCTAGACTCAATAGTGCACATTTGGTTCCTATCTGGAGACTAGGGAGAGGGTCTCCTTCTTCAATATCAACAATCTCTAAGAGAAAGTCGATAGATTATGTAGGTTCCCGTGAGAATGAAACAAGCCCTTTTAAGAGGAACTTGAGTAGCTTGGGAAGTTTAGTGCAGTCGTCCTTTGGGTCCATGACGTCTTGTCTTCAATACGGTGTTACCTTAGTAACAACGTAGCATATGTATTGAACCCGGTTCTGCCCTAAGGTTGAATTAATGGAGGGATATTTCTTTTCACCCTTTTCACATTCATTCTTTTCATTCTTCAACCTCTTCAGTGCTTACCGAGACTTCATAACTAGAACCTTGTTGGGTTTATTCCATTACTAGCTCTGTCTCAGTCGGCACTCTTCCCATATTCTCATTTTTCTCCTTTTTCAATATACCTAAGGACTCTACACTATCTAGTGGATTGTCCCTGGGTAAGATCCCTCCGTTCTGGCGGATCGTAGGAACAAATGCCTAACCTAACCATCCTTATAACACCATGCATAAAGTAAATTGGTCGGTCTTTTGGTATGGTTCATTCTTCCTTAAAACCAATTGAAAAATCATTTGGAAAATCAATCAAGGTACTTGTGATCGAAATCAAAGCATTTTGTACCTTAATAGTTTTGATCATTTAGAAATGCTCCCCTCAACATGTGCATATGATTTAAAATTGTTTGGCACATGGAGGCAAGAGTTCTTTGAAATAATTTCTTTGAAATAATTTCTTGATCACAATTTCCTAGGAAAAAGCCATTTGATTTTCTTGGTAAATTCTCCCCCTCAATATGTGCATAGGATATTTGAAATCATTTTATCACATAGAGGCAAGAGTTCTTTTGAAGCACATCCACGATCACAAAATCCATTAAGAAAACCATTTTAAAACTCAATCAAGGTACTCTATGTTAAAACATAAAAGCTTTTGTACCTCGATAGTTTATTTTCCATTAAAATGCTCCCCCTCAATATGTGCTTCAAGATTGGCGTTTAGCACATATGAGAGAGCGACTGCACAATTAATCAAAACGATCACCTTTTATCAAATTTCATTATTAAATCACAAATTCTCCCCGATCAAAAATATCAAACCCTTTGAGATTTTGGATCCCAAGTGATTTAATTAGGTTTAGAAAACATGGGAGAATATGTGGCCTGGTTTAAATACTCATCATGTTTTTGGATAAATCCTCCTCCTCAACATGTGCATTGTGTATGAAATCGTTTGGCACATGGAGCCAGGAGTGCCTTTGAAGGACTAAAACCAATTCCATTTAAACAGATAAGAGATTTAAATCACGATCTCTACCCCGATCAAAATTTCAAACCTTTTGAGATTTGTGATCCCAATTGATTTAAATCATTTAAAAGATTTTGGGGAAAGACGTGGCAAGATTTAATTTTGAAAAATGACAGATAAGGACCATTTTAAGACATTAAAGATTGTTAGTGTCAGGTATGATTGTTTTAAGAGATCTTTTAAGTAAAATAAAACAATTTCACAATCAAACAAGAACATAAAAAATTTCATTTTGAAAGACCTTGATTCAAAAGAAAAATCATACCATGACATAACATTAAATCTTTAGATCACCATTTATTATCGTACAAAAAGGACTTTTGTGAAGAAATATCGTTTGAAAATATTTTATTTTAAATCACTCTCCCCTCGAATCCATGACCAGAAGTCAATAATTTAGTGACTTAGGTTTTGATAACATGAAGTCCGGTGATTTTCAAAAATTAGTCAAATATATTTTCAAAACAATATTTTCCATTTTCAAAACAAATTTATCAAGTTTGTTTTAAGAAAAATGGTATCATCCACTACTTTTCACACAAGATACGTTAGGTGGTTGAGAAGCTTGTTGTTGTTGTAGGGCTTGGAAGAAAAACGTCTGCGATGCGATGAGACTTCTTCTTACGTTGCATTTTGAATGCCAGCTGAGGTCAAATTAAGCTCCGTTTCTTCAATCACTTAGAAGAAAACCATCTGCGATGCGGTGAGACCTCTTACGTTGCATTTATGCCAACTCTCCATAGAAGTCAATTAAGCTCCGTTTCTTCATTTGTCAACCCAAGATATAGTTACCCTTTCCTTTCGGCATCCAATCATCTTCATTTGTGGGATCGGGATCGGGAACATTCTTATATACCAATATACCTGCATATGTTAGTGAACACACATACAAATATATGGTGGTCGACATCACCCAACCAACAATCGACTAATAAAAGTCAATCCAACATATCAATCAGATCATATAAATGTATGGGAATAATGTGTTCATCAAACTCTAATCATCTAATCCTAACAATCATATCCTAGGCACCTAGTCCTTCAACATAGGTTAACATCATTTTTAATTAAGCATATTAGGATAATTAAGAAAGCCGGTTAGATGATATAGATTTGAAAAATGTTCTTCCCCTCAACCAATGACTCTTTTTCTTGAAAAGATTTAAAAGCGCTGAAGTCATTGATTGAGTTTTCAAATTTATCGAAAACTCGATCGATTGATTTTCAAGCAACTCATTTTCCACCATTTTGAAAACAACAAATATTTTTCTGAAGAATTTTAGACGGAAAAACATTTGTGTAGGAACAGCCCGATCCTTCGACATACTTTCCTCAATTTGTTTTAGGATAAGTGCGATATTTTGAAAAATGTTTAGCGCGGCACTTTCCTTTCTTGAAGAGCGGGTTGCTATCTGAAATAATAGCAAGCCATTGTTTAAGCAGTTCTGATCAGAAATAGCGCAAGCCATCATTTGAAGCCGGGTTACTGATCGAAATAGCGTAAGCCATTATTTTGAAGCTTGGTTACTGATCGAAATAACGTAAGCCATAGTTTTAAGATTCTGATGAAGTAACGCAAGCCATATTTTGAGACATGTTTAGAAAGAAATATTTACACCTCTGCTTTCGAACTTCATCTAAAATCCCGTGCCATTATTGAATGACATTTCTAAGACCGTAGATGTTATCGATACCAGAAGACATGTCTTGAGAAAACAATATTTTGGTATTTTTCAATTTTCAGATTTTTATGGGCTTTTGAAGATTTTATATTTTTCTATTTTCTTTTTGTTGGTTTTATCTTTTTGTATTTGGTTTTTGATAAATATATACAAATATAGAGAAATAGTTTAAGAGGATGATGATACGAGTACCAAAAAAAAGGAAATCGTTCAGCACTTTGTAGAAGATAGAAGTCATCATCTCTTAAACTTCCACCACCAAAGCATTCGAGGCTCTTGAATCATCGAAAGAACTTGAGCCTTCAACAAGTGAGTCTTTGGTAGCTTCCCCTCAAACCGACAAACTGAGTATAAAGACCATTTTCAAGTAGAAATGAATGACAACAGTCTCATTGAATGAAGCTCTGCACCCCGAAGAACACGAGAACACCAAAGTAACAAGTTGAAACATAGATCGTATCAGGTGGTTATCAAATCGGAATAACTGATGAACTACGATCACATGAATCTGTTGTGCATCTCCGATGTACACATTACTCTTCGAGATTGACGTTGTCAATTGAGAACTAAACATCAACATCTTCATATTTCCAAATGCATTCCAATTATCTTACATATAACCAATTAGCCCATGAGGTACACATGTACCCAACAAGAGTAGAGACGATGACATTCAAGTAACATGTTGAGTCAGATCATCTCTGCGGATGTCAACTCGAATAACTGATTAAACCCCGATCAGGTGAACATGTTGTGAGTTCTAGATGTACCCATATCTCTCCCCATGATGGTTGTGATCTTATCGGAATCAACATAATAATGTGTACATGAAGGAATAATCGGAAGCACTTTACCATTATTCATATCGAAGATGTCGATAAGCAATATCATCTCACGAACCAAATATTCTTCTCATATTTCCTTCTCTTGAGGCTGAGTTAACACATACCAAAAGTATCCAGAGACCACTTCCTCCCAAATGGTTGGAATAATACATCCAAGGTTATGAGTAAACACTTTGAGTTTCTCTATGGTTATGACAATTGTCTTTCGGGATTACTTCAACAGAAAGAAGTATTAGGTTCATCCGTGTACTCGTTGTGTGTTTAGATGTATGTCTCCTTCCCACTTGATACCTCAGAATCAGCAACACATTATACATACCAAATATTCTTGAAATAGAGAAGAACAAAAATTAGCTCAAATGAATCTTGTGAGAATCAACTGCTATAGAAACTCTCTCAGACTATCTTTATCAACCCATTCGTAGACAATTTGAAGTGACCACTGATGAAGAAAACCCAATGTACCAAACTTGAAACTGAAGTAGAATTCCCCGCATTTGCATCTTAAGCTTGCACTAATGTTGGAAGAACGGTGTCAGAATTTATGCTCCAAACAAATCTCCAAGTACTCAATACTCAACCAAAGTATGAGACATTAACACCTCTTGCGATTATCCACAACGACATAAGCGTGTGTCAATGAGTAAAACAACGTAACTCCTTGAAGTGATAGTTAACCAGGTCTTCAACCATCCAGCCAGACTGCTGGTAACTAGATAAACCAAGTCTTCAACTTAAATTCAATCACGAGCAAGTTATCATTGAAAGTCATGCATCCAACCATCCCCGACTTCAAGATAAAATAAGAACACGCCTTTGTGAAGGTCAACTTCAATCTCAAATAAGTGATAAACGATTAACTCCAAAGTAATCAACTTATGCCAAATACCCAACACGTGAATAAACATACAATCGGATGTACATTCACCCACTGAATGAACCGGAACAAATGATGCCTCAACATCAATGCATTCTTCCTAAAAGTATACATGTAGTGACTGATCTGGAAGATTCACCAATAATGTCTTCGAGCGGATGAGGTAGTCATTTTCCTTAATGTTCATGTGGTTGATTAATAGCGTGCACAATGAGAGGAACAATAACCCGTGAAGATTTGGCGAAGGAATACCAAAGAGCGGATCATTATTCATGAATAATAATCCGTGAAGATTTGGCAAAGGAATACCAAAGAGCGGATCATTATTCATGAGTGCAACTGCAATATTATGATAGTCATTATCAACACCTTAAGGAATAACTGGAGATTAGGTTTCTTGAGAGTTCTGAGAAGTACTTCTTGGATGATCAACATTCGCTAGCGGTTGGAAATACTCATCAAACATCTCTTGAAACAATGAAACCCAAACAATAAATCCCATTTATCCTTAGTGAGTGAAACATTAGGCGTTGGAGAGTCGTCAAAAATCAAAACAATGAATCGGTAATCCTTAGTATATTCACTCTTCATCAAAAAGAATATACACTCATCATCATCAAAAATTAAGTTGTATAACCATTATTCAAACATCCATCATCATGTAGTATATTCACTCTTCTCCCCTCAAAAATTGCATCCGAAGTTGCCATTTTTGATTTAACAAGTGAATAAGAGTATACACCAATGAACGTAGATCCACTTGATGAGTGAATGAGCGTGGAAAAACATGAAGTTTGTTGATGAAGAATGTAGATGAGTATGGCCATTCATGAGAGAATTTCTCTTTAGCTGAAGATAAAGCGCACAGAAGAGCGTACACTTTTCTTTTCTTTGAAGAGCGGGGCCTGAAGTGTTATCTGCAGACACCATAATGATGAAGTACGAGGAGCTGAACGAAGTGAGCAGGCGTCATTTCGAAAGAATATCAAGATCGAGTTACTTGAACCCGTGAGTTATGAGATATCAATCCTTGTGTTATCCATACTTTAAACCAGTCCATGTATTGAAGGATCGAAGTATCTGCAACTGAGTAAGGTCTACATGCACTAACATTACAAGCTTGATTGCATATATATTGGTTAGTGACATTAGTATCCAAACCCTTTGAGGTTTCACGGTCAACCTTGATTTTGTCATCGAGAAAGCTTTCGGTAGGAATCCACCTAAGTCGGCATCCTTAAACATTCTACCAGACGGTATCCACTTATGGCAAGGTCTAGGATTGTTAGGCTTCTTATGCAAGTGGAAGACTTATCCTTATTCCTAGTTTCCAAAGATTTAGCAGTTGGTATCCATCTAGGAGAAGTTTTTGGTTTGTTTTGCTTCACAACATGTTGGACCTTAGTCGCATAAGTAGTCTTAGGGGATTGTACCTTAGCATGTGAATTAGGAAAATGTTTCTTTTGTGGAAAAGACTCGGAATTTCTAGTTTTGTTTTCTACATGCTTAGCATTCTTATGCACGTAACTACTCTTAGATGTCGCCAATCCCTAGTCTTATGAGTGTTTCTAGGTAGTGGTTTACAACTACTAGCAGTGCTTTGAAATCTCGTAGAATTCATCACCCTAGGTTTTGCACCTAAAATTCCATCTTTTCGAATCTGTGCCTTTTTCCTAGCTTCTTCTATATAATAGTTCTTCCACAAGTCATTCATATCATATGAATTCTGGGTTTTAATGCATGGTTTTGACACTGTTTTGAACTAATCCTAGAGTCTTTGGGAGTAGAAGTGGCTACGTGTTGAGGGTTAACGGAGCTAGAAGCCTTATTCTTAGATAACTCGGGTGAAGTGACTGGTTTTGACAAAACTTGTTTCTCATCAACTTGGGAGGCAAACCGTGTTTTTGAAAATTTTGGTCTTTCGGATATAAACGAAGTAGGCTGCCTAACAATGGACCGGTTTCTAATGGGATGAGAAGCTGGTTTCCCCAAGGTTGATGGTTTTGTAAACTTAGTATTCACACTTTTCCCTACTGATTTCCTAAGCTCATTTTTTAAGGCAACAATAGCGAAACTCTTTTCATGAAGTTGAGCTTTGAAATCATCAGTTTTTGCTATCAAAGAGTTTGTTTGTTCTATTGATTTAGTTCTAGCATCATTGACAGAGTCACTTAGTTCTATATGATGCTTTCTCAAAGACTCATTTTCCTTTAGTAATTTAGCCACATAAATTGACAGTTCATTATTTCTTGTTATAATAGCATCAATGTCTTGTGTATTCATGACTAAATTACTTTTCTCATTCAAGACAAAAATATGTTTCTTCAGATTGTAAATGGTTGACTCTTTGTCTTGAAGCTGAGCTTTCAAAGTGTTAATTTCAAAAAGTTCACGGAATTCAGGAAGTTCGGTTGTTTACATGGTTTATTAAGTTGAAAACTTTCTTCTTTACTCTGAATCGCGATTTCAAGAGAAATGCAATGCTTTTCAAGATTTGAGAATTTGTTTGAAAGTTCATCAAAAGCCTTCTTATCAACTATATCTTTTGTTTTGAAACACTTAATCTCGGACTTCAGCCTCATTAACGAACATTTTAGAAAGTTATGTTCAGCATCATGATCAGTTTGTTTAAGTACTTTAGCAGATGCACTATGTTGAACAGTAAAGGGTACCTCATTACATGACTCTGTTCAATTTAAATGTCGATATCTGCATCCACATCATGTGTAACAAGAGTCACTGAACCGCTAGCTGTTTCAAGCTTATCTGTCTCTGAGCCTCTGTATTCAGTGTCAACTGATCCAACATCTGGTGCCATACAGGTCTCAACACAACAATTTATTGATTGTACCGAGATACATTCGCCTTTGATTACAACATCACTTCTTGTGAGACAGGAGTCAGAGCATTTACAGTTACATCATTCTTTGTTGTTTATGATATTCGCATTCAGCAACACCCGACCTTTTCGATACATTTCCCAACTTATCACAAATAACTCTCAACGTACCGACTCTCATCTACTGTTTCATCTTTCTGAGTAACTTCCTCAATATACTTCTCCACATTATCCATGAGATGGATAAGTGTCTCCGTGAACACGCTAATGTCCATTCCAGTGTGTCTCTTGAAGGACATTTCAGTCATGTCTTGATCATAATCGGATGTGAATTCCCTTCTAATGAATGACTGAAAGTGTTTGTAGATCACTTGAAGTGCAGCGTTGGAACTATCCTTATGAACCTTCTCTTTGTCAAGTTGTAGCTCCAATTGCTCTAGGTTTAACAGCAGAGTTCTGTTAATGTGGAAACATCCTGACGAAAGAGGGCAATGCATGTTCGTTCCATTGATGTGGGTAGAAGTAACATGAGGTGAGAGTGAAGTTGTTGATAAGGTTCAATCTTTGCTTTCCTTTTTCATGGCATTCTGTAGCATTGACTGGTGCATTTCTGTCTTTTCAGAGTCTGAACCCGGAGATATCATATCCTCATTGATTGATTCAATCATCTTTAATCGTTCATTAGTAGCATACAGATATCATTGTTGTCCATAGCATCATACAATTTAAGCACTTCTGAAATCACTGGGTCAGTAGAATAAGACATGATGTGGTAGTATGCGCGGGATTTTACAAGTCTATGATTTAAACCAAGAAATAGAATCTTTCGCGGGATTTTACTAAAATCAAGACCAAACCGTTAAGCAATGACCAATGGAACGTGTTAAGATGACTGATGGATTGTCAAAATGATAGACAATTGTGTGTTAGGACTTATGATTGTTTGTGGGATAAGTAGAGATGTTGTTTGGTTGAGATTTGGGTTGGTTGTTGCACGATTTTCAGAAATTTTAGGTCTAAAAACATAAAAACCTCAATAACTTCTGTTGAGGCGGATTTAGCCCTCGAAGGTTGACCCAATGAACTTTAGTTCATTTGGCGTGACATTCTCCTCATTCTCACGGTCGTTTTGATGGGTAGAAGCGCGGAGTTCTGGATCAAAAGTTATAGCCATTTGAAGTTTTGTCGGAAAAGTCAACAAGTCGCTAAGAATTCTTGAACCAAGTCGCTAAGACCAAGTCGCTAGGACTTAATTAAGCTACACACTAAGTCGCTAGAGTTCCAAGCATCGCTAGAGACAAATGCAAGTCGCTAAGTAGTAACTTCTGAGACCAAGTCGCTAACAAATTTTTGGCAGCAATTCGCTACACAAGTCGCATTTAGAGACACAAGTCGCTAAAGAGCAACTAAACTCTTACGACCAAGTTAGCTACCACAAGTTAAGCTACCCGTAGTGGATAATCCACTACTTGTACTTTAACTCGCTAGATCTAACTCGCTAGCTCCAACACTGTAAGTCGCTACAAAAATGTGAAGCAAGTCGCTACCAAGAAAATATTCCGTGAACTAAGTCGCTAGCTTGAAAAACCATATAAACCTCACTTTTCAATCCAAAAACAACCCAACCAAGATGATTCAAGCATACCAAATGAAAACCTAAACACTTTTGATGATTCTAAACATAAAAAGTACAACAAAATTCAAACTATAACACAAGAAATCAACCAAATGATGCAAAAACCACTAAACTTTTTCAAACTCAAAAACCACCTAAAACCACTAGAAATCCAAAGATATGTAAGAGATGATCTAACCATGGCTCTTGATACCAATTGTAACATATTGGATTTCATAAACACATCACATAACAATATATGGTTCGAATTATGTAGAGTTTAGAGAAAGTGGGAACCTTTCTAGAGAGAGAAAGTGAAAGAAAACTTAGAAGGTTAGATTAAGATGAATGAAAGGTCCAACCCTCTACCTTGGGAGGTAGAGGGTATTTATAGTTACAAACTAAACGTCCTCCTTGGACTGTGGATCAGGCATACAGTGGGTAAGGCAGAGTCCTTCCTCCACGGCGTTACTCTAAACTAAATAACTAACTAATAAAACAGTAAATAACGATATGTCTACGAGCTAACTTATGCTAGATTATATTTGGGGTGACCGCTACTTCACTATGGAATTTTCTAATTCCTAACATATAATCGATGAGGTGCATCGTTATACATATAGTGATTATTTATATTCAAGGATGTTGATATCCTTAATGGTGTTGTAATAAGGAGTTGGTCTCCTTTGGTATTAGGTGTTGTGTAGTGTTGGGTAGTAGTTCCTCCATTGTAATGGAACTCGGTACTTAGCCTAGTCTTGGCGGATAAAAGGGTAGGCGACGTTGTGGTAGGTGTGGTTCACCTTGGTGTGAAAGAACCCGTGGTTAGCCTAGTACCGGAAAAAGTAGGTGACGTTGTGAAGGCTTCTCGCCATAAGGAGTTGGTGTCGTGTAGTGATTCTGAACTCTCGAGTAGGTGACTCGAGGAGTGGAGTAGGGCAAGGAAGGTGTCCTTGTAACCGAACCACTATAAATACTCGTGTCATGGTTATGTGCTTCTTACTCTTTATCTTTCATTACACTTTTACATATCTATCTATCAACGTCCAACATACACATCTAAATAGATTGACATAAGTCGATCTAAATATTTAAAGGAAGTTTTAAATTGGTAAAACTATTCAACCCCCCTCCCCCTTCTAGTTTTCCACAATTGGTATCAGAGCTTCGTTACCAAGTTTTTTAGAGTGTGTTGTACTTTAAAAACTTGATACGATCCGTGTATGTTTGAAAACTACAAAGAAGGAAATATTTCAAAACATTTTTTTTCTCTTTCATGTTGGACATTGATAGATCATTCTAACATATTTGTTTCAAGAAATCTTCATGCTAGGATCTCTTCAAAACCTTCATTTCTATTCAAAGAATAATGAAGTCAACCTTCAAAAAAGGATCTAAAAGTAATCACAACCTACTTACTCTAAGTACAAAGGATTAATTTAAGAGCTCATGAAGTATTTTTGGTATTATGTCTTCATAAACCAAACCAAGAAGCATAAAGGTATGTTTACTTTTTCATTAGCTAGCTTACATGATTATGTTGATATCATAGTTCTTGTTAGTTTAAAAAAAATTGCTAGTCTCTTAAAAGTCTCTCTTTCGTCACTTTCCCGACTTACTCATCATCGGGAATAGTATTCCTCTTGATTTCGTCAAACTAACGCCTTCGTCACAAATGGATCCTTGATAGTTAACTTATCAAATCCCGTCGACCAAAACATCTTTTTATTTGAAACCTCTAAACTATTTTTGTTAAAGTAGCTAGTGTATAGCCTACTACAAAAATAATGCCAAAACCCTTTTTACTGTCCCTTGATTAGTAGCGGATCCTCTAGTTGTACTAGTCGGATCCAAAATACAAGGATAGGAACCATGGGGTTTTTTCTGACTATACATTTGAAAAGCCATCCTTGATCATTTTCCCTCTCCCGCACATAACACAAAAGCGACTCAAGAACTGATTTCCTCCTCATAGGACTCCATACCCTCAAGTATTCTTCTCTAGAACACCATTGTAAGTAATTACACTAATTTTTTCTAATTTTCATCATCCTCATCCTAGGGTTTATGGTTTCACAATTTCTAATCAATTAATTCAATTAGGGTTTTCAAAATTAATCATTAAAAGGGGCTTTTAACACAATTAGGATTACATTGTGTTCACAACATTTTTAATACAAATCAAAACCATAAACCCATCTCAACTAATTTTACCTAATTGAAATATTTGTGTTTCTAGGACCAACCATGCCTAAAGCCACTCAACAAGACCATCATGATACCGTCCATTACCTCACCCATTACTATCGAAAAGATGGATTATCAAAAACCAACCAAAAATTCTTCAAAAGACTCGAAAAACGACTTATCCATGAAGGTCGTGTAGTCAAGGAATGTTTCCTTGAAAATACCGACATTCGTCAAGTCTTCTCGGCAATCAACTTTGATTGTCTTCTTGACATAGATGAACAAATTTGTAGGTTTTCATTTTTGAATTTTGACAAAGCATTAGGATCATTGAAACAGGTAAAGCATTTCAATCGCCTTCATCATCAACAAACAAAACTTCACGCACCTCTCAACACATTTGCTCAAATTCTTCGCATTCCTTGTGAAGGAATTTGTATGTACTCTCAAGATTGGGCGATGTCTTGTCAATCCTTTGATCTTGATCCCAACCCAATGTACCATACTCCTCTTGATGAACCCGAAACCGTCCGAGACACCATTTTCAAAGTAAGAGCCGACCAATCCCGTCTCAACCAAAACAAAAAGCTCATTCACTGTGATCCCTTTCAAATGGAACTTTTCGAAATGCACCCCATGTTTAGAAAATGGGAAGAAATTATTAGGGGAAACGTCATTATGTTAGGATTTGGAAAATCCAATTGTTAAAGTATCGGTCACCTCAAGTATATGTAATCATTAGAAAGCTCGTAGTCGTAGTTATTTGATGTTAAGTATTATTTAGTTAAGTAACACCGTGGAGGACGGACGGGTCTTTACCCACTGTATGCCTGATCCACAGCCCGTCAGGTGGCGTTTTATGTAATGACTATAAATACTCTCTCACTATAGTTCCCAACTCTCTTCCATTTCTCTCTCTAGAACTTTCTCTCTCTAAACATATTGAACGCCCCATATGGTTATGGTTTAGTGTATTTGTGAAATCCTATATCTTACAAATGGTATCAAG
Organism: Chrysanthemum makinoi; assembly: GCA_910596185.1. Lineage (NCBI taxonomy): Eukaryota > Viridiplantae > Streptophyta > Magnoliopsida > Asterales > Asteraceae > Chrysanthemum > Chrysanthemum makinoi. Next base: position 171,608,484 of record OU343223.1, read on the forward strand.
AGCCAAGGTTTGATCATTCATCTTTCATGCTCTTTGTTTTGGTGGATTTCATAAGGTTTTTGGGGTATTAAGTGTTTAGGAGAGTTTGAATCATTTGGACAAATTCTAGTGTTAAAGTTTGAATTTTGCTTGTACTTTTGTGTTTAGGATCATCATATGTGTTTATGTTTTGAATTGGAAGGCTTAAATCATTGTGGTTTGGTTGTTTTTTATTGATTAAGTGGTTATTTGTGAACTTTGTACTATGCGAGTTAAGTCTCGGACTTGAGTTTCTTCGAAGCGAGTTGCTTTGTTCTTTGGATGCGAGTTGATATATGTGACTTGGCTATTTAGCGAGTTAATCTTTTAAGCGACTTGGTGGTAAAGCGAGTTGTGTCTATTTGCGACTTGCTATTAAGCGAGTTGATTCTTAAAGCGACTTGTTTCATTAAGCGATTTGATTGTGTTGCGAGTTGATACTAAAGCGAGTTGGCTATTTAGCGACTTGTTTCATTAAGCGAGTTGATTGTGTTGCGAGTTGATACTAAAGCGAGTTGGCTATTTAGCGACTTGTTTCATTAAGCGAGTTGATTGTGTTGCGAGTTGATACTAATGCGACTTGTCTATTTAGCGAGTTGATTCCTTAAGCGACTTGTTTCTTTAAGCGAGTTGGTTGTTTAGCGAGTTGATAACTAAGCAAGTTGAGTGTTTAGCTACTTGTCTATTGAGACTTGTTACTTCTTCGTGACACATTCTTACGGTCGTTCTTTTGGTTTAGTAAAATCCCGTGAAAGAATCAATTTCCCGGTTTAATCAAAGAATAGTAAAATCCCGTAGAACTTGTAATCATGGCAAACATCGTTCCTACTATTGTTTCTTCCGTAGAGGGCGTTCAAGCGTGAGGGTCAGATACACATCCACCTATGCTTGTGAAGCCAACTGATTATGACTCATGGGCACAACGAATCCGATTATGCTTGTTTGGGAAAAGAAAAGCGAGTCAACATTCTCAAATCAATCGATGAAGGACCTTATCAGATTGAGACTACTAGAGACTTAATTGATCACAGTGCAGATGGAACAATGATCTATGGATTAGATAGACCAAATATGTATGATGAGCTCAATGATAAGGAAAAAGAGATTCGATCTGAGATATCGGGGCTTCTAACATTATACTTCAAGGTCTTCCAAAGATATCTACAAGCTTATTAATCATAACGAAGCAAAGGCGTATGGGATAATGTCAAGATGCTCCTCTCGGGTTCCGAAATAACTATGGAAGACAGAGAGAATCACAACTTATGATGAGTTTGAGCACTTCAAAATGAAACCAGATGAGAGTGTCTATGAATATTACGTGAGATTCCACAAGCTTGTTAATGACATGAGGAACATCAGAATGACTATGCCAAACATTCAGTGGAACTCAAAGTTTGTGAACAACATGAATCCCGAATGGCACAAGTTTGTCACCTCTGTGAAGCTAACCAAATGATTGAAGAATACAAACTATGAGCAACTCTATGCCTTCCTTCTTCAGAATGAGAGACATGCTATGTTTGAGAAAAGGATTCTGGAGCAATTCAAAACCAATCAGGGAGAATCAAGCTCACCAAATGATTCAACAACCTTCTACACCAATGATGGAACTACTACCAAAGCATCGCAAGTCATTCCAGATCCAAGTTTCAAACAACCTGATGCCAATGCAGTCATGGAACACTTTATCAATAAACTGGCTCTTATGGTTAAACAAAACTTAACCTTCACTCCACATACTAACAGACTTCACACTAACAATGAAATCAGGACTGCATCCAATCTATACAATCATGCATTGGTCAGAGATGGAAAGGTTACAGTGCAACTAGCTCAAGGAAGACAATATGAACAAAGAAGAGGTGGAGTGGGAGGAGGGTATGTGGAAAATCAGTATAGGGGAAGGAATGGAAATCAAGGACAAGCAAAGTCAATTAAGTGCTACAACTGTGGTGGTGATGGACACATAGCAAGGAACTGCACTTCTCCAAAACGCCCTCAAAATGCAGAGTACTTCAAAGACAAGATGTTACTTGTGCAAGCTCAGGATAATGGAGCTGTGTTGGATGAAGAGGAGTTTGTTTCTTGATGAGGCAATGCCAAGACATATGATGCGAGATGTGGATGAGCGGCCAATTCGGGGAGATAGGTCATAATCATCGAATGCCTTTCAAGTTCATCGTGATGCATACGACTTTCGACGTCGATGATGAACCTACTACACAAAAAAATTTCATGGTTAGCATTTCTCCAATGGTCTCTCCAAAGGTCCCCTCACCACAACAAGCTAGTCCATCCAAAGAATCAATCATTTCAGAAGTATTAAAACTATACGATGAAGTTGATGAGCAAAAGATACATGACAAAGTACAATCAACTGAAACCTTTGAGTCAGATATTGAAAATATGGGTAATATCAATGTTGTCCCATATGATCAATATGTGAAACAAAGTGAAAGTGAGATTGTACCAAGTGATGCATCGTCTGCAGTCAATGATGACTATATTTTGATGAATACCTGCTTGTGCCCCTAATAATTCTGTTATCTCTGAACTTAATGCCTATAAAGAACGAGTTGCTATTTATGAACAACGTGCTAAGTTTGAGTTAATCACCCGTGGCGGAAATGGATGACCACATGCGTACAATTATTAGAAAAAGTAATTTTAGAGAAGAAGTATTAAAACAAGAGTTAAACTCCTTACAAGAAAAGCTTTCTAAAACTACTAAGCAAAACTAAGAACTTCAAGAAAATGTGAAAATGCTTAAGCAAGAATTCAATGCTAAGGAATCAAAACTTTTGAATGATTTTTCTAATCTAAAAACTTTGAAAAACAAGCTTGAAAATAAGTTGCGTACAAGGAAATACCATTCGGTTGCTCACTTAATCACTAAGCATAGAGTTTTGAGTGATAAGCATAGTACTCCCCTTGTTGAGGAACCAAATCCAGAGGTTATTAAAAAGGCTAGAGCTGCCCATAATGTAATCTATGATGGTAATGAGATTCTTAAACCTAGACAGAAACCTAGTTGCGTTGAGTGCACCGAGGAAGATAGAAAATTAGATGATGCATCTAGGGAGAAAATGAATAAGAAGCTAGATGATCCTGAATGTAAAAGAATAACATAACGATCAAACCCCATGATTACAAAAAGGAAAATTGGATCTCCTTGAACAAGTTTAAGCCTCAAACGTTGTTAACACCCGAACAAGTGTTCTCGAAAAAGGATTTAGATAAGCAAAAAGCTAAAAATCCTGTTGAAACAAACCCTCCCCTTAGGAAAATGCTGCAACATTTGTGTGTATCCTCCAAATTCACCAATGCATTTAGTTCCTAGAACTATTGCCACTAAAAGCAAGACCTTAATCAGTCAATATGTTATTTTTCAACTATTTGTTGATTTTGAGAAAACTTGTAAGAAAAGGATCACACCCATGGGATAACAGAAGGGGAAAGAGGTTTTGAGCAAACAAAAGAATGCTATTTAACTGAGGTCATGCCTTTCTTTAAACAATTAAAAGATCAATTTGAGAGTCTTAAAGAGGGGATGGACTCAGATATTAAAGGAATGGAAAAGGAATTTGATGCAATGATAGTTGAGGTTAGTGACTATGAGCGAGCATTAAAATATAATGAGATTGAGAGGAAGAACTTGCATACCTTGAATGAGAATCTTATTTCTGAATGTATTACTCAAGATGTGTTTTACCTTTACAATTGTTCCATTAATAATTCTCAATTTCATGAATTATCTGTTGCTCTGAAAGTCTCCCATGATCGTGTCATTGAGCTTGAAAAACTAACTCTAAACGCATGATAAAATTGAACAGGATGATCATGATAATTTGGTAAACATTTTCTAAACTGGAAGTTGAGCATTTGCTTTACAATTAAAATATCAACACCTTAAAGAAAATGTTAAAACCTCAAATATCAAGACATCCTTGGATGTTCCTGAATTTGATGCAGTTTTGAAATTAACAAAGCGTGATGAAACGATTCGAGCTCATTGTAACACGAGAAAGTTGAAAGCCCAAATCTCTCAATTAAAGGGTGAAAAGAACAATGTGATGGATCCCAAATGCCTTCTCCTTTAGATTCTCAGTATTCTCAAACTTTTCATCTTCAAAACTTAGTTAATGCCTTACAAAAGGAAAGCGAGAGTTTTCTAGAAGAAAATGAAAAAGTTAAGCGACACTTTAAAGAGTTATATGATTCAATGAAAGTCACTCGTGACCAAAACAACGAAAAAATAACGTCTTTACAAAAGGAAATTGAGAATCGAGGAGTCGGGGAAAATGGGAAGCTGCCACTTGTTTTTAATAAGAATGTTGCATCAAAGTCATCCTGACTGCAAATATCTGTGACCGTTAAATACATTCCTCCTCATCTTAGGAATAATGAACATGTGTTTCATAACTATTGTGCTCACCTTAAGGATAGTCTAGAATGTCTCCGTGAGATTGTCGAAGAGGATTTCATTAACAAACCACTTGATAGAGAAATTAGGTTTGCTTGCATTCAGGCCAAACGATCTCAAGAGCTACTAGAATGTTTAATTGAAACATGTCCCAAATCCTTAGGTGCGAAAGGAAAAGGCTGTGATGCCATTGTTCTATGCCTAGTGCGAAGCATTCAAATCATTCTATGCCCAGTTTTAAGAAAGTGAACACTAATGTGCCTTCAAGTAGCTCAGATCCCCAAGCACATCTAGTTCAGGGAATGCAAAAGTAGATCAACCAACTAATGTTCCCATAATTCCCTCTACAGGAGTAATCAATGACATTAAAGCGGCAGGTCAAAGTCTCAAGGCAATACAAGGAATGATAGGACCTCGCAAGCTAAGAATGTGCATTGGAAGAGAGTAGAAGACCAACCTAGGAACTTTAAGTTTGAGTTGAATAAAACGAATCGTGTTGATTCTAGTATTAGCCATAGGCGTCAGTAATTAATTCGAATTTTGATACTATTTGCAAACCATGTAATGATGTAGCTTGAATTCATTGCTAATCATGAATGTGAATGTTTTGTCTAATCTTGTCAAATGCCCGGTTAAAATTGTTAATGCTAAAAATCATGCTAAGAAGGCTAAAAGGCAAAAGCGAAAGAAAGTTAGAAAACAGTGGAAACCCACGGGAAGAACATTTAGTAAGATAGGTTATCAATGGATACCTTTTGGCCATAAGGTTAATCAGTTTGCCCTCAATCTATTAAGACAATGCCCACTAGAAAATGGATGCCTACTGGTAGAACTATTCCTTAAGAAGTGAACATACTTTGAATAGGTCAAATCTGGACACCAGACTTGCATCTATTCCTAATGGTTCCATTGCTTCTATTTCTGATATGGGTGTTTCTATTTCTGATGTGGGTGTTCCAATCACTGTTACTAACCAAGTGGAACCCATTCTTGCATGGGGATCCCAATTATCCGGTTATCCATTCTTGTCTGTGTTCAACTGCAGATCGTTCAAATCATTCTGTGGTACCTAGACTCAGGCTGTTCCAAGCATATGACTAGAGACCGGTCGCGGCTCATGAACTTCGTGAGTAAATTCATCGGAACTGTTAGATTCGGGAATGATCATTTTGGTGCTATTATGGGTTATGGTGATTATGTAGTTGGCAAAAGTGTAATCTCGAGGGTATATTATGTGGAAGGTCTTGGTCATAATCTGTTCTCTGTTGGTCACATTTGTGATTCCGATCTAGAAGTGGCCTTTAGAAAACATACTTGCTTCGTTAGAGAACTTGATGGTGTAGAATTATTAAGAGGTACTCGTGGTTCTAACCTATACACCATCTCTATCGAAAACATGATGAAGTCTTCTCCAATCGCTTGCTTTGTCAAAGGCTTCTATAACTAAGTCATGGTTATGGCATCGTCGTCTCAATCACTTGAACTTCGGCACCATTAATAACCTTTCGAGAAAGGATCTTGTTGAGGCTTACCCAGATTGAAATATGAAAAAGATCATCTTTGTTCAGATTGCCAATTGGGTAAAAGCACGAAATATGCCCACAAACCAAAACCCACAAACTCAGTAATGGAAGTTCTTCATACCCTTCATATGGATGCTTATGGCGGACCAATGAGAGTGTAAACCATAAATGGGAAGAAATACATTCTAGTAGTTGTTGATGACTACTCTCGATTTACTTGGGTAAAGTTTTTGAGGACAAAGGATGAAACTCCGGATGTCATCATCAAACTAATCAAACACTTAGGTTCGACTCAACAATACGTCAGAATTGTTCGAGCAGACAATGGCACAGAATTCGTTAACAAAGACTTAATTCAGTTTTATGAAAGTGTTGGAATCAGTCATCAAAGAAGTGTTCCACGAACTCCTCAACAGAACGGTGTAGTTGAAAGACGAAATCGAACTCTTGTGGAAGCCGTAAGAACAATGCTAATTTATTCAAAGGTTCCAATGTTTCTATGGGCTGAAGCCATTGCCACTACTTGCTATACCCAAAATCGTTCCCTTATTCATACCTCTCATGGAAAAACTCCATATGAACTTGTTCATAAACGAAAACCTGATCTCTCCTATCTTCGTGTGTTTGGTGCTTTGTGCTATCCAACGAATGACGGTCAAGACCTAGGTAAATTAAGAGCAAAGGCAGATATTGGAATTTTTGTTGGTTATGCACCAAACAAGAAGAGTTACCGAATCTACAATAAGAGAACTCGAAATATCATGGAAACAATTCACGTTACGTTTGATGAGCTGACCGGTCAAATGGCTCATGGACAATCCAGTTCTGGACCCGCACTTCAAAACAGTCCCATTGGTTCATCACTTGTACCAAACTCATTTTCAGCATCTCCATATGTACCTCCATCAGAAGATGATTTAAAGAAATTGTTTGATCCAATGTTTGATGAACACTACGAACCAAATGCTGATGAAATGTCAATTCCATCAACAGAGGCTGCTCCTATACTTGTGAATGAAGTCAACCCTTCATCTCAATATCATTAAGTCAAGAAGCTGCCGCTGCCATCAATCAGTCTCATCAACAAACCTTCAATCATCGAGTGTACATCATGGAATTGCTTCTGATTCACAAGATGAAGTTAATCCCTTTGCAACTCCCAAAGATGCTCCATTTGAAAACATATTTGCTCCTGAATCATCATCTGAACCATCTTCATCAGGAGACATCGACTCTGCTACTTCAGTTCCATAACAACAACCACATGAACACCTTAGAAAATGGACACATGATCACCCATTGGACAACATCATTGGAAACTTATCTCGTCCAATATCCACTCGTAAACAACTTGCTACCGATGCCTTATGGTGCTTCTTCAACTCCGTACTCTCTAAGATCGAACCTAAAGACGTTAAAACTGCTATGAATGAAGACATCTGGTTCAATGCCATGCAAGAAGAAATTCATGAGTTTGATCGATTAGATGTATGGGAATTAGTACCGGCTCCAGATTGTGCTATGATTATTGCTCTAAAGTGGATCTTCAAAGTGAAACTTGATGAGCATGGTGATGTGTTGAAAAATAAGGCTAGGTTAGTGGCTAAAGGATATCATCAAGAGGAGGGTATTGACTTTGAAGAATCATTTGCTCCTATTTCTCATATCGAGGCAATCAGAATCTTCTTGGCTAATGCTGCAAGTAAGAACATGGTAGTCTATCAAATGGATGTAAAGACGGCGTTTCTTAATGGAGATCTTAAAGAAGTCGTATACGTCAGCCAACCTGAAGGCTTTGTGAATCCAGAGCATCCTACTCACGTCTATCGTTTGAAGAAGGCTCTTTATGGTTTAAAGCAAGCTCCAAGGGCATGGTATGATACGCTATCAAAGTTTCTTCTATCCACTGGATTCAGCAAAGGAGCAGTTGATCCAACATTGTTCACCAGGAAGTCAGGCAAACATTTAATTCACGTTCAAATTTATGTTGATGATATTATCTTTGCCTCGACTGACCCCAATGAATGTGATCGTTTTTCAAATGAAATGGGTTCCAAATTTCAAATGTCAATGATGGGACAAATGTCATTTTTCTTGGGATTACAAATTTCACAAAGTCCCGGAGGCATTTTTATAAATCAATCTAAATATGCAAATGAGATTTTAAAGAAATTTGGATTTGATTCATGTGACACCGTTGACACTCCCATGATTGAACGTACTAAGCTGGATGAGGACCACTCAGAGATCATGGTAGATCAAAAAATATCGTAGTATGATTGGATCCCGATGTACCTCACGCTAGCAGACCGGACATCTTGTTCGCTGTGTGCATGTGTGCTAGATATTCGGCTAAGCCTACTAAAAAGCACCTTGAAGCGGTTAAACGGGTCTTTCGGTATCTCCAAGGAACCATCAATATGGGACTATGGTACCCGAAGGACACCGGTATGTCACTAACACCTATACAGATGCTGATCATGTAGGATGTCAAGATACACGTCGAAGTACGTCAGGAGGTGCTCAGTTTTTGGGTGATAAGCTTGTGAGCTGGTCTTCAAAGAAGCAAATGAGTACTTCTATTTCCTCTACAGAGGATGAATACATAGCCATGTCATCTTGTTGTGCTCAAATCCTTTGGATGAGATCCCAATTATCTGACTATGGCTTTGAATTCAACAAAATCCCTCTTTAATGTGATAATAAAAGTGCTATTGCTCTCTCATGCAACAACGTTCAACACTCAAGAGCAAAGCACATCGACATTCGACATCATTTCATCGGGGAGCAAGTGGAAAACGGTGTGGTGGAACTCTATTTTGTGAAGTCGAGAATACCGGTTAGCAGACATCTTCACCAAAGCTCTTCCAAGAGAACGTTTTGAGTTTATTCTTCCTCGACTTGGCTTGAAAAGCCTTCAACCAGAAACACTCAAACGTCTTCAGGAGGAAGACGAGGAGTAAAGGTCTTTCTTCATCTATATTTTGTATATATTTTTTCAAAAAGCAAAATACAAAATTATAAAACCAACAAAAACCAAATAGAAAAATATAAAACTTTCAAAAAAATCTCAAAAATATTGTCTTTTTGTCATATCCTTCTTGATTCGATATATATATACAGTCTTTGTGCTGTCATTCAAAGAATGACACGAGACTTTAGATATTGTTCGAATTTAAAAAAAAAATCAAAAAATCAAAAATATTTTTGGGAGAAAGTGAAACAAATGGTTTATTGTCATTTCAGGCAGTAACCCGTTTTTCAAAGAAAGAACAGAGCCATGATTTGTCTCATGTTTCAAACCTAATGCTCGATTCTAAAACAAATGTTTGTCATTAAAAAGACAAATGTTTAATATTAAATATTTTTCCTTCAAAAAATTCCTCTGAAAAATATTTGCAATCTTATGAAAACTCAATTGTTTTGAAAACACTTCGGACTTTATTTTTGAAAAACAAAAGAACTTATCAAGTGTCAAAATCTCAATCCATCAATCAACGACTTTCGTCATTGATTGAGGGGGAGAATGATTTTTCAATTAAATCAAAAAGTGTTCTTTTCAAACAATTTGCACTTAAATGAGCAAGGTCTACTCTAAATGTTTTACAATATTTTGCACAACTGGTTCAAGACCTTGGTTATCATTATGTTTTCAAAAGATAATCATGCATGTTTAATCAATGGAGTTTAAAGTCTCAAAATCCAATCCTTATCAGTTAAAACATTTTTCATAATCAAGTCACAATTCTCCTTAAAAGCTTTCAAAATCAATTTAAATCTACAGAGATCACAAATCTCAAATGATTTGATAATTGTGATCGGGGGAGAATTTGTGATTTAAATTGGACTTAAACTGATAATTCGATAAATGGTTTCATAAGTGTTTAGCATGTTTTCCTCCCCGCATGTGACAAATGATTTCAAATTTTCCATGCACATGTTGAGGGGGAGCATCTACTTTAAACCTCAAATTATTGAAACGTGATTGAATTGTCTCTAAGTGCAGGTTCCTTCTAATATGTGCAAAACTCTTTCAAACTTCGAGGCACATATTGAGGGGGAGCAAACTTTTGAAAACCTCATCCTTCCTCAAAATGTTTTATCTACTCAAATTGATTGGGAAGTGATGATGATCATTTTAGAAAATGTTAATCAAAAGATTGGACCTTTCATTCTTAATCTAACGATTTCAAAGATCTCTTGCCTCCATGTGCTAAACAAATTCTGAATTTTTATGCATATGTTGAGGGGGAGCATTTCTAAAATATCAAAACAATTAAGATACAAAATGCTTTGATTCTATATCACAAGTATCTTGATTGATTTTCAAATGGTTTTCAATTGGTTCCAATGGCAGATGAACAATACCAAATAGACCGACCAAATTTACTTTATGTATGATGATATAAGGATGATAAGGTTAGGTTTTTGGTCCCATGATCCGCCGAACGGAGGGATCTACCGGGGTAATCCACTAGTTAGTGTAGAAGTCCTTAAGTATGATGATAAAAGGAGAAAAATGAGATATGGGAAGAGTCGGACTGAGCTAGTAATCGGAATAAACCCAACATGGTTCTAGTTATGAAGTCTCGGTAAGCACTCAAGGGGTTGAAGAATGAAAAAGAATTGAATGTGAAAAAGGGTGAAAATAAATAGCCCTCCAATTATTCAACCTTAGAGCAGAAACCGGGTTCAATTCATATACTACTGGTGGTTACCAAGGTAACATCGGTATTGAAGACAAGACGTCATGGACCCAGTGACGCACTGCACTTCAACTTTCCAAACCACTCAAGTTCCTCTTAAAAGGACTTGTTTCATTCTCACGGGGAACCGACATAATCTATCGACTTTCTCTTAGAGATTGTTGATATTGAAGAAGGAGACCCTCTCCCTAGTCTCCGGCATAGGAACCAAATATGCACAATTGAGTCTAGAGCCACGAGATCATCAATAAATCTCATTAGGACACTTTCAATGAAGACTCTCTGTTTCACACAATGTGGAAAGAGAGATTATATCTTATGAGTCCTACGCATTATCCTTGTGGTATTGCCAGAACATCTGAGTGATATGCAAACATATTCACAATGAAGATGGAAAGCCTTCTGGAGCCAACATCAAACAAGCTCCTGGTAGGTGGCATGTGAGAACTATTTAATAGATCAACCATGTGACAACTGAATAGAAACAATGGGGCAATTCAATCTTTTGAATCAATCCTGGTTCAGGTTATGGATTGACGGATACCTTTGAAAAACCGGTCGCTGTGCCCAAAAACTCTTTTCTTTTGCACATCGACTGTGTACTTATTTCTCAAAATAAAAGGTGTTTATGATTGATAATTGATTTTCATTAAAACCTTTGTTGTATTGCAAAAACAATTTCTATTGAGCAATACATGATTGTTTTTCAAATCTCTTTCATCAATCGTGAATCTCATTTCTTTGGTTCACTCACTCCGTGTTGTCTTCTTTGAGACGTTCGGTTTGAGAACGCTAGAGCATGCGAAACCTGTCAAGGAAATTCTTCGAATTATACTGATCATAGGCGTACTTGTACTGATCTATGGGGAACCGTGGGCCGTGTACCTCAATTCAACGAAAGTGATCAAAGACACTTTCGTACGCTTTATTGCTAACTGTTTTATGTAGGTACACCCGGCGTTTGCAGGTGATCAAAATGAAGCGGTCAAACCATAGCCGCATGCTCACACAACACATTCAGTTCTAAAGAAATCATGATTAGTGCATCAATGACTCGGATATTTTCACTCCATGCTTCTGCTACGCTGTTGCCAATATCATGAATCAACGAAAGCTTCGCTTCTCTGATCGAAGAAATCATGATCTAGAATGTGAGCATGTCGGTCCAAATGTCACAACATCACATAATACCAACACCACAATGGATGAGTAAGAGATTAATGTGGCTGATGATCCCAAAGCTGACTCAAAACTCAGTATCACGTGGATCAGTTAAAGACCTCCACTCAGATTATCCAAACATGCAAAAATGAAGAATCAAAGACTACGAGCTACAGAACAAAGAACATGAACAAGAATCCAAGAACAATCTCAATGTAATATCTGTTTGTATTATATGTAATTTTAATGTATGTTTGAGGTGACCTCCCTTAGGGGGAGATTGTTAGGATTTGGAAAATCCAATTGTTAAAGTGTCGGTCACCTCAAGTATATGTAATCATTAGAAAGCTCGTAGTCGTAGTTATTTGATGTTAAGTATTATTTAGTTAAGTAACACCGTGGAGGACGAACGGGTCTTTACCCACTGTATGCCTGATCCACAGCTCGTAAGGTGGCGTTTTATGTAATGACTATAAATACTCTCTACCTTCCAAGGTAGAGAGTTGGATCTCATAATAAGATTTTTCTTTCTGTCATTATAGTTCCCAACTCTCTTCCATTTCTCTCTCTAGAACTTTCTCTCTCTAAACATATTGAACGCCCCATATGGTTATGGTTTAGTGTATTTGTGAAATCCTATATCTTACACATTAGCCTAGTTGGTAACAAGGATCATCCAAATGCATGTCTCGTGCAAATGATCTATTGTCTTATCCACCAAAAGCCATTTAATCTCGCCTATTACATGGTGAAGAGAATGGCCAGGGTATTCAAAGTTTCCAACATGGTACTTCCATATGGTATGCTCCTAACACGACTTTGTAAGTATGTTAGTGCATTACAACCATCTCCTATCAACGATGATCATTTCCTTTCCGATCACGTCATGGTACCTCTTACCAAACAACCCCCTAAACGGTTCACAGTCAATGGAAGAAAACCTAAAGCTCTCTCGGATTCCTCGGATGGTGAAGTAGAAGAAGATGAAGAAGAAGAAGATGTCGACCCCATAGCTAACATCGAATTGGAACCCTTTAATTACTATCGACAACTTCCAACTATTCCAAACGAGACCGCGGAATTCAAACAATTGAGGGGTATGATTCATAACCTAGCTTATCACTTCACAAAGTCGGGAAAGAGAAAAAGAAAGGATTGACGAAAGAGACTATAAGACTATGTTTAATTTGAGACATTTGATTAATATGTGAATGACTATGTTTTAGCACTCTTGTTTGTGTTAACTTGGATACTGTTATTTCTACCTTTATCTATGAGATGTTTTATGTGATGACATGTTTATATATTTGTTTAGTTTAATGATTTTTAGTGTCTGTTGCTAGGTGCAAAATATGCACTTGATTCTTTGACGGTTCTGATTTGCAGATGTCGGATCCCTAGGATTAGCCTAGACGGATCCCTCCCTTGAGGGAACCGTGGGATCCGTGACAACAGATCAGCAGTACAGTATCCCATACATCAAAATAGTTTACTAGATCACTTCACACTAGCTAAAACAATAAGATTTTAGAACTCAACTAAGTCTTCTTCAAGGATGAGAAAGCCTTAAACCCACTCATAACTTACAAAATATTTTATTCAAAGTCCCTTTTGATTTATCGACTCATCAAAACTCACCATATTTCCGCTTCAATACTAATTTTTTTTTCATTTTTCAAAACACTTAGGTGGACATATTGAACAATTTTAGAAAATTATTTCTAGTCATCTTTATCTCAAAACGGGTCAAAATTTAGTTTTTCCCTTATTTTGATTTTTTGAGGATTTTTCAAACTCCATCTCAAGCTAACATCTGATCTCTAGGATCATTTATTTTGACTTGACACCATCAAAACTCTTAGTGTTATCCTTGAACATCCATTGGTGGTCACTTAGCCTCATTTTCCTTCCATTAAAGGGAATCATTAGCTATATGACTCATTGCCCTTGATCACTCAAGTACACTTTCATTTAAAGATGCTTAGGAGGACTGAAACACTCAAATTGGTATAGGCTTTAGACCTTAGAAAAATCATTTTTACTCTTTCATAGCTGCTGAGAGCCGGATCCCTAGGATTAGCCTAGACGGATCCCTCAAAGGAGGGAACCATGGGATCCGGGTGACAGATTATGTCAACTCTAGCCAAAAAAATCATTTCAAGCTCATCTTGCAAACTTTAACACTCGACCTCATCTTTATTAAGTCCCTAGATCAGTGAAACTCTTAACTTGAATCTTGTGCATGTTAATCATCACACTTCTAAGAATCTTAGTGGCTTAAGTCTTAAATGCAATTGCCAAATTCTTCCCTTTATAAGTCATATTGCTAGAACTCCTTAGTCATCAAACACAACATAATTCTCAGCAATTACAAATATCTTCCTTAGCCATTTCATCATGAGAAAAGCTCCTAGTGCTAACTCATCCGCCCAAGAACCACCCAAGAAACTTGCTAGGGTCATACACGAAGTTTCCTCAACCGAATCATCTCCGGTTAAGTCCACAAATGCTAGGATTTCCCCTACACCAAATAAACCAATCAAACTAATTCCCAAGAGGATTGTTCCCACAAGGATATCATCACCAAAATCTACTAAACCAAACACACCCTTTTCAACCCAACCAACATCATTGGTGCCTAGAGCCACATCATTTAACACCTCACAATCATCTCTACATTCTCACAACTTAGAGAACTTACCCCCTTGGCCATCTCATCCTCCACCATTACCAAAACATTCACTAGAAAAGGTTGTACAACAAAACCAAAGTGTTGAATCAACACTTGCACCAATGTCAATTTCTCCATTTCCCCCCAACAGTCCATTTTGGATTATGAGGAGACGTCAAAGTCAACCACCCGACCACATGGAAGTTGACACTCCTCTACCTCCACCCTCAAAAATTGTTGAGCCACCACTTAATGAGCCTCTACCAATTCCTCCTTTATTTGAGGATCCTCAACCCACTTCACTTGAACCTCCGCTTCAAGAAGCTCAAAACCATGACAAGGATTGCTATCATTGTCAACATGTTGAAAGGTTGATACATGAACTACGTGAAGAGCAACATTTCATGTTTTATCACCTCCTCGAATGTTTTGAAGAGGTCAACAAACCTAAACAACCATGAGCCTAAAGCGGTGTCCTAGTCTCAAGCTCAACTTAAAACGTTTAGGAATCCCATTTCATGATTGATCATCATTAAGCATGTTGTTGCTTCTTGAGTTTAGGTCACTCATTAGTATTAAGTGGAATATGTATTGCATGGCTAAATCATTCTCTTAGTTTTAGAGATTTCTTTTTTATCTTTTTGTTTATTGAATGATAACTTATTTGCCATATTGCTTTGAGTATATGTCTGTTGTTTGCATACATATCTCACTTCCATATTTAGCATTGTTTGATATACCACCATTGCTAAAAATCTGTCACCAGACAGACGGATCCCTAGAAATTGCCTAGAAGGATCCCACAAATGAGGGAACCGTGGGATCCGTGGTACAGAAGAACAATTTTCTACTAACTTTGTAGGAATTTATGCACTATACTCTTGTTTTCTAACCTTTATTTTGTAGATTTTCAAAATACACATGAAGAACTTGACACCCTAAGCTAGGGGGAGCTTTGTGTCAAACCATACATTGCAAAACCATTTGCAACTTAATCCTTATTTGGATTACACTTCATGACACCCCATTGCAAAGTTGCAATCTTCAAGAGTGAGCATTTTTGTCACAAGGGCGAAACCATTTGCAAACAAAATTGCAATTCGTTAGCTTATTAGTTTATATTTACTTGATGCCCTCACAAAGGGATGGACTCGTCAAGGGGGAGTTAAGACGAGAACCATTCCCGTCACTTGCTCTTTATACATCTTTTCTTTTTACATGTTTTTCTTAAAACAATGTGTTAGTTTCTTTTCGACGCTCTTTTTGTTTCAACAAAAAGGGGGATTCACGAGTAAAAACTCCAATTCGAACTTTTATGAATTTTAGTTTTTTCCTTAAAATAATTTTATGTTTTGTCATCAACAAAAAGGGGGAGATTGTTAATACAAATAAGCCGTAAAAACGTTTATTTATATTTTACGATCTTTTAATGTTTTGTCGATAACAAACGTAAAATCATTTTAACGAAACAAATAAAATACGTAAATAGTTTGATCCAATAGTTTTCTAACACACTTAACGTTTTCACATAAAACACTAAAAAAAATATAAGTGATTTTATGATTTAGTAAAACATATGTACAACAACTAGTGTTTACATATTGGGTAAATATATACATAACTAGTATGTATTATAATGGGTAAAAACTACAACCCATGGATCACATCCAAAACCCATGGTATTGACCCATACCCATTTGACTAGGTGCATTGCACCCATTAGGTACATTGTATCTAATTTAATACCCATGGATCAACCCATAACCCATGACCCATAACCAAAATACCCATGGGCAAAGAGGAGCGTCCCACGGATCCCTAGTTTTACACTAGACGGATCCCTTATGGGAGGGATCCGGGGAACAGTAAGCATTTCTCCTCTATAAATAGTGAGCCATTTCTTCCTTTTGTCTTGCCACTCTTACACATACTTTCCCCAAGTATTGTAACTCTCTAACCACTGATCCTAAGGGATCTTTCTATGTAGTTTGTATTTTGTTTTTGTGTGATTCTCTAGGTTCTTCTTAAAGGCGATATCACCACTTTTTGAAGTCGAGCAAGCTCAAGTCCATGAGTTGCCATGCTTCGTCATCATCAAGACTACTGAGGTTCTCTTGTTGATAGTTCTTTCTTCCTCTGTAGGTGTGTTGTGTTGAAGGCATTATTGAAGGATGCCGGAAGAGTCAAGACGAAAGCATTAGTGAATGGTGCTTAACGTTCGTGTCAAAAACATTAGTGAAGAATGCTAAAGGTTTCAAGACGAAGGCATTAGTGAAAGGTGCCAAGCATTGTGTCAAAGGCATTAGTGAAGGATGCCTAGGAATCAAATCAAGTGGCATTAGTGAAGAATGCCTAGGTCGTATAATCGATGAGGTGCATCGTTATACATATAGTGATTTTTTTTATTCAAGGATGTTGATATCCTTGATGGGGTTGTAATAAGGAGTTGGTCAACTTTGGGATTAGGTGTTGTGTAGTGTTGGGTAGTAGTTCCTCCATTGTAATGGAACTCGGTACTTAGCCTAGTAGGGTAGGCGACATTGTGGTAGGTGTGGTTCACCTTGGTGTGAAAGAACCCGGTGGTTAGCCTAGTACCGGAAAAAGAGTATGCGACGTTGTGAAGGCTTTTCCACCATAAGGAGTTGGTGTCGTGTAGTGATTACGAACTCTCGAGTAGGTGACTCGAGGAGTGGAGTAGGGCAAGGAAGGTGTCCTTGTAACCGAACCACTATAAATACTCATGTCGTGGTTATGTGCTTCTTACTCTTTATCTTTCATTACACTTTTATATATCTATCTATCAACGTCCAACATACACATCTAAATAGATTGACATAAGTCGATCTAAATATTTAAAAGGAAGTTTTAAATTGGTAAAACTATTCAACCCCCTAGTTTTTCACATAGATGAACCTTCTCAACCACCAGTTGAATCTTGTCTCCGTCTTTGCGCCTTTGGTTGATCCGTCCAGCTCCCTCCAGCAGCATCCTGATGTCTCCAGCAGAATGGCAGTCGGCTGCGGCTTCTGCTTCACGAACCTCTCCAGGTCAGGAACTGCTGCAGCAACGCAGGGTCGGCACCATCATCTTTGATTCCATGAGTAGTCTCCATCTAACGATCGACAAATAGATGTGCGAAGACAAATCAAACAAGATCAAATGCGAAAGGAGGAAGGTCAATTCAGCGAAGACAAAAGAAGTCAAATCTGAACGACAATCAAAAGGAATCGAAAGAGATCAGAACAGACGAAAGCCTAATGTCTACCCATTCCTCACAGGTCAATCCTAAGGTCAACAAGACAAAACCTGGCTCTGATACCATAATTGTAACACCCCAACCCGGCAAGGTAGAAGTGTCACATTCTGGTTGTTAGGATTTAGTAAATTTGGTAGTTAAAGAGTCGGTCACCTCAAGTATACGTATTCGTTAGAAAGCTCGTAGTCATAGTCATTTAATGTTAGTGAGTAGTTTGTTAAGTAACACCGTGGAGGACTGACGGGTCTTTACCCACTGTATGCCTGATCCACAGCCCGTAGGAGGCGTGTCTTGTATGAAACTATAAATACCCTCTACCTCCCAAGGTAGAGGGTTGGAGCTTCATAATATCATTTTTATTTGTCTCACTAAGTTCCCTAAACTCTTCCACTTTCTATCTCTAGAACCTATACAATACGCCCCATATTTAATATACGTTATGTGTTTATGAAATCCAATATGTTACAAATGGTATCAAGAGCCATGGTTTGATCACTCATCTTTCATGTTCTTGGATTTCTAGTGGTTTTCATAAGGTTTTTGGGTTTGAATGAGTTTAGAGTAGTTTGCATCATTTGGATCATTTGTAGTGTTAAAGTTTGGATTTTGATAGTACTTTTGTGTTTAGAATCATTATATGTATTTAGGTTTTGATTTGGAAGGCTTGAATCATCGTGGTTGGGTTGTTTTTGGATTGAAAAGTGGTGTTTTAGAAAGTTTATGTTAAGCGATTTGTGTCTCGGATGTGTTTTCTTCTATGCGATTTGTCCCAAAGTTCATGCGATTTGTCCCTTTTGTGATTGCTTTTTGAAGCGATTTGTCACATCTTTTGCGCGATTTGTCTGTTTCAGAGATGCGACTTGTCTATTAAGCGAGTTGTCTATTGAGACAAAGCGACAAGAAAGGACAAAGTAGTGGAAGTAGTGGGTGTACTTGTGTACTATGTTATTTGTCTGTGTATGCGACTTGTCTGTTTATGCAATTTGTCTATTTCATGCTATTTGTTAACTAAGCGATTTGTGTGTTAAAGCGTTTTGTTAACCTAAGCGACTTGTCGGAAGGTGAGACTTGTCTGTTGGAGCGATTTGTCAAGGGTGCGACTTGTCAACTGTGCGATTTATCTCTTGAGACTTATTGTTTCTTCGTATTACGTTTTACGGTTTTCTCTTGATTTAGTAAAATCCCATGAAAGAATCTATTTCCCGGTTTAATCATTGAGTTGTAAAATCCCGTGGAACTTGCAATCATGTCAACAATCACTTCTTCCGTTGCTGATGACGTTCAAGCTGCAGGATCTGATACTCATCCTCCCATGATGGATAGAACCGATTATGACTCTTGGGCTCAAAGAATCAGACTATCCTCAAATCAATTGATGAAGGACCATATCAAGTTGAGACTACCAGAGACATTCTTGAAACTGCTGTTGATGGTTCAGTGATATTAGGATTGGATAGACCAAAGACGTATGATGAACTTACTGATAAGGAGAAGAAGAGATATGATGTAGACATTAGGGCTTCAAACATCATACTTCAGGGTTTACCTAAGGACATTTACAAGTTGATCAATCACAACACTGAAGTGAAGGCAGTATGGGACAATGTTAAGATGCTTCTCTCTGGTTCTGAATTGACTAAAGAAGACAGGGAATCTCAGCTGTATGTTGACTTTGAGAACTTTAAAATGAATCCAGGAGAAACTGTTACAGAATACTACGTGAGATTCCACAAGCTTGTGAATAACATGAGGAATATCAAAATGACGATGCCAAATATCCAGCTCAATTCAAAGTTTGTGAACAACATGAATCCCGAATGGCACAAATTTTTCACTGCAGTCAAGCTAAACAAAAGATTGAGGAACACAAACTACGAGGAATTGTATGCTTATTTGCTTCAGAATGAGAAACATGCTGTGTTTGAACGAATGATCTTGGAAAAGCTCAAAACCAATTCTGGTGATGCAAGCTCGTCAAATGATTCAACTGCACTCTACACTAATGTAGGAATAACCACCAAAGCATCATAAGTCATACCAACTGGTAATGGTAATCACAAACTCATTCTAGATCCAGGGTATAAGCCTCCAGATTCAGACACATTCATGGAACAACTCGTTAATCAACTGGCTCTAATGGTTAAGCAAAACCTGAACTTCACTCCACACACCAACAATCATCTCAGAATGGCTTCCAATTTTCACAATCATGCTACAGTTAAAGAAGGAAAGGTAGTGGTGCAAAATGTGCAAGGGAGACATAATGAACAAGGAATGGCAGGAGCAGGATATGGTAATGCTGGTGCAGGTGGAGGATATGTGGGTAATCAGAATAGAGGAAGGAACATGGCTCAAGGTCAAGGGAAGCCAATCAAGTGTTACAACTGGGGTGGAGAAGGACACATTGCGAGGAACTGCACTTCTCCTAAACGTCCACAAAATGCAGAGTACTTCAAGGACAAAATGCTGCTGGTACAAGCTCAAGATAATGGAGCAGTATTGGATGAAGAAGAATTGCTATTTCTTGCTGAGGAAATGCCAAAACTTACGATGCAGACGTGGATGAACAGCCGTGCAGGGTATGGGACACAACAATCCCAATGCATTTCAAGTTGCAGACTGTGATGCATTTAATTCTGATGTCGATGATGAACCCACTGCTCAGACCATTTTCATGGCTAGTATCTCCCAATGGTCTCTCCAAAGGCTCCTTCACCACAACAGGCCAGTCCTTCCAAGGAATCAATCATATCAGAGGTATTAAAATTATACAATGACATTGATGTGCAAAATATACACGAAAAGGTACAACCAACTGAAATTATTGAATCAGATATTGAAAATATAGGTAATAGCAATGTTGTCCCATATGATCAATATGTGAAGCAAAATGAAAGTGAAAGTGTACCAAGCAATGCATCTTCTGCAGTCAATGATGACTATATTTTTGATGAATACACTGTATGTACACCTGATGACTCTATAACCTCTGAACTGAATGCCTATAAGGAACAAGTTGCCATTTATGAACAACGTGCTAAGTTTGAATTTACCACCCGTGAGCAGGAGATGGATAACCAAATACGTACAGTCATTAGAAAAAGTAACTTTATGGAAGAAATGTTAAAACAAGAGTTAAACTCCTTACAAGAAAAGCTTACTAAAACTGTTAAGCAAAAGCAAGAACTTCAAGAAAATGTAAAAGGGCTTAAACAGGAATTTAATGCTAAGGAATCAAAACTTTTGAATTATTTTTTCAACCTAAAAACTTTTAAAACAAACTTGAAAACAAACTGTACATACAAGGGAACACCATTCAGACTGCTCACATAATCACTAAGCATAGAGTCTTAAGCGATAAGCATAGTATTCCTCTGGTAGAGGTACCCAATCCCGAGTATGGAAAAATTGCTAGAGCTGCACAAAAGGTAGTCTATGATGGTAATGAGATTCTTAAGCCTAGGCAAACACCATCATGTATAGGAAGCACTGATGAGGATAGAAAATTTGAAGAAGCCTCTAGGGTGAAAATGGCAAAGAAGTTAAATGATCCTAAGTGTACAAAGTATAATATAACGCTTAAACCCCATGATTACACTAAGGAAAACTGGATTTCCTTGAACATGTTTAAACCTCAAACTCAACTAACCCCTTAACAAGTATTCTGGAAGAAAGATATAGATAAGCAAAAGGTAGATAATCTTGTTACAAAGAATCCCCCTTGTTGGAAATCGCCTCCAGCCACTGTGTATCCTCCAAATACACCAATGCATTTAGTGCCTAGAAATCTTCCCACTAATAGCAAGACCTTAATCAGCCTTTATGTAGCTTACCAACTATTTGTTGATTTTGAGAAAACATATAAGAAGAGAATCACACCCACTTGGATAACTGAAGGGGAAAGGGGTTTTGAACAAACTAAAGAATGCTATTTAACTGAGGTCATGCCTTTCTTTAAACAACTTAAAGAACAATTTGAGAGTCTTCAAAAGGGAATGGACACAAAGATTAAAGAAATGAAAAAAGATATTTAATGATAAGGAATTTGAGGTCAGTATGTATGAACGTGAGCTTAAGAGTAATGAAATTAAGATAAAGAATCTGCACATCATTAATGATAATTTGATCTCTCAATGTGTTGCTCAAGATGTGTTCTACACTGTTACAAATTATTCTATTATCGTGTCATTGAGCTTGAAACCACAAATTCAAAATTGCATGATAAAGTTGAACATGATGATCATGATAACTTGGTCAAACATTTTTCTAAATTGGAAGTTGAACATCTTGCTTTGCAATTAAAATATCAACATCTCAAAGAAAATGTTAAAACCTCAAATGTCAAGACATCATCGGATGCTCCTGAGTTTGATGCAGTTTTTGAAATAAGCAAACGTGATGAACATATTCAAGCTCATTGTAACATGATCAAAAGATTGAAAACCCAAATTTCACAATTGAAGGGTGATAAGAGTAATATGAATGGCTCCCAAATGCCTCCTCCTTTAGATTCTCAGAATTCTCAAAACTTTCATCTTCAAAACATCATTAATGTTTTACAACAAGAAAATGAGAGTTTTCTTGAAGAAAATAAAAAGGTTAAACAACATTTCAAAGAGTTATATGATTCAATGAAAGTCACTCGTGACAAGAACAATGAAAAAATAACATCTTTGCAAAAGGAAATTGAGAATCTAAAAAGTCAGGTAAAAGGGAAAATGCTACTTGTCTGAGATGAGAATTTTGTATCAAAAGGATCTGTGGATTCTAAGTATGTTGTGACTGTAAAGTATATTCCCCTCATCTTAGAAACAATGAACGTGTGTGGCAAGAATATTTTTCATATCTTAAGGATAGTCTAGAATGCCTCCGTGAGATTGTCAATGAGGATAGCATAAATAAACCACTTGATAGAGAAGTTAGGTATGCATGCTTATATGCCAAACGATCTCAGGAGCTTTTAGAATGTTTAAGAGCAACATGCCCTAAATCCTTTTGTACTAAAGATAAAGTCATTATGCCATGCTCTTTGCCTAGTATTAAGCATGCGACTCTTGATATGCCTTGTTCTATGCCTAAAGTTAAACATGTGAACTTTGATGTGCCTTCTAGTACTTCAGATCCCAGCACTTCTAGATCAGGAACGCAAAAGGTAGCAAAACCAACTAATGTTCCCATCATTCCCTCTACAGGAGTAATCAGTGACAATAAGGCAAGCGGGTCAAAGCCTCCAGGCAATACAAAGCAAGATAGGACCTAGCAAGCTAAGAGTGATCAATGGAAGAAAGTAGAAGAACACCCTAGGAACAATAAGTTTGTGATGAATAAGACGAATCGTGTTGATTCTAGTATTAGCTATAAGCGTACTGTAATTAATTCGAATTCTGCTACTACTTGCAAAACATGTAATGAATGCTTGATTTCTGGTATTAATCATGAATGTGTTGTGAATGATTTGAGTAATGCTGTCAAATCTCCAGTAAAAAATGTTAACACTAGAAAACAGGATAAGAAGGTCAGAAAACCAAGATGGAAGAAGGCTAGAAAACATTGGAAACCAACAAGAAGAAAATTTAGTGATGTAGGTTATCAATGGATACCTACTGGCCGTAAATTCAATCTTAATGAGTTGTGCCCTAAATTATCTAGATCAATGCCCATTAGGAAATGGATGCCTACTGGTAGAACTATACCTTTAAGAAATGATCATACTTTGAGTAGATCTACTGTTACTACTAGCCCGAAATCTACCTCTAATGATATCATTGTTTCTGCTTCTGATGTGGGTGTTCCAATCTCATTTACTAACCAAGTGGAACCCATTCTCAAATGGGGATCCCAATTGTCCAGTCATCCATTCTTGTCTGTGTTCAACTGCAGGTCGTTCAAATCGTTCTGTGGTACCTGGACTAAGGCTGTTCCAAGCATATGACTGGAGATCGCTCATGGCTCATGAACTTCGTGAGTAAATTCATCGGGACTGTTAGATTCGGGAGCGACCATTTTGGGGAAATCATGGGTTACGGAGATTATGTTGTTGGAGATAGTGTAATTTCCAGGGTATAATATGTTGAAGGTCTTGGTCATAATTTGTTTTCTGTTATTCTGTGATTATGATCTAGAGGTGGTCTTTAGAAAACATACATGCTTCGTTAGAGAACTAGATGGTGTTGAAATTTTGAAAGGAACTCTCGGAACCAATTTGTACACCATCTCTATCGAAGACATGATGAAGTCTTCTCCAATCTGTTTGTTATCAATGGCTTCAAAAACAAAGTCTTGGTTATGGCATCGTCGTCTGAATCACTTGAACTTCGGCACCATTAATGATCTCTCTAGAAAGGACCTCGTAAAAGGCTTGCCCAGATTAAAGTATGAAAAGGATCATCTTTGTTCAGCATGCCAATTGGGAAAAAGCAAGAAATATGCCCATAAACCCAAACCTGCAAACTCAGTTATGGAAGTTCTACATACTCTTTATATGGACATATGCGGACCCATGAGAGTGCAAACGATTAATGGAAAGAAATATGTGTTAGTCGTTGTTGATGACTGCTCTCGGTTTACTTGGGTTAAGTTTTTGAGGACAAAGGAGGAAACTCCAGTTGTCATCATCAAACTTATCAAACAGCTGCAGGTTTGACTTAATGAGACTGTCAGAATTATCCGAACGAACAATGGAACTGAGTTTGTTAACAAAGAACTAAGTCAGTTTTATGAAAGCATTGGAATCAGCCATCAAAGAAGTGTTCCACGTACTCCTCAATAGAACAGTGTAGTTGAAAGACGAAATCGGACTCTTGTGGAAGCTGCAAGAACTATGCTAATTTACTCAAAGGTTCCAATGTTTCTCTGGGCTGAAGCCATTGCCACTACTTGCTATACCCAAAACCGTTCCCTTATCCACACCACTCATGGAACAACTCCATAGGAACTTGTCCACAATCGATAACCTGATCTCTCTTTCCTTCGTGTGTTTGGTGCTTTGTGCTATCCAACGAATGATGGTCAAGATTTAGGTAAATTAAGAGCTAAGGCGGACATTGGAGTTTTTGTGGGTTATGCACCAAACAGGAAGGGTTACCGAATCTACAACAAAAGAACCCAAGATATCATGGAAACTATTCACGTCACGTTCGATGAGCTATCTGGGCAAATGGCTCCTAGACAATCTAGTTCAGGACCCGCTTCTCAACATTCATCTTGTAGTCCCATCAGTTCTTCTCTTGTACAGAATCCCTCACCTGCAGTTCCATATGTACCTCCTTCTGAAGACGATTTGAAGAAATTGTTTGATCCAATGTTTGATGAATACTATGAACCTCTTGTCAATGATCAGTCTACACCATCAATAGTGGCGGCTCCTAATCCTGTCAACACAGATAATCTATCAGTTTCTGTGTCACTAAGTCAAGAAGCGCCCGTTGCAGATCAATCATCATCCTCATCAAATCCTCAATCCTCGAGTGTACATCATGGAATTATCTTTGCCAACAATGATGGAGATAACCCCTTTGCCACTCCAGAATATGCACCATTTGAAAACATTTTTGCCCCTGATCCATCATCTGAACCACCTTCATCAGGGGACCCCAACTCTGCTACTTCAGTTCCTCAACAACAACCACATGAGCATTTCAGAAAATGGACACATGATCATCCATTGGACAATATCATTGGGAATCCTGCTTGTCCAGTATCCACTCGTAAACAACTTGCCACTGATGCCTTATGATGCTTCTTCAATTCCATATTATCAAAGGTCGAACCGAAAGATGTTAAAACCGCAATGTCTGAAGATAGCTGGTTCAATGCAATGCAAGAAGAAATTCACGAGTTTGATCGTCTTGATGTTTGGGAATTGGTACCTGCTCCTGACTGTGCTATGATCATTGCTCTCAAGTGGATCTTCAAAGTGAAACTTGATGAGCATGGTGATGTACTGAAGAACAAGGAAAGACTTGTTGCAAAAGGATATCGTCAAGAAGAGGGTATTGACTTTGAGGAATCATTTGCTCCAGTTGCACGTATCGAGGCAACCAGAATCTTTTTGGCTAATGTTGCTAGCAAGAACATGGTGGTTTATCAAATGGATGTGAAGACTGCCTTTCTTAATGGAGATCTGAAAGAAATCGTTTATGTCAGTCAACTTGAAGGTTTTGTGGATCCAGAACGTCCTACTCATGTCTATCGCTTGAAGAAGGCTCTTTATGGCTTGAAACAAGCTCCAAGGGCATGGTATGACACACTGTCAAAGTTTCTCTTAACCAATGGATTCAGCAAAGGAGGAGTTGATCCTACATTGTTCACCAGAAATTCAGACAAACACTTAATTCATGTTCAAATCTATGTTGATGATATTATTTTTCCCTTGATCGACCCTAATGAATGTGACCATTTTTCAATGGAAATGGGCTCCAAAATTCAAATGTCTATGATGGGACGAATGTCATTTTTCTTGGGATTACAAATTTCACAAAGTCCCGGAGGCATTTTTATTAATCAATCTAAATATGCAAATGAAATTTTAAAGAAATTTGGATTTGATACTTGTGACCCTGTTGACACTCCCATGGTGGAGCGCACAAAACTGGATGAGGACCACTCAGGGATCATGGTTGATCAAACGAAATATCGAAGTATGATTGGATCCCTGATGTACCTCACAGCCAGTAGACCTGATATTCTGTTCGCTGTATGCATGTGTGCTAGATACCAGGCTAAGCCTACCAAAAAGCACCTTGAAGCGGTTAAACGGGTCTTTCGGTATCTCCAAGGAACCATTAATATGGGACTTTGGTATCCGAAGGACACCAATATGTCACTAACAGCATATGCAGATGCAGACCATGCAGGGTGTCAAGATACACGTCGAAGCACGTCTGGTGGTGCTCAATTCTTAGGAGAAAAGCTTGTAAGCTGGTCCTCGAAGAAACAAATGAGTACGTCCATATCCTCTACAGAGGCAGAATACATAGCCATGTCATCTTGTTGTGCTCAAATCCTATGGATGAAATCCCAATTATCTGACTATGGCTTTGAATTCAAAAAAATCCCTCTGTATTGTGATAACAAAAGTGTCATTGCTCTCTCATGCAACAACGTTCAACATTCAAGAGCAAAGCATATCGACATTCGACATCACTTCATCAGGGAGCAAGTGGAGAAAGGTGTGGTGGAACTATATTTTGTGAGAACTGAATATCAGTTGGCAGACATCTTCACTAAAGCTCTTCCTAGAGAACGTTTTGAGTTTATTCTTCCACGACTTGGACTTAAGAGTCTACAACCGGAAAAACTCAAACGTCTTCAAAAGGAAGACGAAGAGTAAAGGCTTTTCTTCATCTAACTCTTGTACATATTTATTCAAAAAAAAAAAAAAAAATCAGAAAACCTTTGAAAAAGCCCAAAAATATTATTTTTCCCCATCTATTTCTATTCTTCGATAACATCTACGGACTTTGATTTGTCACTCAAATAATGGCACGGGTCTTTAGATGAAGTTCGAATGTACATAAACCTTTAAAAAAAAAAAAAAAAAAAAAAGATGGAGAAAAATGATAGTTTATTGTCATTTCAGGCAGTAACCAGCTTTAAATGAAAGAACAGAGCCATGCTTAAATTAATTTTTGAAACTTCATGCTCTGATTCTTATAACAAATGTTTGTCGCCAAAAAGACAAATATTTCCATCACAAATATTTTTCCTTCTAACTATTCTTCTGAAAAATATTTGTCATCTAATGAAAACAAAACTGCTTTGAAAATAACTCGGACTATATTCTTGAATATCATCTGGACTTATCATTTGTCAAAAATCTCTAACACTCAATCAACAACTAATATCATTGATTGAGGGGGAGAATGATTTTGGATAATCAAAAAGTCATTTTTCAATCAATTGGCACGAAATCGAGCAAGATCTAAATTTTGGATAATCAAAAAGAACAATGTCTTTGTACAATTGGATCTAGACCAAGGCTAATGTTGTGTTTTCATAAGATACTCAAGCATGTTTAATCATTGGAGTTTAAAGTCTCAGAATTTGATCCTTATTAGTTAAATGTTTTAAAAGCAAGTCACAATTCTCCTCAAAAGCTTTCAAAATCAATTTAAATCACTAGAGATCACAAATCTCAAAGGATTTGAAAATAGTGATCGGAGGAGAACTTGTGATTTAAATTGGATATAAACTGATAATTCAATAAGTGGTTTCATTAAGATAATAACAAGCACTCCTCCCCACATGTGCCAAACGATTTCAAATTTTCCATGCACATGTTAAAGGGGAGCATCTATCTCAAACCAAAAAGGATTGAAACGTGATTGATTTGTCTCTAAGTGCATGTTCCCACTAATATGTGCAAAACTCTTTCAAATTTCGATGCACATATTGAGGGGGAGCAATCATAAGAAAAGCTCATCCTTCCCAAAATTGTTTTATCCAAAGTATTTAAAATACTAGAATTGATCGGGAAGTGATGATGATAATTTTAAAAAATGTTGATCAAAGAATTGTGTCTTTCATTCTTAATCCAAGACTTCTAAGCCTCCATGTGCTAAAATAATTTCAAATACTTGAAGCACATGTTGAGGGGGAGCATTTCTAAAATATCAAAAACAATTAAGGTACAAAATACTTTGATTTTATATCACAAGTACCTTGATTGATCTCTCAAATGTTTTTCTATTGGTTTCGAGGCGGATGACCAATACCAAAAGACCGACCAATTTTACTTTACGCATGGTCATATAAGGATGGTTAGGTTAGGTATTCGTTCCCACGATCCCGCCAGAGCTGGAGGGATCTACCCAGGGACAATCCACTAGATAGTGTAGAAGTCCTTAGGTATGATGAAAAAAGGAGGAAAGTGAGAAATGGGAAGAGTGCGAACTGAGATAAAGCTAGAACTGGAATAAACCCAACAAGGTTCTAGTTATGAAATCTCGGTAAGCACTGAAGGAGTTGAAGAATGAAAAAGAAATGAATGAGAAAAGGGTGAAAAGAAATAGCCCTCCATTATTTCAACCTGAGGGCAGAAACCGGGTTCAATTCATATGCTACTGGTGGTTACCAAGGTAACACCAGTATTGAAGACAAGACGTCATGGACCCAGTGACGCACTGCACTACAACTTCCCAAGCTACTCAAGTTCCTCTTAAAAGGACTTGTTTCATTCTCACGGGGAACCGTGGGCCGTGTACCTCAATTCAACGAAAGTGATCAAAGACACTCTCGTGCGCTTTATTGCTAACTGTTGTATGCAGGTACACCCAACGTTTGCAGCTGATAAGAATTGAGAAGTCAATCCATAGCCGCATGCTCACACAACACATTCATTTCTAAAGATATCATGATAAATGCATATCGTCATCAACTGGCTCTGATATTTACACTCCATGCTTCTGCTACGCTGCTGGAAATATTATGAATCAACAAAAGCTTCCGCTACTCTGATGAGATGATATCATGATCCATAATGTGAGCATGTCGGTCCAAAAGTCACAACTTCACATGATGGAAACACAACAATGGACGAGTCAGAGATTTATAGTGCCTGATGACCTCAAAGCTGGCTCCAAACTCATCATCATGTGGATCATTTAAAGACCTCCACTTGAATTAACAAAACATGTGGAAGATGAAGAATCAAAGACTACAGGCTACAGAGCAAAGAACTCAATCAAGAATCCAAGAACAATCAAAATGTAATATCTATTTGTATTCAATGTAAATTGAGGTGACCTCCCTTAGGGGGAGATTGTTAGGATTTAGTAAATCCGGTAGTTAAAGAGTCGGTCACCTCAAGTATATGTATTCGTTAGAAAGCTCGTAGTTCGTAGTCATTTAATGTTAGTGAGTAGTTTGTTAAGTAACACCGTGGAGGACGGACAGGTCTTTACCCACTGTATGCCTTATCCACATCCCGTAGGAGGCGTGTCTTGTAAGAAACTATAAATACCCTCTACCTCCCAAGGTAGAGGGTTGGAGCTTCATAATATCATTTTTATTTGTCTCACTAAGTTCCCTAAACTCTTCCACTTTCTCTCTCTAGAACTTATACAATACGCCCCATATTTAATATATGTGATGTGTTTATGAAATCTAATATGTTACACTGGTGTCATATCAGAACATACAATTTAAAATTTTGCAAACGGAAGCCTTATAAAATAATTTACCAAGTCATATAAACGAATGACTTACAAAGAAAATACAAAATCCAATATATCCAAAACGAAATGAAATCTAAAGACAATAGCTCTTCAAATCAATCCAATTAATAAGGAAAACTAGGGTCGGTCCACTCAAATAATCCAACTCTCAGCCCATCAAAGCCCATCTTCCAACCTAAAACCTGCCGCAGGAAAAGAAATGCAGCTGAGCTTAAAAAGCTCAGTGAACAGATATAACAAAACAAAATCTAAACAAAATCAGAAATACGAAATGGAACAAAGGAAACAATAATAAGGTCGCAACGTAAAGGGAACAATGAGTCAATGAGAACCTTCAGAATGCAATAGTAACAGATATCCAGAAAGAACAGCAATCAAAGGAGGTCACAGCAAACCAACGCATTCATGACATATATATAATCACATATAAACAAGCATATATACAAGCACCGAAATATAATCAAGCATAGCAGACGTCGCATCCACTCAACATAAGAATAGCATGCAATCAAATCAGGAAATCAGAATATAAATAAGCCAAATGGAAAACTAAAAGCAAGCAGAAGCAATCAATTAGGAAGTGAGCATGGCAATCACACAAGTCAAATAACCCACAGTCAATGACATAACAGTATCATAATAGATATATAGGCATGGCAGGTCAACAATTAGTAATAAGAACACCGACGTATAAGCATAGCCCATGAACATAATTAAACGAAGGTATCCATGATAAACAGATAAATCAACTGATTACATTCAAACATGATCACCAGACCAAACAAAAAGGTTACATAACAGTAAGATAACATATAGTCAGATAAAAACAGTTGAATCATATAATCGCATATTAATCATATCATAGCAGGGTAAACGTAGCCACATAAAACATGAATAGCATAATCAAATTCAATAACCATATAATAACCTGGTACGTGAATGGAATGGTAGTAGAATGAGTCACATAAGGTACTGAGTAACGGACAATCAATACAGAATATGGTGCTTTGGGGAATACAGAAGGTACAATATATGTACATCAACAGTGTAAGGGTTGTCAGAAATCTATCCCGAGCCAACAATACAATACAGTAATATCAATAGTGGCAATAGCAGCCTAGTAATCAATAGTAACCATCGTATTCGGAGGGGTGACCTCAGAATACCAGACAATAGGAGGGGAGACCTCAGTAACAAATGGAGTAGCTAGCTCCCAGACTATGAAGACGCGTATTGCATACGACATCATTCACCAGAACAGATCAGATACAGATAACAAATCTAGGATGCATCCGTACGCCCCTGCAGACAATAGTGGCCATACAATATATATCCAAAGCGCGCATAATTAGTACAGAATAGGGACGGTATGGAACATCACTCAACCACACTAGATTCGTGCCATTGGTGCATCAATGACACGGCTATGTTACCTAGGGAAACAATATTTGGTTCGGGTATCAATCTGAAGGGTCAGATAAAGGTCCACGGTGTAGCAATATATCAGTCATAATAATCAGAGGTTCAATATCAGTAGTCCACAATTCAAAGGTTCATAGCAGTAGTCCAATATCAAAGTCTAATATCAAAGGTTCAGTAACAGAGGTTCAATATCATAGGTTCAGAAACAGTGGTTCAATAACAGAGGTTCAGTAACAGAGGGGTCAATAGCAATGGTTCAATGACAAAAGTTCAGAGCATAAGTTCATATTCAGAAGGTCCATATCAAAGGTTCAATATCAGAGGGTAAATAGCAAAGGTATCATAGCAATGAAATATCATAAGTGAAACCAATTCGAAGGACCAGGAGTCATGAGAAATCCCTACTGAAAAGGGATAGAATATATGTACCTTAATGCCAATGAAAGGAAAACAACCATGAAGACACTACGCCACGTCTTCTTCGACGAATCTACACGGATTACGGTTCGCATAATAATTATTAGCTCATTTAATGTTGTAACGGATTTTAAATACTCATTATAAAACGCGTTAATACTTTTAGAGTTTAATTTGGTTAAGCGCATTCTCGTTTTATTAATAGGCCGATTTACATATTTTAGGTTAAACGCTTAGACACAAAGATGGAATGAAAATCCCTTAGTTCAAAATACACATTCAAACACTCATAAAGGACGCACACAAACACATTACAACGCCAACTTCAACGAGACCAAAAGTAAATAAACACGCCATCCTTAAAATACCCACACAAATTTACCCTAAGACACACCGTTCAACATGTCAACGACACAATTTAACTCACCGATTAGTAATGCATGCAAAACCCTCAGACGTATACTTATGATCACACACAAACAACCATATTCCTAAACCATGCATTCATGACCCACCACTTCAAACAAGGACCCATGCTTTACCCATGCATGCAAACGTATACCCTTTTTAAAACATGATCAGACCTGAATTCATGTACCCATAACCTTAACTTGATTAACACATTCAATACTCACACATGCACATACACGCCACCATACCACTGTCCATATAACGAGACCAGTTTAACCAAGTTTTTACCATGCCTTTTAATTCTTATTATACAGTTTGTGGAAAGGTTTAACAACTTCTTGGACTACCCAATACCACCTACGCAAGAATCAAAATTCGATCATAACCATAACGAGACGACAACAGGTTTATGAACTCCCTTTTTAACACGATTAACATATATGGTTCATAGATTTATTAGCCAATGTTACACATGCATGTACTCCTCCAGTCGATATGAACTCAGCCCCACAAACACAACCAAATGACACACACGGAACCCATAAAATCACCAAACAAATCCCTGACCCACGTTACAGATTCCTAAGGTTCTCCGGATGTACGAGGCTCATTAAACGAGTATTAAATGGTCACAATAAGGTTTGTATATCAGATTTAATATTACATGAACACAAGTTGATTCAAAACATAAACCATAGTTGACTAGTAGTAGATTTAGACAAGTTATTAACATGTTATCATGTGGTGTTGTAATTCATATAATTTCATGCGCAAGGAGGACCAAAGCCACGACCCAAAATTCATGAAACAAAGAAATAAGAGACGAGATTGTAGATGTTATATGGTACCTTTGAAGCGTGCCAAGAAACGAAGAAAACAAGGACAAGACAAGCAAACCAAAGCACCCCTTTGTGCTTCTAACCCCCATGACAGCAACAGCAACAAACCAACGACACCAATCAGGCAACCACGAACCAACTGCCTATGATAACATCCCTAAAGGACCACGAACAAACCTTCTTGAGCCTGGCTTTGTCGACAGAAATAATGGAGGGAGGAAACACTTTTGCCATCACTTTTGTTTAGAGAAGTTAGGGTTTTATGGTTTGAGTAATTTATTTTTGAATGTGATATGTAGTTACTAATGAGGAGATATTTAGGATTAAATGGGAATGATGAGGAGATCATGGAAGGGACGTTTCATATGGCCAAAAAAAAGAAAGATATGATGTAAATATGGGAAAATTATGGGGAGATAAAGACCAATTTAATGCAAATTAGTTTAACTAAATTACCATAATGTAAATTTTATTTGGTTAAATGTTCTTTTGTAATGTATACATGCCAATAGTCCAAGAAACTTAGGGGATGTTTGGTACGATGGAATCACACAGAATGGAATTAAAGCAGAGAATGGAATTGTAAAGAATGAGAATAACCCCTAAGAAAGAAAGCCTATTCCATTGTTTGTTGGCTACAGAGAATCGATCAATGAAACAGAGTAGCTGATTGACTCTCGTGTTTGGTGTGAACAGAGAATGAAATTGCCATGGAATCAATATGTGTCTAAGTGCATCTTTATCCTATTTAACCTTTTTGCTGTCGTTTTGTAATATTTAAACCATTGTATAAGCTGGGATTTTGATAATTACTTTGCGTTTAGTTGACTACAATAGAAAAATAAAGATCGAAGTTGCTAAAAGAGAACACAAAATGAACATGACAACATGACTAATAATCAACAAAGCAGTGTTATTTACATGACAACATGAGTTGAGTAATTACATACTATAAGTTTTATTTTGCCGCCATGTCTTTATACAATTACTACTAGAAGTTACACTAATTAAAGTCGACACACTTTCTTCTTTTTCGTTTATGCTCAGACTTTATGTAGCTCCATTTCAACTTCATTGGGTGACACAGTATCTCTTCCACAACCTTGTGTAAGTTGCTCCTGAGGCGGCCATCACAGTTACTCGCCAAATTTGGATGATTGATCCATTGGGACAAAGTTGTTATCTCATCTAGAAATTAAAGTTTAGCAACAACATATTCAAAAACGATTTTGGGTCAGCATCTGGAATTTACAAAATAAGTGGGCAATAATCTAGTATAAAAATGAGTAGGTGAACCTATGATTCTAAGCAATTGAAACACCAAAACACAAAAAACGAAACCTCATATAGTCATATCTGACTAGACTACCAAACAAGTTAACTG
This sequence comes from Chrysanthemum makinoi, assembly GCA_910596185.1. Lineage (NCBI taxonomy): Eukaryota > Viridiplantae > Streptophyta > Magnoliopsida > Asterales > Asteraceae > Chrysanthemum > Chrysanthemum makinoi. The sequence continues at coordinate 171,642,894 of OU343223.1, forward strand.
TGCAAACATAAACAAAAAAGAAGTTGCCATGTGAGCTGATTATACACTAACTAAAACAAGTCTTTATGCAGAGTAAAAAGGTTTATCAACCTGATTATTCACAAACAAAATTTTTCTTAATTACAAACTAATTATTTGAAGAATACTTTGAGTCTCAACTTCAAAGTGATAATTATATATATTCTTATGTAAATTGACCCATGAAACAATATATTTTGACGGATTCATTTAAGTTTTATAATCAATAACTAGCTTCATATAGCAATCAAAGGTTGATCACCAAGTCAAAATTAACAGAGAATATAATATTTTTTTACCAAATCGGCTAGGGTTTGTTCATATATTTCGATTATTGTAGCAGAATAAAACAAAACGGAGCAATGATGTACCTTATTTAGGGATGGGAAACGACTTTCACAAACACGAGATCGATTAGGGTGATTATATAGGCTAATAAAATACTGTCGTCCAGAGCAAAAGTGTTAGGTTTTTAGAATTTAATGGGTGGAATGTGCGTTGCACGTGCAATGTGAATACTTATGTTCCTTTTTTGTGCGGTCTTTGATTCTCACGAGAATAAGAAGGGGGAAAGACTCCTTTGTTAATTTTTCATTCTCCTCTTTCTTTAGTTTTTTAAAGGAATCAAAATCGAGGGGTAAGAATGGAATCGACAACCCCGGTTTCCATTCTTTATCCGTAACAAACATGAGAAATCATTCTTCTTCCCTTTCTCACCTTTCCTTTCCACCCTACCAAACATGCCCTTATATAATATGTGATTTTTATTTATTTTGTAGACATAAGTGTAAATACATTTTTATTCTCTTGCATAAATCATCTATGAGTTAAGTGTCAATATATAATTAACGAGCTTGATATTTTCCACGTATTTCACAATTATTAAACTTGAGGGGCAAATTAGTCATTTAACTCATTTACAATTTTTAGGGTTTTACAGGAAGTCTCTTACTGTGTGTTTCCATTCCCTTTAACAGTCTCATTCCTCTTCCTCTTATCACTCTTACCCTTGTCTCCTCCTTCAAACACATAAGAGTCCATCAAACGCTGAGCCACGGTAATTGCCTCATGCAAGTTAGCTGGATTCGCAACGATGACATCATTACTAGTAGCTAAAGGCAATCCATCAGTATACCTCTCAATCATATGGGCTTCAGTGTGAACCATTTCTAGGCAAAGCAGCGACAACTCTTGGAAACGACGATTGTAGGTCGTCATTTCGGTACCCTTAACCTTATGGTTCCAGAACTCAATCTCTAACTTCTTAACTTCATTCCTAGGACAGTAAGTCTTGATTAGGAGAGCCTTAAACTGGGTCCAATTCAGGCTATAGGCTATATCACTTCCTACAGATCTGCGATAGTTGTTTCACCAAGTCAACGCTTCGTCCTTCAAGGTGAACGTCGCATACTTAACCTTTCAATCCTCTTCACAGTTACTAACGGTAAACACGGACTCAGTTTTCTCCATCCACCTTGTTAGGTAAACCACTCCCTTGGTTCCTCCGAACTCGATGGCACCACAGAATCAGAACTCTTTTTAGGTACAAACTCAAGCTCGATTAAGTGGTGGGGTTCCACCGAAGGTGTTAGAGAGATTAGACTCAGCTAGCAGTTCAGCTACACACTGCGTCACAAGCTGGTCGATGTGGGCTGGATTCAAAGATGGAGGGTTTAGTGGAACAGGACCATTCCCAGCACGGTCATTCACATTTGGGTTCCCAACAGCAGGGTTACCAGTATTCTGGTTCTCAACATGTGGAGTGGTCGGGGTCGGACTACGACCTTGACGGACAGGAGTAACCACAACAGCAGGTCGATCGGTTGGTCCTAGGCGGGTTTCATCTTGGTGCCATTGATCTGAAGGTTAAAACAACAGTTTCATAAGTTTACAATTCATGCTCTATAAGACTAGGTTTGGTTCCAAGGATCACCGAATAATGCATGAATATATAATCAAGGCTAACAAGGATACTACATCAGAACGAAATAACTAGAGACCGAATCATACTAAAGGATGCACATTCTAATAACCATAACGCATAGGCTTCGAAGTGGAATACATGAAATCATACGGAGAAATCAAAAACGATCCTAACAACGATACTAACAAGATAACTAGGATAGATCTACATCTCAAACTAGAGACTACTCAACTTCAAGATGGTACAATGCTATGAATCTAACATAATCTAGCCACGATCATGAATAAATCTAACAGATCTCCTAACATCGTCAACCTCCCTCCATAGAGATGAAAGCTCAACACGCTGAGCGTCGCGATCACTCTTCAGATCCACGACCTCCCTCTCCAACTCGCCTATCTTGCGCCATAGCGCTCTGTCTACATCTCGGGCTGTCACGAACCCTCTCAGTAGGTCCCCTACCTGCTCTTGGAGCTCTGACATACCCTCTCCCAGAATCGTAGTCCTCCTAACTACAGAACCCATATCTGCTCTCAAATCCTCTACACTAGCCCTCGATACTCCAACCAACCGATCTGCCAACCTACTAAGCTGATGCAGGTTTTACTGACCAGGTTTTAATATTTATAATGTCTCATTATACCTATGGTCTACCCTAATGCACTAACGGGTGTACCCCGGTCGTGTGTAGTGTAGTATTTGGTAAAACCGAGGTCGTCCCAAGAGCTATGTGTGTGGATTAATACTAAGTCTAGGTGTCACAGATTTTAAGATGGTTTTGATATCGAATTAACTAATTAACTACTAAAACAAATAAAGTCAAAGGATGTGATCAATAGAGGAGAGTGGTTCTAACCTAGTTATTCATCCTAGCTAGTAATGTTTACATCTAATTACTTCCAATTACTTCAGGTGGGGTCAAAGTCGAGAGGACAACATTTGGTCAGTTCGCCCTAACCTATCAAGCCAAAGAGCCACCATTTGGAGAAGTCGTGTCCCCTCATAAGTCCGGTTGTTCCTGGTCCCCTAAGCCAAGTCATTAAGTTCCGCTACATGCTAGATTTATAATAGTGAATGCCCGGCGCTAGCATCTTAAAACTCACCCCCTAATTCTTAAGTTCATCCAAACGGTAGGTGATCAGTTGGTCAAATCGCACAAGTAGAAAGGGTCGTTAGTTGGTCATATTTTACCCTTCCCGTCTTAGTCTACTCACTTAGGGTCAGTTGGTCATATCTCCTAAGCAACTAGCCTCTACCGCCATTCAAAACAACCGAAACAAGGGTAGCTACCAATAAACTATGCATGCATACACTTAGAAATAATTATACGGAAGCAATGTAAAAGCAAACAAAACAATTAAGGAATCCTAACTAGGCCAGCACCAAGAGGGGCTTAGCCGCTCATATTAACCATACAAATCAATTCAATGTTTAATGTTACGAATACATGAATCGAAAGTAAAGAAAAGATAAAAAGCCAATGCTTATCGTAGGGGAGTGATTTCTCCATTGGAGATAGCTCCGTAAGCTCCTCTAGATCTGCCTTTTGCTTCTTCTCACGTTCTCTGATTGTTGTATGTGAAATGGGATACTTTGAAATGCTGGAAATCGTAGGGTATTTATAGGTCAGATCTTGGTTACGGCATAACTTATAAAATAGTTACGCCGTAATATATAACTTCTTCGTAAATTCCACTAGATCTGCTGGTTACGGCGTAACCTTAGAAGGGGTTACGCCGTATCTTCAATAAATCTTGGTTATGCCTTAGTTGATACATGAGTTATGCAGTATCTCGCGACGAACCTCATTTGACCTAATATGGTTACGTCGTAATCTTTGGGAGAGTTACGCCGTAATATTCTGATAAGTTGGTTTTCTGAGTCACGCTTTAGTTACAGCGTAATGTGAGAGATGAGTTACGCTGTAACTTCTTCAAAGTGAGCATACTATGATAAATCTTTAATAACTCTCCAATTCTCAGCTCTCTTTAGCTCTAATGCACGTAATTTACCTGAAAGTGGAATATAATGGAAAACAAGCGTAAATCCATATAAATGATATAAATTACAAGCATTGTCGGGGGAAATTGACACTTAATATTCAGGATAATTTGATGCTATCAAATATCCCCCCACTTGAACTCTACTTGCCCTCAAGTAGACCTTATTAGAAAGATTCCTAAAAAGATATCTCCCATTACCTGAAAAATATAAGTTTACAAATCCCTTATGCTAGAATAAAACAAAGCCGAACACCTCACAAAATGGGAACGAACCACTCAAATCTCTCAACTATTCTAAGTGTCAATTTCGGGGTGATCACTCAATCGCACAGTCATAGCATGTATTCTATCATAAGCTTGGCGGTTACACAAATCTCCACTACTAGAGTTAAGGGCTAAACAATTCTCGAAGGCATATGGGTTGACACGACAAGGTTAAGGGTGATTTGCCATTACTAACATGTCACGGCGAAGTGGACAAAATCAATGATACATGACCAAATCCATGGCCAAGACACCAAAGATTGCTCGTTGCATCACCTAGACATGCTTCATGACTAATGGGTAGGATAAGACATGGGATATATAAATGGTGTAAAATAAAAATCAAGCAGATAGTCTAAATCTATAACCAAGTCATCACCATTTACCGTCCGCCCAAAGTTCAAGCTTCGAAGTTAAGAAACCGGATCATGAAATACTAGGTAGATGTGTCATTAGAGGACGTCATGATGGGCACACCACCTTTTCTTCAACTGTTGGTGCAATTACCAACTCTAATCTTCAAATGTGACCGAGGTGGCCTCCTCGATACTAAATCTATATAAAGCTCATAACATAGTGTTTATAACATCGCACTTTACAATAAACTGAATAACATAACTTTTTTTTCAACATAAACATAACAACTAAACATAACATCCCCCCACTTGAGATGAACAATGGGAATTCGGGGGGTCTTCGATGATCTTTAAGAATATGTCGTCGAGATTTAAAGCGTGATTCTCGAACTTTTCCACTTGAACCTTGAACTTAGGCAAATGATGACTTCCCAATCACAAATAAAGACTACAAGGTAGGCTAAGGTGTATAGGTGTAACGAAACAATATATTGGGTTAACAAAATTAAAGGAATGGCTCAGACGGGTGTATCTAAGGGTATCTTGCACTAAAGGTGAGTGCAACAAAAGGGTTTTACATACGGGTCTAAAAGTCGAGGTGACTAATCGATAGACACACAATGGTAGGCTATTTGGGTGATAATCCTATAATACTGCCTTCTTAAACTGAAAAGTCCAAATACATCGAGCTAACTCAACATACCTCATCTATGGTCTCGAAATGATGCAAAGGCCAATTTCTAAAGTTTACAAGCTACCGGCACACTCATAATTTGGTGGATTTGGGGTAAAATTTTGGAAATGAATAAGGCTAATCTCACCATATAATATCAAGGGTTGTATGTGCTCGGCTAAGGTCTAATCTAGTTAGGTTAAGAAAAACATGTCAAAATTTAAAAAATAGGATAATTTTTCAAAATAAACTAGAAAAACGAGGGCAAAAATAAAGTTCAAGAGACAATTCTACTCCCAGCCCCCACTTGAATTATACAAAGTCCCTTTTGTACTCAGCGTTAAATAAAGGTGAAGAGAAAAGTAGAATTAGATCGAGAACACACGAAATTTGCTCCAAAAAGAAAGAAGACCCAAAAAAGAGTCGTGCCAGTATAAGCATCCACGAGCAAACTTCAATCCACAAATCACGCCGACAAGAATAATTCTAAAAAAAATGAAAAATGAATAATAAACCTAACTCACTTTCATAGGAATCACGGTTGCATTTAGCATATGCAACAAGCCTTTAAACCACTTGGTGTCCGAAGTGGACGAGTGAAGTCTCGTGAGGGTTTACAGGGAACACACCCACAAAGTTCATTTAAAATACTAATACAAGGTTATTGTGTTTAAAATGAAAGAAGTAGTGCAGAGGATAGTTACGTCGTAACTCTATAAGGAGTTACGCCGTAACTAGGCAAAACCTGGCATACGCTGCAAAAGTGTAGCTACGGCGTAACCATTGAGATGGGATTACGCCGTAATTGGTAGTGCATCCAGTTCCTATGCAAGGGGCTGTTACATTAGGCACCATATGAGAATGAGTTACCAGTAATCTAGTCGATCGAAGATGTCATTTGCTGACAACTTATCTTTGTTTCCTACAAAAATGGTTAAAAACACAAAACCCAACAGAAATGGAAATAAAACAAAAGAAAGGGATAATTTGGGTTGTCTTCCGAAAGAGCACTTTTCTTTATTATGAGTCTTTAAGTTAGACTCAGAGCCTCGGGGCTTTATGGCGGCCTTTGGACTTGGCCAACTTCCTCCATGTCTGCTTTTTTACTTGAAGAGGGCTTGTCCCAAATACGTGGAGAAATAAACCGAGCTATGGAATATCGATTTTCTTGCAAAAAATTAGCTTTTGCCCACTCATAACGAAATTTAGCCTCTTCTTCCCATTTTAATTTAACAGCTCCAAACTTTACTGCAATAACCGGTTTTCAAATGAGATTCCCCTCAGACTTCCCTTCTCTTTTCCTCGTCAAAACATGCCCATTCCTTGCGTTTGAGCCAATTAAGATCGGGGAATTCTCCTCCATCAGGCCATGCTATGGTGAATTCATCAGGCATCATAGATGGTTCACAAAAATGAATAGTCCAATCAATCTCAGTGAACCACTTGTTTAGAATATTATGCCCTTGCAACCACTTTTTCATGATAAACTTTTCGTCTTCCCAGCACCACCAAACTTTTGCAGCCTCCTTTATTATTCGAATGAGATACTGTCCTCCTTCATTACATCGCTTTTGAAAAGGAGAACACGTAGGCAATGTAACTTTAGACCCATCAATCAAATAGATTTCAGGAGTACAACAGTGAAGTTTCCTAGTAACAACATAACTCGTTACCGAAGGCCGAACATCATCATATTCCCTCCACTGTTGTTATCATCACTTGACTCGGTTCCTTGCAAATGGCCAAAATATGAAGGAGGAAATCTATCAGAATAATCCAGATGAACCTTCGGTGAATCCTAATTTTTTACTATTTCATTCGGCTCATGGCATAGAGTTTTGTCCAATTTAAATTCTACTATATCACCATAGTATCCCAATGAGTCGAGGAACGGTTTACCAATAATCAAACGTTCCTTTGTGTTTTTATCCATGTCCATAACCACAAATTTGGGGGCAGAAAAGAACCTATCTACCTTCACACAAGTACCACCTGTAATTCCTAACGGAATAGCCTTGGTCTTATTTGCCATCTTAATCACAATATCCGTTTTCCAAAGATGAATTAATTTGAGTTTTAAGAATATGGAAAGTGGCATGATGTTTACACTAGACCCAAGATCTACTACCCCCAGGATATCATAATTCCCAACTAAACATGGAATGACTAACCCGTATGTGCTAATATCCTTAACTGAAAATAAACCTATTTCTGACCTGGTTACGCTTTCTGAAACATAGTTATGCCGTAACTCTAGGAAATAGTTACGGCGTAACTGATCCTGGTTGACGACAATCGTATCTTCTAAATTTTCTGTTGTAAATTTGCACTCCTCAATTACCTCCTGTGAATTATCAGCAAAAACGGCATTGCACCCTACCATAGGTTTGGTCCCCTCAGGTTCAATGTTACTTATCTCTATCTCTGCACTGTGCTTTTCTACCATGGCTTCAAGATTTTTTAGGGTTTCGTCATGCCTGGAAAGATTCTTATTTGTGTTTTCCTGGAAATCCCTTAGCCATTTATCATGTTCTTTTTGCTTCTAGGCTGAATTTTCCAGGAATTTATTTATTGTCTCTTCAAGGTTGGGCCTTTTTTCTCCATAAGGCCCGCGGTTGTAATTTCCACGATACCCATTACTATTTCGATTATCTCCGTAAAACGGTCGATTTTCTCCATATTTAGCTTCTTCGATTATGCTTTCTTCGTTAAACTGAGGACAAATCTTAGTGAGATGTCCTCCCCCGCAACTTTCACAACCTACTTGAATGGCATGAACAGTTTCTTTGATTTTTAGCATATCTCAACCTAGATTCTCCAGCTTGTTAGTTATTGGCTTCAAATCCATCAAAACTTCTCCCTAAGTTTCTTTTGCTTCCTCCATCGTGCCATTTTTGGGAATGATCAGCCATTTTTTGGATGGCTTCAATTGCTAAAGTATGAGTCATGTTCGGGATCGGTCCTTGATTCAACATTTGTCTTGTAGTCATGTTGATTCCTTTGTAGAAGATGTTGACCTTTTGCTGGTTCTTCAGATCATGTGTAGGACATTTGTAAAGGAGATCGTTGTATCTATCCCAGGCTTGATACAACCTTTCATCGTCTTCTTGCTTGAAATTATGGATTTCCAAGAGCTGGTTAGATATCTTTGACGGATGACAATACCTCTGAATTAAGTGCTTCTTTAGTAGAGCCCAAGTATTAATCAGCCCGGGCAATCTTTCGATCCATCTTCTCGGCAAAACAAGAAGAGTCATGGGGAACACCCTAAGCATAACAAAGATCATGAGACACGCCCGGAATGTTGAAAAGGCTTGCGATGTATAATACATTTTCAACGTGCTCATACGCATCTTCGTCCCTGTTTCCTGAAAAAGTTTTAGCACGAAGCTCCCTCATGAATTGGTCTTTATATTCGAAACGGACATTAGCTCCAATTGCCGGTCTTACGAGCCCCGACCCTTGTTCTTCTCTTTTCAACTCCAAATATTCCTCGAGAGTGAGGTCATCAATGTTAACAACTTCCATGGTACCTAAAACTTGAAAAGAGATCGTGAGAATTTGAGAAAATTTTAAAATAAAACAAAAATGAAAGACTTAATAAAAATCCTAATATAACTCCCTGGCAGCGGCGCCAAAAACTTGATGCAGGTTTTACTGACCAAGTTTTAATATTTATAATGTCTCGTTATACCTATGGTCTACCCTAATGCACTAACGGGCAGTGTACCCGGTCGTGTGTAGTGTAGTATTTGGTAAAACTGAGGTCGTCCCAAGAGCTATGTGTGTGGATTAATACTAAGTCTAGGTGTCACAGATTTTAAGATGGTTTTGATATCGAATTAACTAATTAACTACTAAAACAAATAAAGGCAAAGGATCGGATCAATAGAGGAGAGTGGTGCTAACCTAGTTATTCATCTTAGCTAGTAATGTTTGCGTCTAATTACTTCCAATTACTTCAGGTGGGGTCAAAGTTAAGAGGACAACATTTGGTCAGTTCGCCCTAACCTATCAGCAAAGAGCCACCATCGGAGAAGTCAGTGCCCCTCATAAGTCCAGTTGTTCCTGATCCCCTAAGCCAAGTCATTAAGTTCCGCTACATGCTAGACTTATAATAGTGAGTGCCCGGGCGCTAGCATCTTAGACACTCACCCCCTAATTCTTAAGTTCATCCAAACGGTAGGTGATCATTTGGTCAAATCGCACAAGTAGAAAGGGTCGTCAGTTGGTCATATCTTTACTCCTTCCTCGTCTCTCTACTCACTTAGGGTCATTTGGTCATATCTCCTAAGTAACTAGCCTCTACCGCCATTCAAAACTACCGAAACAAGGGTAGCTACCAATAAACTATGCATGCATACACTTAGAAATAATTATACGAAAGTAATGTAAACGCAAACAAAACAATTAAGCAATCATAACTAGGCCAGCACCAAGAGGTACTTAGCCGCTCATATTAACCATACAAATCAATTCAATGTTTAACGTTACGAAATACATGAATCGAAAGTAAAGAAAAGATAAAAAGCTAATGCTTATCGTAGGGAAGTGATTTCTCCCTTGGAGATAGCTTCGTATGCTCCTCTAGATCTGCCATTGGCTTCTTCTCACGTTCTCTGATTGTTGTGTGTGAAATGGGATGCTTTGAAATGCTGGAAATCGTGGGGTATTTATAGGCCAGATCTTGGTTATGGCGTAACTTATAAAATAGTTACACCGTAACATATAACTTCTTCGTAAATTGCACTAGATCTGATGGTTACGGCGTAACCTTAGAAGGGGTTACGCCGTATCTTCAATAAATCTTGGTTACGCCATAGGTGATGCATGAGTTACGGCGTAATTATGTGGCGCGAACCTCATTTGACCTAATATGGTTACGCGTAATCTTTGGGAGAGTTACCGTAATCTTCTCGATAAGTTGGTTTTCTGAGTCACGCTTTAGTTACGCTAATGTGAGAGATGAGTTACGCTGTAACTTCTTCAAAGTGAGCATACTATGATAAATCTTTAATAACTCTCCAATTCCGCGTCTCTTTAGCTCCAATGCTCATAATTTACCTGAAAGTGGAATATAATGGAAAACAAGCGTAAATCCATATAAATGATATAAATTACAAGCATTATCGGGGTAAATTGACACTTAATATTCAGGATAATTTGATGTTATCATAAGCCTATCACCCTGAGATGTAATCCTCTCCCAAATCAGACCCGTCTCCCCATACTCCTCGGGCTCTAAAGCAATCTCTGAAGGTATCTCTGAACCTAGTGGGCTACCTATCTCAGGTGAATGTGGAGGTGAGCCAAAATCAAATGGCTTCCTAGGAGAATCAGGCTTGGACAAAGGTAAGGGAGAGCCTGGTCCTGGAGAATGCGTAGGACTCTGCAATGGTGGAGTACCCCCTTCTGGGATATCCTTATCATCCTCCTCCTGAGGATCCTCATCCTCATCCTCATCTACATACTTCTCCTTGATCTCATGCTCCTCCTCGCCCTCATCTTCAGAGGGGGTGTCCATGAGTCGGCATCTCTGTATGGGTGAATCCTGAGGTGGTACAGTAGGGGATCTAGGTCTTCTAAGACATGGTGATGCCAGTGTTGATGACAGAATAGAGTGGGCTGCTAGGTGAATAGGTAATGATGGTGGTCGCACGGACATACGAGCAGTACTACAAGTAAGTCTAGGAGTCTGGGCTCATGCTAAGACCTGATGCAATGTGAGCTGCCTAGATGAGCTAGGGCGATCAGATGATGATGATGAACTAGAGTGACAGGGAATCACATAGGGATCACCCTACGCAACAGTCATGAGAGTCAATGCTGGGGAAGTAGGAGCATCAAGGATATCCTCAGACACATCATAAGCTAGTGAAGGCATGGTCTGTGACAAAGGCATAGGGTAGGTATAAGTGTTTGAAAACAACTAGTTCTAATAAGCGCATCAACTCAACCAAAACATATATCACATAATGAAAGCTTTAAAATAGAGGTATAGCATTACTCAAAATATGCCTTTAAATAAAACACATAAGTTCTATTCTATCACGTAATCCACGCATCATATAATCCCAAATCAAATTAAGCATATAATCAAGCTCATAATCCTAAAATCACAGCATATCAATAATCCAATCAAGTTCATAATATCTCGACAATCAATTCACATTTCCCCAAAATTAATAATCATATCTCAAAACATAACATCTCAAAAATCAATTCACAATTCATAATATCTCATAAATCAAATTGCAGTTCATACAATAATCAATTAAAGAAGCTTCGGCTTGGCAGGCTGGCATGCGTCGGTCGAGGATTAATTTTTCTAAAAAGTGGTTATAGTTTATGTTTTATTAAATACCTAGTTCTATATAACCTTGGCTCTGATACCAATCAGAATAATTCCCCAAATCTCGCATAGCCGAAGACTTAATCAAGTTTTCGTGGCGTTACATGGATTGGTACATCACACAAGTATAGCAAACAAGACAGTCATTTATAATTCAAAAACCAATCCCAAATTTAATTATCCAATACAATCATCCCAAAATAGTTAAATGTAAGGCCCAGCATGATTTATAAAATAGGTCCCCATAATATTAACAGAATTTAAATATGATCCTTCAACCATGCCTCCTTGCCAAGCTTTCACAGAACAAGCATTCCAAACATCACTTAAATACCTGAGAAAAACATGCTAGAGGTTCTGCTAATGGTGAGTTCATAGGTTTAAATTCAAATTCAATAGTGGACCTGTAGGAGTTTATTTGCTATACGAGACCTAAGATAGATACACAATATCACCTCAATCACATACCAATATCACAATCAACAATATCATCAATAACATATTCGACGTCATAGTAGGGCCCTAAGCGACTCTAGCCAGCGCAGTCATAGCAAAGTCTAGAACAATTGCTACCCTGGACAAGGTCGAGGTACAAGTCTATACTTAGCTAGGAAAGTGTCATAGCAATTAAGATTGCTACCCTAGACTAAGGCAACAGCTACCACATATCTATCCAAACAGTCAAGCACATAAGCAAATCAAAATAGTTTAAAAGGTCCAAAAGGGTAGCATGATTTCTCACCCCAAATTAGTTAAAAACGTAGATAAAAGTGGGGCTATGAAACTCACCTCAAGCAAGAAACGCACAAACAAACACTAGCAAAGAAGATAATAAAATTTAACACGGCTCAACAACTACCGACTCGGCACAACCTATTAATATAAACCAATTTTAATATATATTTCCCAAAATCAACGTTATCTACCTCAATGTATTCCTTTTATTTATCTCCAAAAATATCTTATTTCACCATTTAGTCCTAGCGTTTGGTATCGTCGTGTGTGTGTATCGACTCAACATGATATCATGAATGCACTCAAATAAGCATAATGCGACTCAATGCAACACAATGAGATCTCTAAGCGATAAGCTCCATAGTCCAATAAGTTTCGGAATAAATAGTTAGATCTTATCAATTAGATCCAACTCGATAAACTCGTTTATTTATTCGTGTCGCTTATTATCCCATAAACCGGTCGCATCCTAACGAGTTGTAAGGATAATTCACCCATTAATAGCGTTATCCTACGTACCTAGCGGGCTCTTATTAGATTCGTCAACCTAATAAGTTCGTTATCCACGTGGATCGACGCTATTAATGTTAGGTCATCCGTAACCCATGCACAAGACGTAAATAGAATTAAATACTTGAAAATGGTATTAAATGCTCATACATGGCACATTTCGATCAACGTGCTCTCAAAACATTAAATACTTATTAGATAGAAAACCTTTCCGTTTTTAGTCGCTAATTCCCATTTAAAATAGTGAATAACAAGACAAGTCTTGTTATCGAGGGTTTTGGTATAAAAACCATTTATTATTTATGTTTCATAGTTTTATTAACATTTTCATATATATATATATATATATATATATATATATATATATATATATATATATATATATATATATATATATATATATATATATATATATATATATATATATAGTGTGAGGTTATTGTAAGAACCAAATAAATTGCGAGAACTCATGAGAACCACCTTTTTACTCTTAATAATGCAAAATATACATTGTCCTACGAGTGTCCCACGACGTTCCTTCGACTTTCTATCGTATTTATTTATGTTTTTCCACAAGTTTTGACTATTTATTTGTCAAGTTTCGAGTTACAGTTTAAAAGTTACGTTATTTCGTGTTATAGGATTTTATTGTGCCGAATCATATAATGCCTAACGAAAAGAGTTAAAACTCACACGACAACTCATACGATAATAAAATAAATCATAAAAACTAATAAACGATATAAATCAAGTCATGGTCAATTAAAATATTTCTAAAGGAAAAAACTCGGTTTAACTTAGCGTAATGCGGTTACCTAGAATGGGCTCCCTAATTGCCAGTTGTCAAATGCTTAATATAACTTTAACTACACAATGAATTCTTGGAGCATCTATAGCATAAAAACATACCTTAATATTATAATTCGGTAACTTTTACAATTAAAAGCTATGGATCCAAAAGCTACTATGACAAGCTCCAACAAAAAAAACTATAACATACAATCAATTAATCATAATTAAGCATAACAACACAAAAACTCACTATACTTACCTTAATCCCACAATAGGTTTTCTATTAAGATTAAGTCACAAGCTCCCTTAAGCTCCCTATATAAAAATTAGTCTTAATTAGAGACTAGAACTAGTAATTCCATGAATTGGTAACCTTCTATTACTAACTTCAATCCTAGTAACCAAAACCCTTATCATAAAAATTAAGGAATACACTTATTTGATTAGAGGAATTGGAATTAAGAGCTTATTAGCCTTATTAATCACCACTTCAAGGACAAATTGAGCTCAATTAATGGTTTATTGGTTTTCTTCTTCTCCCTCTTCTCTTCAAGTTTCTTCTCACCCAATTTCTCCCAAATTTTCTGGATAATTCTTCCAGCATCTTGATTATCATTTTTATTAAATTTAACTTTTCCCTATTGGCAATTACAGTCCCTCTATTTTCTAATTTCATGTGTTGGCCACTTATGTTTCTACTATAATACATATTCATATAACTATAACTTATAGTTATTCTTCGCAACTTCAATATATAATAAAGTACTGATGCCTATATATATAACAATACCTTGTCGGGATACGGGTGTAACAATTCACCCCTCCTAAAATTTGATTTCGTCCCCGAAATCTATGCTTTAAAAAGTTAAGGATACTTATTCCTCATTCTTTCCTCCGTTTCCTATCTAATACTTGTACCCTTTCGATGTTTCCATTGCACCATCACTAAAGGAACTTCTTTATTCCTAAGTTGTCTTATTTTTCTTCCTAGTAATGCCTCCGGTTCTTCTTGTGACGTTAAATTCGGATCTATCTCTATATCGTCCAACGTAACCACACTAGTTTCATCAGCTAAACATTTTATTAAATAGGACACACGGAAGGGATTATGAATTCCTCTCATCTCTTCGGGAAGTTCCAAAACATAAGCCACTTCCCCAACACGTTCTAAGATTTTGAAGGGTCCAATGAATCTTGGACTTAACTTTCCTTTGTGTTTAAATCTAAAAACACCCTTCCACGGAGAAACCTTAAGCATTACAAAATCTCCTACTTCAAATTCAATCAGTCTTCGTAGGGTAGAAAAAGCGTCATCTTGCTCCTTTCCCCACACAAAAGGGACTTTCTTCCTTGTAAGTTTAGTTAGCGAAGATGCGATTTTGGAGAAGTCTTGTATGAACCTACGGTAATATCCCGCCAAACCAAGAAACTTCGTATCTCTCCTACATTTCTTGGTGCTTGCCAATTCATTGTTGTTTCCATCTTTGACGGGTCGACCTTAATACCTTCCGGATTAACAACATGTCCCAGAAATTTTACTTCTTGTAACCATAATTCACATTTCGAAAATTTGGCATATAATTTTTCCTTTCTCAAGGTCTCTAGAATTTCTCGTAAATGGACCGCATGTTCTTCCTCGCTCTTAGAGTATATGAGAATATCATCAATAAATATGATGACATACTTGTCTAACATTTTTTTACATACCAGGTTCATAAGATCCATAAAAACCGCAGGTGCATTCGTAAGGCCAAAAGGCATAACCCTAAATTCATAATGTCCGTAACGAGCTGTTAGAGCCGTCTTAGGAATGTCTTCCTTTCAAACCTTTAACGGGTGATAACCCGAATGTAGATCGATCTTGGAGAACCATTTAGCACCTTGAAGTTGAAAAAAGAGATCATCAATTCTCGGTAATGGATAACATTCTTCACCGTTACTTTATTCAATTTGCGATAATCAATGCACATTCGCATGCTACCATATTTCTTTTTAATGAATAGAATCGGAGCTCCTCATGGTGAACTAAAGCGCGTACAACGTGTTCGGGGTCAAAGGAACTTCCTTTTCATCGAGCAAGTTTTTTAACACCCTAGGCAGTGAACCTAATCGTTGTAGTGTAGTATTGGGTAAGCCTCGGGTATTGATATCGTTCTCTAGGGGAATAGGAATGCTAGTGAGAAGTGTACTACGCTAAGGTTGAGGTTGAGGAAGATTATTTTTTATCTTTTTTATATTTTTTAGAAAGCTAAGGGTAAAATCTCGGGGTTTGGATTTGGGAGTTTGGTACTTCTACCGATTACTTCTACTATCTAATTATCTAAATTATGGGTAGTCTTATGTCTATTGATGTGTGCTCGTATATATGATGATTAAAAACATGTCTACCTAGATACTATTACTCCCTTGTTATCTTTTATTGGTGGTTGAATTGTCACGTCCTTATTCTTAACGCTTTGTGTTTTCTAAGATCGTAGGGTGTGCGTTTTTCCCAAACTCTTTGTGACTACCTTAAAGTTATTGCCTATGAAATCTCTAGGTCAATCATAAACTAAATCTAAGGTTATCTTTGGATGTTTAGCCTACAAATCCGCTAAGTGACTCATAAACTAAGGTTCACAAATATTACTCAAGCATTCAAACACAACGATAGCCTAATGCACTCCTAAGCCATTTACAATTAAGATAAGAGACAACCAATCAATATTTAATAACTAGGTTTCATAGATCTAAGCAAACACACAAGAAATTTAGCCGGACATGTTAAACACGCAAGCATACACACATATAATCGAAGACATAATGAAATCAATGAAGTAAAACACTTATCTTCATGTAAAATAGGGTATGAGAACCCTAAGATACTGTTCAAACCGGACTATAATCGTTTTAGGTTTTTACTCCACAAGTCTATCTCTTAAAATTCTGAAAATTCGATTACTATATATAATTTTACATTCGCGACGGCGTCGCCTTATAGGTGGGACGCCGTCAGATCGCCGTCATTAGGGTTTCGTCTTGGCCAAGTAATAGTTGGGACGGCGTCACGTTGGAGTTGTGATGCCGTCGGGCTTCAGTAGTGACGTCGTCTGATTGTGGATCTAGGCTGTCTGGGATGCAAAGTCTTCGTGACGCCCTTCCTCTTCAAAGCCTGACGCCGTCAGGTGTAATTTAGCAAAAATTCTACTGAGCCGTCACAAATTTAATTACGTATAGAGGGACGGCGTCGCCCTTTGATTGGGACGCCGTCAGGTGCAATTCTAGCAGCTTGAGTGTCTTCGATCTTGATTTAGCCATTTTCTTCATATATTCACTCCTTTTCGTCCAAATATGCATTATTCCAGCATTTTGCTTCTAAGAAACCTAAAAAGTGAAAAGAAACGAAATTAAGCAGTAACGGATATAAAATTGGGCGATTAAGGGCTTAAATGACCCCTTAAAAGTTTACGTTTTAAATCCTTATCAAATATCCCTACACTTGGTATTTGCTTGTCCTCAAGCAAATATGCTTTTGGCCAATCAATTTATAAGTTAGGGGGCATGAAGCATTGGTTTAACATAATTCACAACAACTAAAAGCACCGCAATAGCCATAACAAGCACGAAAATTATATATGAGCACCTCACAAGGGGTGTTTGGATTCTCTCATCTCTCGGGTGTATATGAAATATAGTAAATAGAAATGGAAGATAAACACTCATTAACCGGTCATAGTACATAGATTACCATAGGCTTGAGACTAGATCAAACCTCCACCGATTTGACGTAAGCACCTAGGAACAACTATCTAAGAGGTCTTTTAAAGGGTTGTAACGTTAGGCTTACGGTAGGGAAACAAAGGGTTTGGTTGGATAGGCGATTTAGTGGTGGCAAGTCAAAAATCTTATGTTACAAGCATGAAAAGAATGGCGTTGCTAAGCCAAGACTCGACTCACTAAACTCTAGATAACTTGAAACAAACATACATAAATTGAAAGATAGATGTAGGATGGTAGCCCGTATGTTTTTTTCTTTTCTTTTTTTTTCAACACTCTATTTTTTCGATTTTTTTTTCATACACTTTTACTCTACCATCCTCTACGATAACATCAAAATATAAGGGATTTATAGGAGCATCCCTACACTCAAGTTTTTATTACTCTAACACTAATTTGACCCAATTTGAAAAGATCAAAACACTTTGAGTATTTTATTACGTAAATAAAGGGAATTTGAATTTAACGCTCCTTCCCGTCACTCCATAATATATTACTTTACCCATGAGTCCCAATCATCCCAAAACTGTGTACAAAAGATATGACTCGACTTAGCAACCATGCAAGTAACTAGATAATTGAACTAAGGGTTTAGTATGATAACAATAATGCACTAAAGGTGAGTGCATACAAGGTAGGCTAAGGCGATTTAGGTGTACATTTGGGGGTGGATTGTAAACAATGCTCTTCATTGATATTCCGGAAAACCGAAACATCACGAGAACCGCGAAAAGGATAAGCTCTGAGGGGTTAACTAGGGGTATCGTGTACTAAAGATGAGTACATCACAAGGGTGTGGGGTAATTACTCAACTGATGTGGAAGAAGTAATTATAATACGGGTATCAAACAAGGGTTATCCTAATGCCTCTTATCATTTAGTTATTCCTAACTACACAAGTGTAGTCTCACTAGCGATCTTGGAATGCATCACAAAACAAGTTCTAGAATCTATTATACTACTTGTACACACTCGAAGCATTAAAGTGGAATGCTTTAATTCCTACAAATTTAAGGGCGATCCTCACATTTTGGGTGGAATTTAAGTGATAAAGGGTTTTGTGCTAGTCATATAACTTCCTATCCATGAGACGCTTTATTAAGACTAATGGCCCACTCCTAAATGTCATGAAAAATTTTAAATTTGGTGCCAAAATTACCTTAACCGATATTTCTCATGGTTTATTACACAAATGAAACAGGACAAGACAAATATTCAAGGCTAAGCATAGTTTCAAAGTTCTCGTTTTATTCTCTCTCCCTACACTTAAACTGAACATTGTCCCCAATGTTCCCCGAAAGTATCAAAGTTATGATAACGGAAGGTAATTAAAAGAGAAAGAAACTATTACTCCCCTGATTAGCTCGGCAGGATCCGTGTGAAGTAATGGTTAAATTCTTTCCCAAGAAGAATGTATGTGTGATAAGCTTCATCCAATATTATGTTTTTTCTTCTTGATAAATAAAACCTGCACACTTTAAGAAAACAGACGAAACCTTCGCGTAAAATCGGCGGTAAAACTATATATGACTCTACTACACTAGGATATAATTCTTGTGGAATGGATGTTTGCGGATTTTCTGGAAAATTAAGACCTGAGAATTTCCAAAAATTTATAATTAGCACATAAAACGAGAGAAATTTTATAAGTCGTTTCGCTCCTCCGACGCCGACGTCAGTTCTAATCCTGACGTCATCGTTATCCTGACAAAACTAGTCTCGGCGCTTTTTCTGGAAAAATTATATCTTTAGAATCTGAAAAAATTCCTGCAAAACATCCATTATGACTCGATACAAGCATTCTCTAACAAACACACATATATATCATTTTCAATAATCGTTGTTCTCATGTTCACGTTCTTTTGAAAACGTGTGTAATCCTCCCTACACTTATCATTTTTGTAAAATACCTTTATATGTAATTAAGCCGGGGTTAAAGACAAAATAAAGCATTTTCACAAATTCAAACATGAGAACATACAAGAATGAAAAGATATATAACACACATAAAAATAATCCAATTGTTAGGTCACAAGGTTTACCACACAAGCTTAATAGAAAGATAGAGAGGCGATTGAACAAGATATCACACACACACACACGAGATAATATGACCGGTTATGCGTAGAGTGTTTGTGAAAGAAATAACTTGAACAACCAACCTTCAAATGAAGGTTTACAAGAGGTATTTATAGGAGGGAAGCTAGGGCAACACTCCTAGTTCCCTTCCTATCCTTATTGGGCTAGGCCTAGGCTTATGGGCCTTCTACATAAGCCTAAGGCTAATAACAAACATAAAGGCCATAATAAGCTAACTATTACATATGAGTAACTAACACTTGAATAAGGTTTAGGAGTGATTCCAACAATCTCCCTCAAGTGTTATTACATATGAGTAACAAACACTCAAGTGTTGGTGATGAAAACGGTGAAGGCGTTGATGTAATAGTAGCTTTGACGCCTTCGACATTCTTCTTCTTGTGAGAAGAACTGCCTTGATTTGAACAATCTCCCTAGTGTAGAGAGATAGTTTACTTTGAACGGTTATGCTTTGACGCCATCTTTAACTTTGTTCTTTGATCATTGTTCTTTGTGATGAAAGTGATAGTATGTTGTTGTTGTCGATCAAGTCCTCAGCTTCGCCGCTACAAAGTGTCTCCACGCCGTTCTTCAACATGCTCACACGCTTTTGACGTTGGAATTCAAGATCGATGGAGTTCTTTAAGTCTTTAACTTTGTAGATTCTCTCGATTGACGAAGAATCATTCAGACTGTTGTGTTGCTTTAGGATAGAACTTCCATTAGTGATGATGTTGGCGTGAGTATGAGAAGAATCGGCACGATCATTCCGCTCCGGAGCTTCCATAAGAAGAAAACATTTAAACGGTTAGTAATAAGCGGATTCCGCACTTACAAGTTTGAACTTCGAGAGTGTTAACAAAATAGTGTGAAAACACAACTCTAATTCTTACAAAGGCCGCTTCTGAATCGGAGTCCCACAAGTGAGATAACACGATGTACAAGGTACACCTACGATTCGATGAGTCGCGAGGTACACCAAGCATCACCTCACGCATCAGACCGCTTGAGACCACTAAGCGCAATCCACGGGAGTTGCCGGTTTACCCGCCGTGGCCGTTTGATGTTGACCGGCAGAGTTTCCATTCAATACTGAGGATCACAAATGTGAACCTCTCATAAATGTTCTCGACAGATTGCTAAGATCTGTGAAGGACTCGATATGAACCATTGATAACCTTATTGTTGATCATCAAGTGATTAAATGTCAAGTGTACCTAAGAGATCTTTTGATGAATCTCGTGGCTCTAGACTCAATAGTGCGTTTTGGTTTTCCCGAGCGGAGACTAGGGAGAGGGTCTCCTTCTTCAATACCAAAAATCTCTAAGAGAAAGCCGATAGTTTACGTAGGGTTCCCTGTGAGAATGAAACAAGCTTCGTTTGAGAGAAACTTGAGTGGATAAGAAGGTTTAGTGCATGCGTCACCGGGTCCATGACGACTTTTAATCTTCAATACCGGCGTCACTAAGTGACAACCAAGAGCATATGAATTGAACCCGGTTCCGCCTCTAAGTTGAATAATCTGGAGGGCTATTTCTTTTCACCCTTTTCTTTGCATTTCTTTTAATTCTTCAACTCCTTCTTTCTCCCATTCTCATTTTCTCCTTTTTACAATCATACCTAAGGACTTCTAAATACTAACTATTTGTGGTGTCCTGGGTAGATCCATCCGCTCAAGGATCATAGGACGGTTTTTCCTAACCTTAGTCACCTTATAACTCCATGACTAACCTATGTTGCCATAAAACCATTGATATGAAAAATCTCTCACAGTGTTTATGAATGAAAACATTTTAGTACCACTGTTGAGATAAGATTTTGCATAAATACTCCCTCTCCACATGTGCTTAAGTGTTTTAACGGTTAAAATGCACAGTGAGGAAAGAGCGCACATTTTGAATTGATTCACTCAAGATAGACATTTCCCCGCGAGACACGGTTACGTGGCATAGTTAAAGAGTTGCATTGTCAGCTTTTAGGTGACAACTAGCTCTAATAACTACCTTGAAGGTGTAGACAATCCTCGAAAGGTCGCCAAACCCGCCGAGTTCATGTTTATCAAGAGTTTCTAATGGTACATTCTACTCGCACAAGTCCTTTGCGAGACACGCTTACATCACTAGCTTAACTAGCTTGAAATTATTACCCGCCCAGACAAGTCTTTTCGAAGTTACTAACAGCTTAAGCATCGCCAATTCGCTTGGTTAAGTCCGAATCACACAAATTCATTTGCATTTTACACAACATATTTCTTATCACATATTTTCTCCCCTTCAAAAATGGCATATTAAAGTGTTATTTTTGAAACGTTTGAGAATAAATATGACCATTTCGAGTGTTGGGGAAGAATGACCACCGAGAACAATTTTGAACAAAGTTTTAACTCAAGTACTCCCCTCAACAAGTGATATAAACGGTTGAGGTTTTGAAAATCATAAGGGAAAGTACTTGTTCTTTTGAGCAAAACCTTGAAAAGTGAAAGGTTTGATAGGTTTTACTCAAAAGTAAGAAGCTTTCGCCCTTTTCTAAGGATTGTGGCAATCGCCGCACTACGTGGTCCTTTATTTACAAGAACGGGTTGTACAATGTAATGTGTGCACAAGCCATTGACATAATCAATCAAACATCCAAAATGATATGAAGAAAACAATTCAAGGGGTACCATGAAGTGCAGTGATGTTCCCGTGAGTGTGCATGTATGCTGAAATCCGGTTATGTTTCTCCCGGTCGACCACCGACATAACTCTCCAATCGTCTGAATCGATCCCTTCAAACAACCGCTCATCAATCATTGTGATGATCCGTCTCACATCCCTCCTTTCCCGAGAATTCCAGCGCTTAGGAGACCCAATTTTCTCGCGTATATCCTTCAACCTGTATGCCAATCCATCCCTAACCAGCTTCAAAGTATGATCCCTAAACTTGTGGAGTTCGCTACACGCCATTAAGCAGTTTCTTTGAAGTTCACTACGGTAAACAACGCCGAAAGGTTTGCCGATGAGTGTATATTGAGATAGCTGGTTGATATCGGGAAGATCAAGCTTTGGAGGAGTGAAGTTGACACGCGCCCGATAAGATTCAACGGCAACCGGAGATCTTCAACACGCTCTTTATGACTATGCGCCTGATGAAGATGAGCAAGTGACTTGATGAATTCTC
Organism: Chrysanthemum makinoi; assembly: GCA_910596185.1. NCBI lineage: Eukaryota > Viridiplantae > Streptophyta > Magnoliopsida > Asterales > Asteraceae > Chrysanthemum > Chrysanthemum makinoi. The sequence continues at coordinate 171,665,515 of OU343223.1, forward strand.
GCTTGAATTTCGTTGAAAATTGTCTCATTCGACCTTGTACTTTGGCAAGGTACATGTCTTCAATATCGTTGAGAGACAAATTCTCAAAGTCAGCTTCAGAGAATGCATACTCCCTTTCATCTTGTCTTTTGACCACAATCTTCTTAAGAAAGGTGTAGTCCCATTTGGATGAAAGACCAACATGTTGGATGGCAACGATGTCTTTAGTACTAAACACTGCATGTTGAGACTTCAACCCGACAGCTTCAGTAGTAGATTCGTCGGCGCTCGCCGCTGATGAATCCCATACTATGCATCTCGGTCGTATGCTTCCACTGTGTTGGAGAACAAGTGATTGGCACGCTCCTCAATGGCAATGCAGTTTGAGTAGATAGCTACAGGGAATGGAAGTGTCAAGGATGTAGCATATTTCCTTGAACCATCGCCACCATGGAGAAGAAATTCCGTGTCTTTGTTGAAGAAATATCCGAAGGGAATCCGTGGTTCATCTGGTTGGCCAATGGTCGGTAAGGGTTTGGTCCAATCGGTGTAATATGGAGGGTTGTCCCTTTTGTGAAGTCAATGTTTGCTTCCGGGTTGAGCCAATCCATGTTGTTAGACATGGCTCTAGCAATGTTCTCAAGGTGATATTCAACCTCGATGGCACTTTCGAGTCGCTTTTAGAAGTTGAAACGCTTCATTCTTGATTCGCTCAATTCGATTTCGCCATTTTCTTCACATGGAACTTTTCTTGCAAGATTATTGCATGCTCCAATGTAGAACCTTCACCAATCTTGACCTTCATCGTAGGAGTTTGATTGACAAGTTTAGAGAACCATGCAAAGTCTTCGGTTTTATCGTCATCTAGCCATGATACGACTCGCATCGAGTCGCCTTCTTCTTCTTTTAGAAGGCCTTGATGATGATTCCGTTTCTTCACTTGTTTGGGAGAGGTGGGTTGTTGTAGGGGCTCAAGGACCTCTTCATCGCCACCACCCGTATAATCAAAGTGATCATCGGTTTTCTCGAGTCGGGGTGGTAACTCGAATCGCCCCGAGGTTTATCAAGAGAAGAGCGAGGAGGAGATGTTTGTTGAACAGAGCCCGCTGTGGAGGAGGTTGCATCATAGAAGATTCACCGACGCTTCGACGCTTAGGTGCGTAATCTTTATCCTTATCCTTGTCTTCATCGCTCTAGGACGCTTCGACTTTTCACTAATCTACAAGCCTCTTGAAGTTGGTAGTCCAAAGAATGCTTGAAACAGCTTTCCTTCATCGAGGTAAATGTCCCAGACAGTGCACATTTGTGTAACAAGGTTGGCCACCAATTCATTAATCGAGAAAACTACCGGATCGGTTGGATTGATTGTTACGGTTAAGGGCGACGATCGAATAGTTTGCTTGGCGATCCGCATAAGATTTGGATAAAGTTGTTTGGTGAACAACTCCTTTGTGACTTTAGGAACGTATTCCGTAAGGTACTTTTTCGTAGCCTTCGATCATTTCGCCCTCTTGACGGTGATTTTTCATGAATTCCTGAACAAACTTCCTTTCTCCTTTTATCTTTTCATGCTCGCCATACATATGTCGTATGTGATCAAAGAAAGAAATTTAGCTTTTGTTGAGCACGCTTTTCTTTCTCGACTTGTTTGACAGCTTTGGTAATCCGCTCATGAGCTTGAGAAATCCAAGATTTAGATGGTTTCTTCACGGATTTGGATGATGATTTGGTTGACTTCTTTGATGGTGGTGGTGAGGAGTGAGATGAAGAATCGATGAGGAGGGACATGAGGAGATTCGGGGTCCTTTGGAGGTGCATAAGTATCCTCCTTGGAACGAGTTGGACTGCTGAGAAGAAAGTCATCATAATCTTCTTCGCCATCATGTCCAGCTTTTAGCCTTTTCTTCCGTCTGCTCCTTAGCTTCTTCATCGCTTTTCTCTTCTCGCCTTATTCTTTTCTCGTTCCTCAATGTTAAGATCAAGAGACTCCTTCACAAGCGCTTGTTGTTGCACAAGAGTGGTGGCACCGCATCCCTTATCGGGTTGATTAACCGCATCGAGACTGGTGAAGAGTGGACAACACCACTCGATCCTCCGAGGCCACCCATTTGATCTTTTGCAAATTCTTCAGCTTTTTGAATTTGTCTAACTAATTTAAACTTCTTCCTGTAGGATTGATCCAGAGCTCTTCTTCTTCTTCGAGCTTTCATCATATGACTCAAGTACGAGTCTTTCCTTTGCCATGTTCAGCTATTGGACTTGGAGGTTTAGCTGCCGGAGGAGGTGTTACTTGCGCATTCGAGTAGGTAATCTCTTCATCCTGCTTCAAGCATCCTTCGAGCTTTCGCCCACAAGCTTTCTTTGCGGTTCGGGTTTGGGAATTGGGATGGGAGCAGCTTCCTTAGATGGAACAAACCTCTTTGAAGGAGGGTTCCTCTTGGGGAACTTCCTTTGACTCACAGGACTTGCCGTACTTCCTGCACTTCCTCTTCTCGGTTCTCCTTACAGGTGTACCGTAAGACTTTTCGTCGAGATGACCAACTTTGCCTTTTCTAACCGCCTGCATACCTTTTGTATGCGTGGAGCTTTCGACATCTTCGCTTAGAAGGTAATCCGGCAACACAAAGACCTTGTTTCTTTGTTGAGGAATCCTTGATTCTTACAGATAGAGTGGGTTCACCAACATGTCATGATTGTTGGGGTCATTGAGTCTCTTGGGAATATCCGATTAAGTCCAAGTGCTCTTTGAATCAACAGCTTTAGTGTATCCGATGTAGGGATCTTTGAGCCAAGCTTTTTGAGGAATGACATCATGTCATCCCATATCGAGCTTCAATTTCATGTGCTTCATGTTGACCAAAGCCCCAAAGATTTGCAGTTCCATGAGCTTGGGATGCTCATAGCCACCGCCACGCAAAACAGACTTGGTGATAATGATGTAGAGAGTTCTCCAAGGTTGAGGAATATTTTTAAGCTCTACGTGAGAATGCTTAGTGATTACTCCCGTAGCCTCGTCATAACCGATATTGATTAAGAATTGGAGAACGAGCTCTTCAACAGGTGTGGCATAGAGTTTGGTTGGCTCGACGTGAGGAATGAGAAGAACAACCCGTAAATCTGCAGGTGTGATGGTGACTTGTTTGTCATTCAGAGTCACTATCACAAAGATTGCTTCCTTTGACCTTTCCATAGTATTCCGTAATTGTTGTATGTAGATCTCGAAGTATGCAGAGTTGGTGAGCATGTTCGATACGGATGAGTCTTCAGAATATCAATAGCAATCAAGCACGAAGATTCAGAGCATGTAAGAGTATCAAAGTCAACACGAAGGTTATTCTTCCCTATCTTCATTGGATAGCCATAAGGGTAGATATCAAAGAATGGAGAGAACATTTGGTGCATCCACATTCATTTGTTCAGCCATGTCGTGATCTCAAATAACATTAGCCAAAAGAACCAACATATCGAAAGACATAATGTTAGTCAATAGAAGGTTTTATTGTCTAGATATTGAATGTACAATGATAATGATTGTTACGAGTCCTAAGTCACTTGTTTGTCTAATAGTCTAATGACGCCGTGAATTGTTTCGTGAGTTAGTTAACTTTAAGTTTTAAAGTTTATGTTATCACTTATTGTTCACAACATATCAAACGATTAAGTTTATTAGTGACATTTTTGGATTCGTGACGTTATGATTAGTTTATTTACAAGTTTGTAGACGTAACAATTCATCATGAAGGTCAATCCAGGTTAAGCGTAGTATTGGCAAAGTTAAGCGTAAACAAAGATTTATATATGCGTAGACTAAAGCTTACGCCAGGATCCTAACTTACGCATAAGAAATGTTACGCGTAGGAAAAGGGTACCTTATGCGTAGAGCTTACGCGTAGGCGTATATATACCTTACGCGTAAGGCTTACTCGTAAGAGTAGACCTTATGCGTAGAGGTCATCGCTTACGCATATCCTTCACAGATACGCCAGTAGTCCATTGTAGAACCTTACGCGAATCGTTATGCGTAGGAATAATCTTACGCATAACATGACTACGCGTAGGGTAATCCTTATGCGTAGAGTTGCAATAACCTTGATTCTGAGAATTACGAGTAGCAAACCTGAAATAACATCATCATAAGATCAATATTAACACTAACACTCATTCTATATCAGATCATGGCATGACGGCATATCAAACAATTATGTGTAGAAAACCTTACGCGTAAGCTAAAACCCTAATAGTTCATAGTTTACGCATAAGAATTTTAGCCATAGGATTTGCACCAAAGCGTTTCTAGGAGGTCTAAGAAGCATACAGAGTATGTTTATCCAAGTTTTAACATCAAATAAGCCATGAATCAAAAATTACCCAATTCGTATGAACTAGAACCCTAATTTTCAATTAATGATTCCTTAGTGTTTCGGGTGATTTCGGGTTTAAATATGCTCAATTCAACTTGAAAACAACCTCATATAACAATCTTTATTACCAAAAACGCTCTTATTTGAAAACACCCAATTTAACGCATAAACCCTAATCAATCAATTCGTGTTTCTGGGTATGTTTAAGCGATGAAAATGTATTCATTGATGTAATAAGAACATTTTGGCACTATCATTTCACTCATAAACACACAAATATGATCATGTGTTCATGCTTTACGCGTAGAACACATAATCCCTTCTAGCTAAAAATCTATCCGTTAGTTTGAAATAAAATTAAAACCCATGCTTAGATTGTTGCAATGAAGGTATTAACACTTACAAATTGATGATCAAAAGCACGGATTTGTTAAACGATTATGGATCGTGGATGATATAGGTTATGAGTAATAAATGTGAAGAAGAAAAGTAGGTGGGAGGTGTTTTTGTTAAAAATAACTTTAACATTTGACAGCTTTTAGTCCCTCCACTTTTTCCTTTTTCAAACAAAGCCATTTAACTTCCATTTTGGTTACCAAACAAAGATTTTTAGGAAAGAAACTTTGACGACACTCCCCTTTGACTCGAGAAAATAATGAAAGGTTATAAATTTAGTCCGAGGAGTGTCATTGTACCGTAAAATTTACCACCATGATAAAAGAAACAACCGATATGATAACATGCAAGTACACGATGTTTTGAAACAAAAGTTATGATTTCTCCCCCCTCAACACTTGATCGAAAAAATATTGAATTTTGAAAGATTATAGTGTTGACGGAAGAAACGTACTTGCAATGTTGAAAGAAAATAGATAGAAGAATATTTTTGATTTTATCAGTTTTTATATTTTTGTATTTTGTTTTTGAAAAATTTATTTACAAAAGATAGTTTTGGTGTTTGATGTGTTTTAAGACTGCTTTAGGAGATCATCCAATTCCTCTTGAGTCAAACACCTCATACCAATCCGTTGGACCAACTCATTAAACCTAGCGGGAGGCAAGGCTTTGGTGAGAAGATCCGCCAATTGGTATTCTCACTCCACAAAATATAATTCAACAAGCACTGCTCCACGTGATCCTTGATGAAATGATATCAAGATCGATGTGCTTTGATTTCGAAAGTGCCGAATCGAAGTTGCACGAGATCGCAATGGCAGTCCGATTGTCGCAGACATCGGGATTCTATCAAATACGTAACCATAGTCTTTGAGTTGTGTTCTCATCCATATGACTTGAGCACAACACGTGGACATGGCTACATATTCTGCTTCGGTTGAGGACAGCGATGTACAATCTTGCTTTTTCGATTGCCATGACACCGGTTTATCACCAAGAAATTGTAAAGCTCCCAAGTGCTTTTCCTGAGTCTAAGCATCCCGCGTGGTCGGCCTCAAAAGCGATTAGTTCAAAACCGTAATCCTTCGGATACCAGATCTCTAAGTTAATGGTTCCCTTTCATGTATCGGAGGATTCTTTTAGCCTCAGAGAGGTGGGTTTCAGTTGGTCGCGACAGATAACGAGAGCAAAGATATACGGCAAAGACAATATCGTCCGCTAGTCTGTTAGATACATGAGAAACCCAATAATACTACGGTATTTGGTAGGGTCCACCAATTTCCCATGTAAATCAGCGCCTAGCTTCTTGGTATGAGCCATTGGTGTGGCATAGGTGTCACTGGTTTTCATTCCAAATTTGTTTAACAATTCAAGGGCATATTTGGACTGACTCAAGAAAATACCACGGGTGATTGATGAACTTGCAGACCGAGAAAGAATGTAAGTTCACCCATCATGGACATTTCAAAATTTTTCTTCATTAGTTTTGCAAAAGCGATTGAAAACTTTTTATGTGTAGACCCAAAATGATGTCATCCACGTAAATTTGAACAATTAAGATATGTTCCCGTGATATTGTATAAAAAGAGTTGGGTCAACCGAACCTTTGGTGAAATTATTAGCAATGAGGAAGGATGATAGCTTATCGCACCATGCCCGAGGAGCTTGTTTGAGACCATACGAGCTTTGTTCGCTTTGTAGACGGATTCGAAACTCGTGATCAACGAATCCATCCGTTGGTGACATAAACCGCTTTTTAAGTTGTCCATTAAGAAACGCAGTTTTGACATCCATTTGATAGACCGTCATATTCATATGAGCCGCTAACGCTAGAAATATCCGAACAGCCTCAAGACGAGCAACCGGAGCAAAAGATTCTTCAAAGTCAATACCCTCTTCCCGACGATAACCCTTAGCCACCAGACGTGACTTATTTCGGATAACATTTCCTTCAAAGATCCAATTTGTTTTTCCAAATCCATTTTAGACCAATGACGTAGACTCCTCTTGGTCTTTCAACCAGTTCCCATACTTCAAGACGCTTGAATTGGTTGAGTTCTTCTTGCATGGATTCAATCCAGTTGTCTTTTGTCATTGCGCCTTTGATGTTTTTAGGTTCAGATTGGCAGACAGTGAGTGCATAAATGCAATGTTCACCGTCGTGTGAAGACGTTGTCTCGTAACGACTGGTTGATTCGGGTTGCCAATAATGTTTTCCGGAGGATGGTCTTTCGTCCATCTATGTGTGGAGGGTTGATGTTGGTATACATTGTGCGATTCTGAGGATTCAAATGGTTTGTTGAAGATTCCGCGACATCCGTGCAGCGATCTCATTAGCAAACGGGTTAAAGAACGCATTTGGATCAAAATCTACAGGTTGGGGTACTACATTCGTAACATCATCGCAGCTTCATCATCATTGTTGGAAGCGGTTTGTTCAACTGCTGTGGTGGAGTCAATGGTGTAGGTGCATCCGCAACAGTAGTTGTTGTAGCAGTGTATCGTATTAGAGTATTATCGTTGAGCAAATGGAAACAATGGATACACCGAGCACGCTCATCAATATCGCCACCGAACAAATGGAGCAAATAACCTTTCCATTTGTTGACGAGTAAGCCGGGGCTTTGTTCACCGATGATGGGGTTTGGGGAAGTTTAAGCGGTTGTGACCGGTTCTAAGTCGTTATACTCGTAAGCCATTTCCGTAAGTTCATCGAAATGAGCATGAATCGCTTCCATCACCGCTTTGTACGACGATTCCGATTCGAAACCTTTGGAATTATCACAAGATCCGATAAAGACTCAAATGTCAACTTTGGCTTTGAGCTTTCCAAAGTCATCACGATCATTATTCGGATAGCAAAGAGATCCAAATACATGAAAGTGTTTTAGATTCGGTTTTCTCTTATGGACGAGCTCGAAAGGTGTTTTGTTGTATGCTTTGTAATCATAGAACGGTTTTGAGTATAGCATGCGAGATACAGCCCATAAGTAATCTGGAAGTTTAGCATTAATTAACATTGTTCTTGCAGCTTCCACTAACGCTCGGTTTCGCTTTCGACAACTCCGCTTTGTTCGTGTACGTGCAATAGATGTCTCGATGTCAATTCCCACTTTCTCATAGAATTCACGAAGAGTTTGATTAACAAATTCAGTGCCTTTATCTGCTCTGATTAGTCGAACGGTGTTTCAGAGCTGAACTTGTATTTTCGTGAGAAAGGTGATGATCATTTGTGGAGCTTGATCTTTGCTTCAAAGAAAGTAGACCCAAGTCCAACGTGAATAGTCATCAACAATTACTAAGATGTAGCTTGCCATTGATCGCTTGCACGCCAAGATCGGGCCACACAAATCCATGTGAAGAAGATGAAGCACATGCTGAGAGTCGTGTTCCACCTTTGAAGGAAAATGAGCACGAGTGCTTTTGCCTTGTTCACAAGCCGAGCAAAGATGATCTTTAGAATACCGAAACCGTGGGAGTCCTTCAACTAGTTTGTGTCGAGCAAGGTTGGTGATGGTTTGAAAGTTTAGATGTGAGAGACGACGGTGCCATAGCCAGATTTTGTTGATGTTGCCTTTGAAAGTAAACATATGGGAGATGAAGCAACCATGTCTTTCATAGAGATAGTGTAGAGACTAGAATTACGCGATCCACATAAGGTCATTTCCTTGTAGATCACTTAATGAAACAAGTTTTCTCCCGAAAGCAACCTCCAAATCTCCATCACAAAACCGACCTCCATCAAAACAGATTATGACCGAGGCCTTCCACATAGTAAACCCCGCTAATTTCGATGTTCCCATTGACATAGTCTCCGTAGCCCATGATAGCTGCGTGATCATTCCCTAACCCGACAAAGGCCAATGAACTTTGCAACAAAGTTTGATAACAGCTTTAAGATTGCTCGTCATGTGTCGGGAACATCCGCTATCAACAATCCAGAGAATGATCTCAGACACCTGCATTACAATACGCATCTAATACGATGGAATAGAAGTAGATGTGGAACCCGAAATGTTAGAGGGTTCCGTAGCAGCTATAGTAGATATACACACATCAATAGCTTTAGGTATCCACTTAAATCCTAGTGTGTTATATATCCATTTCTCCCATCTATAACTACTCTTTGCTTTAGTCTTAGTGAATGCACTAGGTGGTACTACATTCCTAGGAGGTGACACAGAGCTACAGGGACAAAGAATGCTTTCTTAGAATCTAAAGAAGGCGGTCTACCAAGCACATACTTAGAAAGATTAGTGGGCCTAGAGGTATTCCTGTTCTTAGGATTCCTTAAACGAGAGATGATAGCTTTAGCAACACATTTATCATGGCAATCGGAATTCATACTTTTACGACAAATATCACAAGGTGCATCGATCAATATCAAAAGTACTTAACGGTTTAGCATTCGTTACATCACTATTTCTATTACATTTGCCGAACGCAATATCTATAGTGGAGGCAACGTGAGTCTTATTCATAGTCCTAGGGTGTTCTTCTACTTTAGCATTCTTGATTGATCTTTTCTTAGGTCGCAACTTCCTATTCTTCGATTGAGTGCTCTTAGGCCGTGAAGTGCGGACGTTTGGAAAAGGCTCAACTATTCCTGCTTTAGAGAAGGAAGCACGCTAGCTACTTGTGATTTGGGAGTAGAAATTCTAGGTTCATGATTACTAAGTGTTACTGGGGCTAATCTCTTAATGATGGTTGGCGGAAGTTGTTCATACTTTCCTAACATTTCTCTTAACTTGATGATAGTGTGAATCGATCTTGATTTTCGTGACCGAACATTTCCAAAGAAAATGCATAACTTCTTTAATGTGTGCAAGATAATGATCAAGTTCATTTGATGCTTCATCACGAGTCTTTTTGAGTAAATCAAATATGACACCATATTCCTTTTAACTTTTACAAGTTCTTGTTCATATTTTGAGATTTGACACTTAAAAGACACGCTTTGATCATCCAGTTGCTCAAATTTAGGAAAGATTTTGCACGAATCGGCGATTTTGTGTTGATAAGCAATTTGTTGATCGTGAATATCTTTTTGACACCAATTAAGACGACGAATTGCATTTGAAAGTTCGCTTGACAATCGTTTGTTTTCAACTTTTAAGGACTCGACCAAGCACATTATCGTTGTTCTCAACATTTAGCACGTAATCAACAAGATCGCAGAGGTATGATCAAATGCATATGACAAAGAATTCAATAGCACAACATTATGGACATCAACACAGATGACATCTTCCAAGAGTCGATCAACATCTTTTCTCAACAGTTTCTTTTACGTTTAGTATTAGAAATAGATGTTTCGTTTTCTAAAACGACCTTCATCTCTCCAAGTTCCTTATGAAAATCCTTTTCCCAAGCTAATGCACAATTTTTCAAGTTTTTAACATTAGGTAAAAGATTTTTCTAAAAAATGTCTCTTTGTTCTCGCTAGAGGCTTATTGAAAATGATCAATTTTGATTTCGTAATCGATATTCTATCTCATGTTGTAAAATTTTGAGGTCAACCATGAAGATGTCAAAATATCTAAGAATTTTTCGATTTTCGTGTTTTGAATTTACTTCTCTGATGGAAGGTAAAGGACCATAAATTTGTGCATAATCTGGTTGGGGATTAACATTAGAAGACTCGGGTGTTTTAATGATAACCCTTGGTGTGTTAGAAGAATCCGTTGGTGTGACGAAAGTGACCGCTTTAGAATAGTTAAAAGGTTTGTTGTAAACAACTTTTTCTAATTTTGATCGACTCTCGCCTTCTGCATCTAATTCCTCTTGACGATGATATTCAACAACATTCATAAATGTAATTATCAACTTTATATTCTCGCACCGAAACTTCGTGATTTGGTTTGAATATTTTGGTTGAAAGCTTAGGTTTGTAATCAGCAAGATTCGGTCCATATCCATTTGGATTGGGTTTTAAAGTAAACTTTTCAATGGCTGTGACCGACTCGCCATGTTTGTAAACAACAGCTTTAAACTCTTTAAGTTTGTTTTGCAAGCCGATGATTTCTTCAAGATGATCATCTATTCGCTTCGTTGAATGCTTTTTGTATGCAGAGAACTGTTTTTGACAAGTTAACAACTCACCCTTAGCTTTTTGATTTTCCAAGGTGAGAGCGTTAATTTGCTTTTTATGTTCATGTTTCAGCTTGTTCTATTTCGCATAACAAAGCATTCTTCGCGCTAGATCACGATCTGCCTTTCTAAATATTTTTCATTTTGATAAGATTTGGCAAAGGTCGCTTCAAAACCGCTTTCACGCTTTTTCTTGAGTTTTGAAAAGTTGAGTTGCTTTTGTAAACATTCAAAATCCTTGGTTAACAAAGGCATTTTTGCATTTCAAGTCCAGATTAATGGCACGACATTCTTCCACTATGGTTTGTTGGTCTTGTATTAAACGAGCAAAATCTGGATGAGGCAAAGTTCGGCGTGTTCAACGTGAGTCTCAACATGATCATTACTGAGATCCTCAAGTATGACCACGGAGTCAATTTGATTATCAAGGGAAACCGTTTGGTCATCTTGATCGCCAAATATAACTACGGGTCTAGTTGAAAATCGCCGAATGAGATGTGGATGACTCATTTTGAACATTCCGAGCCTTGCCGGATGCAGATGTTGGCGGAGATATGAGATCAGAGATAAATATGGTTTGTTCGGTACCGAGACAAGCCATCGTGTCATACACCGGGCCTGTGTCACTCATGTGTAACTCCTGCATATTAGCCATCAACATAACAGCTGCATTGGCCCGCAAGTCCTCCATATCATCATCCGAGTCAAGATTCGCCATAAAGCTCGTTCTTTGTCCGTGAGAGTTCCACCAGCCTTCATCCTTAAGAGCCAAAAGAAGAGCTCTTTGAAATAAGCACGCCTCTTAGTCCTTGGCTTTGGGCATGCATTAGCCAGTGTCCCTTCTCATTGCAGTTGTAGCATCGAAGACCATTCAACCCATGCCGAGCATTTCCCTGTTCCACCACTTGAGCTCATTGTTATTCCTACCCACAAAGATTAAACCCTTGACCACCGCCCATCTGACGACCATAACCACGATTCTGAACTTCAACTCGCCCATTGTTTACAACAGCTTGATTCCTTGTATTAGATGAGGAACGAATACGGTTGTTGGATTTGTTGGTATAACGGCTAAAGGCATTAGCAATCATAGCAAATCCTTGTTGCAATGCTTCGAACGGATCGGATTCCTCATTATGAAGTGCTTGATCATTGTTGTTGTAAGGGACCAATTGATTTTGTTGAGGTTGATGTGATTGATCGTTTGGTGGGTTTGAAGCAGCTGGTTGAGTTGCTGGTTGAGGAGAATAATTTTGTTGAGCATATAAGGCAAGTTGTTGATTTTCCGAATGTGTGGGTGAAGCAATTTGAGCACGGAGAATCCTTTCCCTATCAACTTCCTTTTCATGAGGCTTCAAGTAATCGCACAACAATCCGTAGGTAGACTGATGCATGTTTTAGCTTGACGGAGAAAAATGACATACTTCTCCCATTCAGGACCAAGACTACTTAGGAACTTAGTATTCACCGCAATTCTTGGCATGTGGATGTTGTGTTTATCCAAATCATTGATGATGTCCGAAAATCGGTGATGATAGGACTCGAGTGTCTCTCCATGTTCAATCATGAAGTGTTCATAAGCCAAGTAAATTTTGGATTCCAAATCTTCCCGATTGAGTACTGATCCTTCCATAAGAAGACGAATATGATCCCACATTTTCTTTGCGCCTTTTGAGCATCAACACTACGAAGAATTTGGTAATCCTAAGAGGATATATTCCATTGCAAGCTCATCCGCTTCATAGTGTAGAAGTTCTTGAGGATTCAAGTCCGCAAAAAGAGCAATGTTCGTTGTTCATCTCTTGGTGGAATGGCATTTGGATCTCCGTACAATGACAGAGGCATCTCAAAAGGACCATCCAAGATAACCTTCTTTAAGAACTTTCCATGTGGCTTCTTTAGATCACAAAATCTAAAGAACCTTATTACCCATTGATCGTAGTTTCCTGGAGTGAGCATTGGAGGTCTATCAAGTGAACCAACCTCATGAATTGATTGTTGGCCGCTTAAAGTTTCAAACATCTTTGCAAACCAAGTGGGTTCCCTCATAGTGATCCTTGATGGATGTTGATTAAAGTCATTTGTGTACGGTTGAGCTTGAAGACTTTGTGGTGGTTGAACCATTTGAGGTTGTGGATTTGTAGCAAGTTGTGGAGTATGTTGTTGATTAAATTGTTGTTGATAAATTGCTTGTTGTTGATTCCATTGTTGATGTTGTGGAGTTAGTTGTTGTTGACGCTGAGGATGAGGATAAGTGTAAGGGAAATAGTTAGAGTATGGTGGTTGTGACATGTTGATAAACTTGTGTTGGTAAAATGGATCTTTGTAGTCGAATGAACCTTTGTTGATGAAGTATCCTTAGGCGTAGAAATAACCAAGAACCAAGTAGTACTTATGCGTAAAAACACCAAAATTACGCGTAACAATAAGGAGTTACGCGTAGGTTTTAGCTTACGCAAGTAGGAGAAAAAGGCTAAATTTATGCGTAGACAACAAAGTTAGGCGTAGAAACTTAGGCGTAGGATTTAGCTTATGCGTAAGACAAGGCTTAGGCGTAAGAAAATCTTAGGCGAGGATTTCTACGCCAGAAGTTGAGCTTACGCGTAATTTTAGGGTTTTATCTCAAATGATCTTTTACACTATCACAAAGGCAAAAGATATCCAAAGTCGACGTATTTTCGGACTTATCCAAGTAAGAAAACACGGAATAAACCACGAAAATGAAGATCAAACCAAGGATAATCTTACGCGTAATTTTAGGGTTTCAATACGCGTAGGATTACTCGTAATTTTGATTTTGCCCAAAGATGTTTCTAAACCAGTTTTTGTGTGATGAGATAGCTTCAATAACACCAAAATAACACAAAAGTGTGAGACTTGATGATCCAAAGCACTCAAAACAGCTATGCGTAGAATGACACCCACGAATAAAAACTAGTTCAAAAACAATGATCCACGCATAAAGTTTGAAACTTTTGCCAAAAACAAGTATTTTAACACCTTAAAACGTTGAAAGTACAAGAATCTTGGATTAAAAATGTAAAAAACCAAGTTTTGAAGCGCACCAAAGATCACGCTTATCTTTACGCGTATAACGAAAATCAAAAAAACTTCCAAAACAAAAGTGTGCACCCAACTATTTGGCGATTGATACCACTGTTAGGTCACAAGGTTTACCACACAAGCTTAATAGAAAGATAGAGAGGCGATTGAACAAGATATCACACACACACACACGAGATAATATGACCGGTTATGCGTAGAGTGTTTGTGAAAGAAATAACTTGAACAACCAACCTTCAAATGAAGGTTTACAAGAGGTATTTATAGGAGGGAAACTAGGGCAACACTCCTAGTTCCCTTCCTATCCTTATTGGGCTAGGCCTAGGCTTATGGGCCTTCTACATAAGCCTAAGGCTAATAACACACATAAAGGCCATAATAAGCTAACTATTACATATGAGTAACTAACACTTGAATAAGGTTTAGGAGTGATTCCAACACCAACCAAACAAGGAATAAATAAGCCACACCACAAACAAATATATACAAAACATATTGTTCCAAAATCACCACATCATCACCAAGTTAAGATAGTCTAAGTTATTACATGCCCAAATCAAATTGTCTCATTCAATAACCAACCACAATCGTCCATAAACAACTCACAAACAAACACATGAATCAGCGAGGAGGGGGTCCATAACGGTAGTCATAGCCAGGGAGGTGGCCCATGTATCCATAAGGCGTAATCCTCCTCCCGCGAATGGGTCAATCTGCAGGTGTGGGTCAAGATGACCGCGCATGGAAAAATGTTGCATCTCTCTTACAAGATGATCATATGTCCAAATGGCCCTCGGTCTGCTGCGCCATCTACATGTCCATCCGCCCATCCACGCCCTCGGTGGGCCCGCCACCCCAATGGACATGTGCTGTAGACGCGTCGGAGCCCTCTGCTCCATCCCCTGCTGTATGGCGGTATCGGCTGCCGTCATCATCATCATCATCACGAATTGCGGGACGAAGCGGAACCATGCATAGCCACCTCCATAATCCATGATAACATCCATGGCCTTCGGGACTTAGCTCGACAACCTTCGGCCTGCATAACATTGAGGTACGTGAGGTACCTCCCCATCTAGGACTCCAAATGACTGAGCCAACCTAGTGACAAACATACCACCATACACCCTATCCGTCAGCCTCATACCGCTAGCAGTCCTCAAGTAATCAACCAACCAGAATGGGATGTTACAGTACACACCTTTAGCAAACTAGTTTGACAAGTTGAATTTTTTTAGAAATGACAAAAATTATATTACACAACACATTGGTACAAAGCAACTCAGTTACAACAATCCACACAAAACTAAAATATCAAAATATATAAAAATGACCCTCACAAAGAAGAAACCATAAGATGTGGAATATCACCCAACACTATATGCAAATTTGCATAAATTTGACTTGTTACCCACTTTTGCCAATCGAACCCAACCTTCGTCGATCTTCTAGTAATCCACTCATAACTTTTTAGTTGCACATCTTGAAACAATTTCTCACTCGCCTCGAATTTACCTTTAAAGATTCGATTATTTATGTTCTTCCACACTGAATAACATGTAACCCAAACAACAGAAGTCCAAAGTAACTTGCTCGTTTTAGACATTACCGAAGTTCCACCATGAAGCACCATCTCCTTTATATTAAATGCATCAGGAAAACCTAGACCCCACCTGAAATAATGTTCCGAACTTGAACTTCTTCATATAAAATTAAGCCATGATCCACAGTTTCTTGGTGATTATCACACCATGGACATAAAATGATGTGAAGATCAATACCACGCTTATCCAATTCCACCCTCATCGGCAATCTACCATTTAACGCCGCAAAATGAAAATATTTACCTTGTTAGGGAGAATTACATTCCATATTGTTGCGGGGACTACAAATAAACTACAAGTTTGTTCTATTGAGAGTTAGGCGTGTTTGTTTTGACAAAAACATCGAACCACATCCGACGTCTGACTAGTCGACGCGGTCGACCTTTGGTTGTTTGTTTTTTCCGAGAGTCGACGCGGGAGATGATGTATGTCTTCTGGATCGGACTTGGTGATCGGTCTTCTTGCCTCTTACCCCTATGTATCCAACTTCACAATATCAAACAAAAGCTAAAAAGAACAAAACCCTTCACCCGATATACAAAAGTTATACCCGAGACCTTTAAAACGATCTTGAAGCCGATAAACAAAGCATATTCAAAGGTATTTCCGATATTCAAAGTATGGTTTTAGCTACTGGTTCGGAGAAAAAGAAATATAAGGTGTTTCTGGCTTTTATTTCATTTATAACAAGAGAAGAAAAGGTAAGAATTGTTTGTGGTGTTAGGTGATGTTATAGTGAAAATTATTTACTAGAAGAGATAAGTGAATTATTTGGGAGGCGTGAGAATGGTTTGTGATGTCAGAATTTAGTAGGGCATCAAATAGTGGCTATTTATATTTAAGTTTAGGTTAAGTTTAGTTGGGCTAAGGTTAGTGTAAACAAATTTCTTTTTGGGCTCAATATAATTTTTGTGTTGCCTTTTAGTTAAACATTGGGCACAAGTTGTTATATCTCAGCTGCATTTTAGATTGGGTTAAAAGTGTTATATGAATTTTGGCATTATAATTTGCACTACAAATAGTGTTATGGCTGAATTTTTCGGGTTCGTTGGATTAGAAACCGAGCTAGTTTACATGGAACCAAGAAAAAATTGTTGGCCGTAACAAGTTCATTGACAAGTGTGAACTAAAACTGTGTTTGTGAAACAAACACAATACACCCTAAAAAACCGACAATTAAAACCATTCAGACATAATAAAAAAACAAACATCATTATTTTATTCAGATTAAGACTTTATAGCCACCTCTTACCGAAGATGTGGTAATCGATCGCATACAAAACATCTTAATGAAACAAACACACCCTTAGAGTTTATTTGTAGTTCTTAAACCTAACATATTGTAACCTTTTATAAGAAATTGAAAGAAACTACGAATAAACTCTCTCGATAAATCAAATAATCAAATGATTTTGACATTTAAAAAATAATAATAAAGCGCATAATAAAACAATAAAAAAGATTGAGATAATCACTGATAAATAGAAAAACTTACAATGTTCGATTGTTCTCCATTCTTAGTAGGCCTTAAGTAGCACTTATTTATGTGTTGTGTAGAATATATTGGGCTTTCACAAAAGTTTAAATTTCTCACGATTAACGGATTAAGCCCAAATTAGCTATTGACTGAAAACTTGACCCAACCTGGTTCCCGAAATGGGCTGGTTTTGTTGCAACTGAATATCATATATGCTCATTAGTTCCTTAACTGTAGCTTCACTTAGGGATTGTTTACCGAATTAAGTGGTTATGCCTTGAGTATCTTAATTAGCCACTTAATTAGCCACTTAATTAGTAGAGTGAGACATTTGTGCGGCTCCCCAATTAAATAGAATAAGTATATTGGGCTCACATTTATATCCATTAAGAGGGATTAAGGGAAAAGTAAACACCCGTTATTCAGTTATTTAAAAGTTGTTTTGGTCACGGCAGTGTGTAACAGGCGTTAAAAATAATTACCTATTTACGTTTATCTTTTCAACGAAATCTAGTCTTGGAAGAATATAGCACAATCGAGTGTATTTACAATTTAGCGAATTTGGATTGGTTATTGGGACGCTATTGGTTCTATTAATCATGCATGGTGTCTTGCCATATCAAGACCTAAGCCTAATCAAGTATAACTTCGTAACCCAGCTAGGTGTTAACTTTTCAACTTTGGTAACTGGCGAACGTGTACATTAAGATCAAATATCGTAAACTATTCAGTAAAGGGTTTGGATCCGTATGTTTGCATGGATACTACTCGCTTGTACGTTCCAAGACTAGATTTCGTTGAAAAGATGGGAAGTAAGCTACAAACAGCTTAAGCTAGATGTTATACACCTAGATAATGATAAAGCATCCACCTTTCATCTTACATATGGTTGTGTTTGATATGCTTGGGATTGTTTATTCATTACTTCATTTGGTGAGGCCAATGAGACATACTCATAACTTATTACTCGTGATATTTTGTTTTTAATAGATTAGACCGAATTGATAAGTCATATCTTCTTCCAAAATGTAATCCTTCCTTCTTCTTATGGGAAATTTTGGCGAAAATAACAGTAGTTGATGCTAAATGGAGTAAAGGAAGCGTTGAAATTTTAAAGCTTGTTTTACACTACTACACAAAGTATTATTTGGTACGCTATTTTAATATGGTTATCAGAAAACCGTACCAAAAGATGAAAAAAAAGTCATTTGATACGGTTCTTTAAACAACCGTGCTAAAAAAATATTATTTGATACGGTTTGTTTGTAAGTTTTATTTTTTGGTACGGTTATTTACAAAACCGTAGCAAATAAACATAATTTGGTGCGGTTTATTTAAAAACCGTAGCAAATAATTTTTGTGTTGTTTTTTACGGTTGTTTATAAACCGTACTAAATGCATCAGGGGGCCGAAATTCAAGTTAAGAGGGGCCGAGCTTTTTTTTTTTTTTTTCTTTTTCTTCTATTTTTTTTTGCCACATAAAACTACTTTTGCTTTTGAACAGCGTAAAAGGAAGGACGAAGTCAAACATTTTAGTTAAGGGATGCCGTTATTATTTATTTTACAATAGTAACATACATCTAATAACTCGTCAAAACTTTGTGTATTCATAAAAAAAGAATGTTATTTGCACACTCTCCAAATTGATTGGCACATTTTAAATTATAGTGTTTTGACATTTATACCCTGACATCACTTTTACACAATTTCACCCTGTAATGGTAGAAATGTCAAAACACTATAATTTAAAGTGTGCCAATCAATATTAAGAGTGTGCAAATCACTTCCCTCAAAAAGTTGAGTTTCATTTGATTATATTAGTTATACTTATCCATTTATTTACAGGTGCTCTTTTGTCTCCACCCAAACATTTTGAACAACACATATCAGTTTAGCATTAACTTGGACAAGTACTAAATAGTAAAGGGGCTAGACTCAACTTTACATCTATACAAGTCACAAATAAAAAAAGTATTACTTGGACCCACACACAAACACATACTCCGGATCTACCATTTTGGTCGTCTTCCCCATTAGATAAAAACCCACGCTCTGCTTTTTAAACCTTATTTAATAGTAAGTTCCTTAGCTTATAAAGTGTTTTTCTCCATTAAAAACACAACAAAAAATGATGCCCCTCATTTGTTTGATGCTTTGGGTAGTCACCCGTTTCGCCCATGGCCAGGGCCGGCCTTGTTGGCGGGTGATGAATTGTATACTTTGTAAAACGTACGCCGAGAATCATCGTTTCAAAGCAGGCTAGTTAGATTAGGTTGGGGGTGGCAGCACAACCCTATTGGCTCCGCCAAATGTATGAGCCGTCATGAAATAAAAATTTAGCCGACACTACGGATTTTTCCTTAGGATATCATCAATAATGTTCTTAGTACTTCTTACGGACTATAGGTGCAATTATTGTATGCAAGCGTTATCAAATGATAGTTAGGTTGGTTGATTGCTTCCTTGTAATAATCAACTTGGAAGCTCACCAATAAACAAAAGAACCTTATCAAAAATACGGAACCTAGAAAACTACTAATATTTTTTATCACTTAGCTTAAAAAATCATTAGGTGGTGCATGTTGTTAATCGATTAATAAATCCGCCACTACTCATCTGAGGAATGAAATTGTAACACCCTAAAACTCATTTAAGTCTTTTTTTTTTTTAATTAAAATATTTTGTATGTGTTTGACTATAACATTCTTTTATGTATTTGAAAACTTATGATTGGTCAGTCAATATGTTTTTAGTGGAAAGTCAAACTAAAAGTCAATATAACGGTAGTATACCCGATCAGTTATAGTTAGGATGGTAAGTACGGGTTCGTTCGCGAGGATCGAGTTGATTAGTAAACCTAGTAGAAATACTAATCAAAACTATTAGAAGGGGGGGGTCAATCTAAGAGATTGGAACAAGTATTTGCTTAATCTAGGAAATAACTAAAACGATAAAATAAGTAAAGTTGTGATCAACAATGGAAGAACGTGCTAGCCAAGTTTATCCTATTATGTTTTATTGATTCATCTACAAGTGCAATGGTTTAATGGTACTTCTATTGGTTAAGAAATCGATACCACGCATTAAGTGTGTCAACTACTCTATATGATCTATCTCGGTAAACCCTCTATTCAAAAAATTACATTCTCTCGCGAATGGTCATCTATAAGAGAATATAGAGCTAACTTACTTGTTTTAGTTCTCCTAACATAGGGTTTGGTCCACCTCTACTCCTAATGATAAACTTGAAAGGATTTGTGTGCAAACAACACAACTGCTTGCACTTGTCTTCACGAAAATGCTAAAGGGTCACACCGAATACTTGTTCTACAAGTATTGAGGTCCTATAAATACAAGGCTCCATAAGAAATTCTGATTATTCCCCACTTAACCCTAAAAGCTCTCTCTTTTTCCCTATCCTACCTTTCTCCCGATCGGGCTAAAACAAGGAACAAGGGTCGAAACCTTTCTTTGATAGCCTTAAGTCGACTTCCAAGTCAACGAAACCAAAGAGTTTATCTCTTTGGTTGATCGCACGTCACGCAATGACGGTTAGGGTTTCCTAAACCCTAATCGCAACCCTAGTTTGATCACTTGGTCGTTTAGGGTTTTTACTCGACTTTGTACTCGTCTAACTTGTCATAGGTTCGTAGCCCTAGTTCTACCTATGTAATATGTGTGGATACCTGATGCAACCCTAGTTGTGATATTCCTCAAGAAACCATAATTAAGATCAAAAAATATCAATGAGTTAAATAAGGTGTTTAATGTAGTTGAAAAAGGTCAAGAAGCTTATTGCTAGCAGGATTAACAAGTAAATGTTCTAAACACCCTTCTTATGTGTAAATTTATGTTATATCAATGTTTAGAAGATATGTGTACAAGCGTTTTGGTTTGCACGACTTATGTGTTCATTTTCGTTGTGCATGTCTTATAGTCGTGCGGATGACCACCAAAGACCCTACAAAACTACCAACGACCATTTTTTTTTGGGTAAAAGGTCAAAGACCCTAAAATATATTACTCAAAAAACAATTAAGTACAAAGGATATGGGTGAATCCCATATCTCAACCCATTACATAGGCGTAAAGCTTACATAACAAGATACTTCCTATTCTCTATATCAGAAAATAAACCACTACTCAAAATATAACATTAGACTCCTAAGGAAACAAAATTACTTCCTTCCAAGTCCTTGGTGCTTGATACCATACGTGTCATAATAAGCATCCAAATTCCCTGGAAGATCGTAGACCTGATTCGCATAGTCATCATAATCATAGTCATCATAATCATCTTCACGATCATGACCACCACCAAATAGGTTCGTTGACTCATCGAAAGTGTTCACAACCTCCTCTTCATCACTATCGGAGTCAACAATCTCTCCCACCTTAGAGAATGGGTTAACCCTCCTAGTAGAAGAAGTAGACGGAAAATCCTTTTTAGTACTTGGATATCAACTAGAGTAGCTTTACCATCAATAAGTGTGACAACTCCCCAATTTTCTCAACAATAGGGGTAAGACCAACCTCGTTAGCTTCCATTGAATCACTCACTTAGCGGATCTTGTGAGATACATTATCGGTCTTAACGAGACCCAACCTCCTTTGCTTCCATTGTACTGAGAATCCACTACATCGATTTAGGAGTGCCACATTCATCAGTATCGATCATATTAAGTGCAGCAAAAGGATTAGATGTAACAATCTTCGTCCCACTCATTTTAGCCACTTTAGTGGCTTTCTTACTATTATCCACTTTATGGGTTTGAAGGCCCGTAACCAACCATCGTTGATATGGATCAAGCGAGTCTGATAACGTGCTAGCGGTTGATCAAAGTAGCAACAACACACATATCAAATCGATTAGCAACACACGAACAATGGAATTCTTGTGGTGGTGTTGTTCGGCCGACAAGCAAAAATGGAGGAGGGAGGAGGGTTTCTAGGGTTTTAGTAATTATCTACTTCTAAGGCGGTAATTATCAACTACAAAGGTGATATGTTAGAATTAATGAAAGTGAGTGTCATTCTTAGATTAGGAACTCGTGTTTTGTAATAAACTTATAACGATATGCACATGGTTTGTTAGTTGTAAAACCAATGTTATTCTAGTTAGAAAATTCGAGACACTACACTAGACTTATTTATGGATTCGGGGTTTCCTTCATTCGGCTAGAGCTTCGTTCTTATAAATGGAAGTCCCTCAGTGAATTCTCTATAAGCGTGGTTTCGTCCAAGGTGTCGACTAGGTCCTTTCTTATTCATTATCATTATGGAAGGCCTTCACACACGTTAAAAATGCGATCTCTTGGGCTTTATTCATGGGGGCTTCAATATGAGACTCAAGTTTTAAATTATCTTCTTATCTGGGGTGTTAAAAATCGTCTCGGGCCTTATTCTGAATCTTTTTTAACTCCCTTGGAAGCTAACAAAGCTTCCTTTTTGGGGTGTTAGTGTGTCGAAAGTAGAAAAATGTCGTGGCTTAAATGGGGAAAGCGTTGGATTCGTTTGATAAATGTGGGTTAAACATTAGAAGTTTGAAATCTTTCAATTTTGCTCTTCTCCAAAAATGGAGATGGCGTCTTGTTAATAACCCAGATTCTATTTGGGCTCGTGTCATTGTGGCTATACATGGTGTGGAAGCAGGTTTTGATATTAAAGGTTGCAATTATAATGGCGTTTGGGCATCCATCATCTCGACATACTCCTTTGCTTCATCAAGCGTAACTTTCTCTTGATGAGTACTCTTAGTCGTAAAGTGGGTAATGGTTTATCTATTCGGTTTTGGAAAGATGAATGGAATGGCAATGGCACGTTAATGTCCTTATTGCGGGTTATATCATTGATGCGTGGATTGCTTACTCTCCGGTCGAAGAGTAAATGATTATTGGGTTTGGAATTGGAAGAGGCAAGTCGAGGGCTCCCGTAATGAAGGTGCCTTAGATTCTCTAGTTTCGAGTTGGGTTAGGTAAAGCTTCTTGATGAGCATGATTCATGGAGTTGGAACCTTGACAAGCGATGGCGATTTTCGGTTCATGTAATGCGAGTTCACCTTGACTCTTGTTTGCTTCCTTCGTGTTCCCCATGCACTCGATGGTTCAATATCCCGTCCATTGTTTGCCCGATGTGTAACAATGTGGTGGAATCCGTGGACCATGTCTTCTTTGGCTGTGACTTGTCTTCAAGCATTTGGTTTCTTATAAGAAGATGGGTCGATATTGATATGCCCTCATTTTCTTCTTGGTTTACTTTGCAATGGTTGAAGTTTGGAGAGCTTCTAGGAGTGATGAAGATCGAGTGTACGTCATTTCTGTAGCGTTGTTATGGTGCATTTGGCGTTATCAATTAATGGTGTTATTTTCTCCTCTCACTTTCGTTGAGGAAAAGTGACATTTTCGATTCTATTAGTACTTTTTCTTTTCTTGGCTTAAAAGTAGGGGTAATGTTAATTGTTGGAACTCTTGGCTTATAAAGCCTTTGTAATTTTATTCTAGCTCCTTGCTAGAGTGTTTTAATAAATCCGCCGTTCAAAAAATAAAATAAAATTATAAATGTTAGTAAAATAGTTAAAATATTCAATTAACAAAAATAGACTTAACTTTTAAATTTATTTGTCAATTTTTTCACTAAGTCCTTTGCCCAAAATGAATTTTCCTCTCTGATTTTCACAAGCACCCGCCAAATTTCCCCAAAATCAAATTGTCCTCCACCCATCTCTACCCCTAACTCCCGGATCTCATCCTCAATCTTATCTTCTTCATAGTATTTTCTCCCCAAACTAATTTCTTAATCTCTCAAAAATCCTCTATCGTCTCTGTGGTCAACCGAAAGCCATCACTAGTCACTACAGTCGTGATTGGACAATTAATTTCAAATTCATTTAGCCATAAAGTAGGTGCTAAATTAGGTACTCTTTATTTGACTTATTATTGCTATCATTACTTATTTATAAAGCTCATATTTGTAAAGATAGTATTGTAGTATAAAATGAAAAATCGCTATGTTTAGTCATACATAGATTATTTTGCTATATGTGGAAATTTCATTTGCCGTATGTAGAATGCTATTGTTTGATGTGGATGTCTTAGTACCTAATTTATGGACAATATTTTGAATGGGCTTTTCCAAATTTTGGGCAAACATCAAGGTTAAGTTCTTATGTTTTCTTTATCCAAGTAATTTTTTGGTATCTTGATATTTTATAACGTATTTGTTTCATTTGGCAAGTACCAAGGTATATTTATTCAATACCAAGGTATCTTGATATTTTGTAGCGTATTTGTATCCATGGTATCCAAATATAATTGCTTAGGGGTGTTTGGTTGTGTTATTGTGATGCGGTGTTTGTCCTTGGTTCAAGATTATGGGAAGGGGTGAGGCAGTACACTAGTTTTATAAGATAATAAACTTTGGGGTTGAGTGTTTCATGTAAATGCGGCCTTTTAGCAAAAGTACTCATTGTAATGTGATCTGCCTTTACTCATGGTATTGATTAAATTGTATGCAAATTGTGAAATCAGATAATTTGGGATGAAGTAGGCGAGCGGATCTGAAAAGGACAAGATGTTATTAGAGCTTGAGCGAGAGTGTCTCGAGGTATGAGGAGAAAAAGTTGACTTGGCAAACAAAAGTCGAGCTTAACTTAGACAAATGATTCGCGATAGGCGAGTTAGCGGCTATATGTTCGATATGGGTGGCGACCCGTTCACACTAGGCGGTAATAAAATATCTAAACCGGTTAATTTGTGAAGCGATAGAATGATTTACCTTTTTGTGTTTACGAATAGATAGTTCTTGGAAAGCGTTGATGCTAAATTTGAAGTTCATTAGTTTTAATCTTCACTTTCGGCTCCCAATAGTTATTAGTAGCCTTTGACTCTACTCGAATTGCAAACTTTTTTAGGCGGTGTTAGGATGCGAGTTTTTAAAGTGATTATCGTGTCTTGAAAATTGAGAATCGAGAATCATGTCATTTGATTCACATATGAATACGCTATGGACAATTAGGTGCATTAACGTTTATGTATGGTGATTACTTGTTATCCCATATCGATTAGTATGATCGAAATAATCAAAAATCTAAATTCATGATCACTTTTTTAGAATGTCAAGTCAAAGTAATACTTTATCTGCATTTCCAAACAACTAATGAACACTAGCATCCACCCGTCGATATATTGCTCCCGAGTTGTTGTCATGATCATGAATAGTTGTAATATGGGATTGTGTCTTGATTTAGGTGTGTAATGGTGTATAGCGTGTTACTTTTGGTCGTCCGAGCATTTGGGAGTTGAAGGCGAGCTCGAGCAAATTCTTCCGAACTTCGAAGAGATGAAAAAGAAGCGAGAGAAGAATCAGTTTCTTGAAGTCTTAGAACAGATACAAGAAATACAAGCGGAAATTTATGCAACTTCTTACAAGACAATATTGGATGAATCGATTTATGTTGAACTTCATGCATGACTACAAGCTCTTGAGAAGGAGAAGGTGATTTTAGTTTCTTTACAATAAAGTTTTAGGCTGCGTGAGTTGATACTAATTACTCGTTATTGCTTCTAATTATCCAGAGCGATCGACTTGAGCAACTTCTAGATCAGATGAACACCTTAAGTAATGTTGCAAAAGCTTATGTATCTTGTTAGTAAGCGAAACTCGTCTCTTTATATTTTTAGCTTTGGGATCACCTGATGCACACCACTGAAGCGATATGAGATAGACCAACTGACCGGGAACAAGATCTTTTGGGTCGTCGTTAAGATCCTGTGCTGCTCAAGGTTTTGATGTTGTGTATTTCCTTCAAATGAAGTTAAACTCAATCACTTTAAGTATTTTGGATCTTGTTTATTATCTAACAATATTGTAGTTACACCTCTTAACTTTCTGTGTATAACCGAGTCATTTCCCCTTGGATTGTTGTGTTTTTTGGTGGATATATGAAATGTAAAGTTTGTCAAATATCATTGTGATTTGCTTCAGTTGGGGTAAAAGAAAATATATATATTGATCCGGTAAAATGAAAATCTAAAAGACCAAATTATATTTTTTTAATTACAAAGGGACTTAGGTACGGTTATTAAATGAACCGTTTCAAAAAAAAATTTTGTATTGATTATTGATGTGGAAATTTGGTACGGTTGAAGGAAAAACCGTAGCTAATAATCCTTTTAATGCGGTTTGAAACCGTACTAAAATTCATTTTTGTTACGGTATCATTTGGTACGGTCCATAAACCGTTCTAAAAGCCATTTAAAACCGTACCTAATGCTCTTTACAAGAGGTATTTATAGGAGGGAAGCTAGGGCAACACTCCTAGTTCCCTTCCTATCCTTATAGGGCTAGGCCTAGGCTTATGGGCCTTCTACATAAGCCTAAGGCTAATAACAAACATAAAGGCCATAATAAGCTAACTATTACATATGAGTAACTAACACTTGAATAAGGTTTAGGAGTGATTCCAACACCAACCAAACAAGGAATAAATAAGCCACACCACAAACAAATATATACAAAACATATTGTTCCAAAATCACCACATCATCACCAAGTTAAGATAGTCTAAGCTAGTACATGCCCAAATCAAATTGAGTCAATCAACAACCAACCACAATTGTCCATAAACAACTCACAAACAAACACATGAATCAGAGGAGGGGTCCATAACGGTAGTCATAGCGGGGAGGTGGCCCATGTATCCATAAAGCGGGTAATCCTCCTCCAGAATGGGTCAATCTGCGTGTGGGTCAAGATGAATGGAAAAATGTTGCATCTCTCTTACGATGATCATATGTCGGTGGCCCTCTGGTCTGCGCCATCTACATGTCCATCCGGCCCATCCACGCTCCTGGTGGGCACCGCGATCCCATTTGGACATGTGCTGTAGAGCGTCGGCGAGCCCTCCCTGCTCCATCCCTGTGGTATGGCGGTATGGCTGCTCGTCATCATCATCATCATCACGAGCTGAGGGCGGCGGAACCATGCATAGCCACCTCCATAATCCATGATAACATCCATGGCCTTCAAGGACTTAGCTCGACAACCTTGGCTCTGCTACAACATTGAGTGCGTAGGTACCTCCCGTCTAGGACTCCAAATGACTGAGCCAACCTAGTGACAAACATACCACCATACACCCTATCCGTCCTTACAGCTATTGCAGTCCTCAAGTAATCAACCAACGAGAATGGGATGTTACAGATCACACCTTTAGCAAACTAGTTTGACAAGTTGAATTTTTTTAGAAATGACAAAAATTATATTACACAACACATTGGTACAAAGCAACTCAGTTACAACAATCCACACAAAACTAAAATATCAAAATATATAAAAATGACCCTCAAACAAGAAACCATAAGATGTGGAATATCACCCAACACTATATGCAAATTTGCATAAATTTGACTTTTGTTTACCCACTTTTGCCAATCGAACCCAACCTTCGTCGATCTTCTAGTAATCCACTCATAACTTTTTAGTTGCACATCTTGAAACAATTTCTCACTTTACCTCGAATTTACCTTTAAAGATTCGATTATTTATGTTCTTCCACACTGAATAACATGTAACCCAAACAACAGAAGTCCAAAGTAACTTGCTCGTTTAGACATTACGAAGTTCCACCATGAAGCACCATCTCCTTTATATTAAATGCATCAGGAAAACCTAGACCCCACCACTGAAATAATGTCCCGAACGAACTTCTTCATATAAAATTAAGCCATGATCCACAGTTTCTTGGTGATTATCACACCATGGACATAAAATGATGTGAAGATCAATACCACGCTTATCCAATTCCACCCTCATCGAAATCTACATGCTTAACGCTAAAATGAAAATATTTACCTTGTTAGGGAGAATTACGTTCCATATTGTTGCGGGACTACAAATAAACTACAAGTTTGTTCTATTGAGAGTTGGGCGTGTTTGTTTTGACAAAAACATCGAACCACATCGACGTCGACTAGTCAGACGCGGTCGACCTTTGGTTGTTTGTTTTCAGAGAGTCGACGGGGCGGATGATGTATGTCTTCTTGGATCGACTTGGTGATCAGTCTTCTTGCCTCTTATATGTATCCAACTTCACAATATCAAACAAAAGCTAAAAAGAACAAAACCCTTCACCGATATACAAAAAGTTATACCCGAGACCTTTAAAAACGATCTTGAAGCCGATAAATAAACAAAGCATATTCAAAGGTATTTCCGATATTCAAAAGTATGGTTTAGCTACGGTTCAGAAAAGAAATATAAGGTGTTTCTGGCTTTATTTCATTTATAACAATGAGAAGAAAAGAAAGTAAGAATGTTTGTGGTGTTAGGTGATGTATAGTGAAAATTATGTTACTAGAAGAGATAGTGAATTATTTGGGAGGCGTGAGGAATGGTTTGTGATGTCAGTAATTAGTAGGGCATCAAATAGTGGCTATTTATATTTAAGTTTAGGTTAAGTTTAGTTGGGCTAAGGTTAGTGTAAACAAATTTCTTTTTGGGCTCAATATAATTTTTGTGTTGCCTTTTAGTTAAACATTGGGCACAAGTTGTTATATCTCAGCTGCATTTTAGATTGGGTTAAAAGTGTTATATGAATTTTGGCATTATAATTTGCACTACAAATAGTGTTATGGCTGAATTTTTCGGGTTCGTTGGATTAGAAACCGAGCTAGTTTACATGGAACCAAGAAAAAATTGTTGGCCGTAACAAGTTCATTGACAAGTGTGAACTAAAACTGTGTTTGTGAAACAAACACAATACACCCTAAAAAACCGACAATTAAAACCATTCAGACAATAATAAAAAAAACAAACATCATTATTTTATTCAGATTAAGATTTATAGCCACCTCTACCAGTAAGATGTGGTAATCAGATTTCGACACAAAACATCTTAATGAAACAAACACACCCTTAGAGTTTATTTGTAGTTCCTAAACCTAACATATTGTAACCTTTTATAAGAAATTGAAAGAAACTACGAATAAACTCTCTCGATAAATCAAATAATCAAATGATTTTGACATTTAAAAAATAATAATAAAGCGCATAATAAAACAATAAAAAAGATTGAGATAATCACTGATAAATAGAAAAACTTACAATGTTCGATTGTTCTCCATTCTTAGTAGGCCTTAAGTAGCACTTATTTATGTGTTGTGTAGAATATATTGGGCTTTCACAAAAGTTTAAATTTCTCACGATTAACGGATTAAGCCCAAATTAGCTATTGACTGAAAACTTGACCCAACCTGGTTCCCGAAATGGGCTGGTTTTGTTGCAACTGAATATCATATATGCTCATTAGTTCCTTAACTGTAGCTTCACTTAGGGATTGTTTACAGAATTAAGTGGTTATGCCTTGAGTATCTTAATTAGCCACTTAATTAGCCACTTAATTAGTAGAGTGAGACATTTGTGCGGCTCCCCAATTAAATAGAATAAGTATATTGGGCTCACATTTATATCCATTAAGAGGGATTAAGGGAAAAGTAAACACCCGTTATTCAGTTATTTAAAAGTTGTTTGGTCACTGGCAGTGTGTAACAGGCGGTTTAAAAATAATTACCTATTTACGTTTATCTTTTCAACGAAATCTAGTCTTGGAAGAATATAGCACAATCGAGTGTATTTACAATTTAGCGAATTTGGATTGGTTATTGGGACGCTATTGGTTCTATTAATCATGCATGGTGTCTTGCCATATCAAGACCTAAGCCTAATCAAGTATAACTTCGTAACCCAGCTAGGTGTTAACTTTTCAACTTTGGTAACTGGCGAACGTGTACATTAAGATCAAATATCGTAAACTATTCAGTAAAGGGTTTGGATCCGTATGTTGCATGGCTACTACTCTCTTGTACGTTCCAAGACTAGATTTCGTTGAAAAGATGGGAAGTAAGCTACAAACAGCTTAAGCTAGATGTTATACACCTAGATAATGATAAAGCATCCACCTTTCATCTTACATATGGTTGTGTTTGATATGCTTGGGATTGTTTATTCATTACTTCATTTGGTGAGGCCAATGAGACATACTCATAACTTATTACTCGTGATATTTTGTTTTTAATAGATTAGACCGAATTGATAAGTCATATCTTCTTCCAAAATGTAATCCTTCCTTCTTCTTATGGGAAATTTTGGCGAAAATAAAGTAGTTGATTGCTTAAATGGAGTAAAGGAAGCGTTGAAATTGAATTAAAGCTGTTTTACACTTACTACACAAAGATTATTTGGTACGCTATTTTAATATGGTTATCAGAAAACCGTACCAAAAGATGAAAAAAAAGTCATTTGATACGGTTCTTTAAACAACCGTGCTAAAAAAATATTATTTGATACGGTTTGTTTGTAAGTTTTATTTTTTGGTACGGTTATTTACAAAACCGTAGCAAATAAACATAATTTGGTGCGGTTTATTTAAAAACCGTAGCAAATAATTTTTTGTGGTTGTTTTTTGGTACGGTTGTTTATAAACCGTACCAAATGTACAGGGGCGGAGCCAGGAATTCAAGTTAAGAGGGGCCGAGCTTTTTTTTTTTTTTTTTCTTTTTCTTCTATTTTTTTTTGCCACATAAAACTACTTTTGCTTTTGAACAGCGTAAAAGGAAGGACGAAGTCAAACATTTTAGTTAAGGGATGCCGTTATTATTTATTTTACAATAGTAACATACATCTAATAACTCGTCAAAACTTTGTGTATTCATAAAAAAAGAATGTTATTTGCACACTCTCCAAATTGATTGACACATTTTAAATTATAGTGTTTTGACATTTATACCCTGACATCACTTTTACACAATTTCACCCTGTAATGATAGAAATGTCAAAACACTATAATTTAAAGTGTGCCAATCAATATTAAGAGTGTGCAAATCACTTCCCTCAAAAAGTTGAGTTTCATTTGATTATATTAGTTATACTTATCCATTTATTTACAGGTGCTCTTTTGTCTCCACCCAAACATTTTGAACAACACATATCAGTTTAGCATTAACTTGGACAAGTACTAAATAGTAAAGGGGCTAGACTCAACTTTACATCTATACAAGTCACAAATAAAAAAAAGTAATTACTTGGACCCACACACAAACACATACTCCGGTTCTACCATTTTGGTCGTCTTCCCCATTAGATAAAAACCCACGCTCTGCTTTTTAAACCTTATTTAATAGTAAGTTCCTTAGCTTATAAAGTGTTTTTCTCCATTAAAAACACAACAAAAAATGATGCCCCTCATTTGTTTGATGCTTTGGGTATCACCCGTTTCGCCCATGGCCAGGGCCGGCCTTGTTGGCGGGTGATGAATTGTATACTTTGTAAAACGTACGCCGAGAATCATCGTTTCAAAGCAGGCTAGTTGGGTCGGTTGGGGGTGGCAGAGCACCTGCCAGCCACCCTATTGGCTCCGCCCCTGCAAATGTATGAGCCGTACGAAATAAAATTTAGCCGACACTACGGATTTTTCCTTAGGATATCATCAATAATGTTCTTAGTACTTCTTACGGACTATGGGTGCAATTATTGTATGCAAGCGTTATCAAATGATAGTTAAGTTGGTGTATTGCTTCCTTGTAATAATCAACTTGGAAGCTCAGCCAATAAACAAAAAGAACCTTATCAAAAATACAGAACCTAGAAAACTACTAATATTTTTTTATCACTTAGCGAAAAAATCATTAGGTGGTGCATGTTGTTAATCTGATTAATAAATCCGCCACTACTCATACGAGGAATGAAATTGTAACACCCGAAAACTCATTTAAGTCTTTTTTTTTTTCTTTTTTTTTTTTTTTTTTTTTTTTAATTAAAATATTTTGTATGTGTTTGACTATAACATTCATTTATGTATTTGAAAACTTATGATTGGTCAGTCAATATGTTTTTAGTGGAAAGTCAAACTAAAAGTCAATATAACGGTAGTATACCCGATCAGTTATAGTTAGGATGGTAAGTACGGGATCGTTCGCGAGGATCGAGTTGATTAGTAAACCTAGTAGAAATACTAATCAAAACTATTAGAAGGGGGGGGTCAATCTAAGAGATTGGAACAAGTATTTGCTTAATCTAGGAAATAACTAAAACAATAAAATAAGTAAAGTTGTGATCAACAATGGAAGAACGTGCTAGCCAAGTTTATCCTATTATGTTTTATTGATTCATCTACAAGTGCAATGGTTTAATGGTACTTCTATTGGTTAAGAAATCGATACCACGCATTAAGTGTGTCAACTACTCTATATGATCTATCTCGGTAAACCCTCTATTCAAAAAATTACATTCTCTCGCGAATGGTCATCTATAAGAGAATATAGAGCTAACTTACTTGTTTTAGTTCTCCTAACATAGGGTTTGGTCCACCTCTACTCCTAATGATAAACTTGAAAGGATTTGTATGCAAACAACACAACTGCTTGCACTTGTCTTCACGAAAATGCTAAAGGGTCACACCGAATACTTGTTCTACAAGTATTGAGGTCCTATAAATACAAGGCTCCATAAGAAATTCTGATTATTCCCCACTTAACCCTAAAAGCTCTCTCTTTTTCCCTATCCTACCTTTCTCCTGCGATCGGGCGAAACAAGGAACAAGGGTCGAAACCTTTCTTTGATAGCCTTAAGTCGACTTCCAAGTCAACGAAACCAAAGAGTTTATCTCTTTGGTTGATCGCACGTCACGCAATGACGGTTAGGGTTTCCTAAACCCTAATCGCAACCCTAGTTTGATCACATGGTCGTTTAGGGTTTTTACTCGACTTTGTACTCGTCTAACTTGTCATAGGTTCGTAGCCCTAGTTCTTCCTATGTAGTATGTGTGGATACCTGATGCAACCCTAGTTGTGATATTCCTCAAGAAAAGAAAACCATAATTAAGATCAAGAAATATCAATGTGTTAAATAAGGTGTTTAATGTAGTTGAAAAAGGTCAAGAATCTTATTGCTAGCACGATTAACAAGTAAATGTTCTAAACACCCTTCTTATGTGTAAATTTATGTTATATCAATGTTTAGAAGATATGTGTACAAGCGTTTTGGTTTAGCACACGACTTATGTGTTCATTTCCGTTGTGTATGTTTATTGTCTTATGGCGTGCGGAGTGACTACCAAAGACCATACAAAACTAGCAACGACATTTTTTTTTTGGGTGTAAAGGTCAAAGACCGGGTAAATATATTACTCAAAAACAATTAAGTACAAAGGATATGGGTGAACCCATATATCAAACCCATTACATAGGCGTAAAGCTTACATAACAAGATACTTCCTATTCTCTATATCAGAAAATAAACCACTACTCAAAATATAACATTAGACTCTAGGAAACAAAATTACTTCCTTCCAAGTCCTGGTGCTGATACCATACGTGTCATAATAAGCATCCAAATTCCCTGGAGATCGTGAGACTGATTCGCATAGTCATCATAATCATAGTCATCATAATCATCTTCACGATCATGACCACCACCAAATAGGTTCGTTGACTCATCGAAAGTGTTCACAACCTCCTCTTCATCACTATCGGAGTCAACAATTCTCTCCACCTTAGAGAATGGGTTAACCCTCCTAGTAGAAGAAGTAGACGGAAAATCCTTTTTAGTACTTGGATATCAACTAGAGTAGCTTTACCATCAATAAGTGTGACAACCCGTACTTTTCAGTCATTTCTCGAAACGATTTATGCTTCACTATTTCAACATTTATCGTAAACTTGGTTTACTTGCTTCAAATTCGCGTAACCTTAAAGGTTTAGCGGCGAATTCATGATCATAACATCACGAACATTTCATATGGACTAAGATTAGTCTACATTTCATTAGCATCATTTGCATAATATTAGTTCATTCATGACATTTCATTCAATTAAGCGTAATTATATTAAATAATACGCTTATCGCGTAAGTTATTATTTTGAATATTTAATCCGTTACTTTCAAAAATGATCCCGATGTATTTTTAAACTTACATTTAGTTCATAAAAACTATATTTTGAGTTTTCCTAGTGTTTTGAATTTATTTCGTATATAAATCGTTAAAATTAAATTATTACGACGTTTTTCTTAAAAACTACTCGATAATTATTTTATCACTCAATTTTTACAAGGAATGTATTTTTACAATTTTTATGATCTCATTATACTTCATTTTGATCTATTCAAAATTTCTTTTACCTAAAATTTCCTTAAATACACTAAGATGCATTAAACCTTACAAGTTACATTTAAACTACACATTTCACTTACATTTCTTTATCAATTACACAACACTTTATAAAAAAAAAAAAAAAAAAAAAATATATTGAAAGAAACATTTCCCCTAGAATCCGGCCCTAGGGGGGGGTTGGTAATTATTGTTGGAAAAATTTTTCTACAAGTAAGATATTTACTTCACCAAATTCTTTCATTCACTCACATTCAATAATTCACAAGTTGATAAAAAGTTCTCTCTACCTTGTTTTTTCTTCTCAAAACGGTTCTCACAAGAAGTGCAAGGGATCAAAGATTTTCTCAAGTTCAAGTATTATAACAATCTAGTATATACTTTATAAGTTTTGAAATAAAAAACAAGAGTTTAGGCTAATCCTGTTACTTTCAACTCATCATAATCACTTGTAAGCATGATTTTATCATTTATATGTTTTCTTTTCATTTCATATTCATCTTTTCATTTTGGAGCAACATTGCAAGACCATATGTGATTTTATGATTTTACCATTTTTTCATGATTTTAGAGATATATATAGATATGGTCATCCTATAAATTATCCCCTTGGTATTGGTTGGTCTTGATGATGTCTAGGAACCCATGACACCCTAAGAAGGTGTATGTTAGGATTAGATTAGCTTTGGAGTTGATTTGAAGGGATTAGAATAGGTTTTGTCCAGGAGAAAAACTATTTTTGATAACTATATAAATAGGTTCTGTCCTTGTTTCGAATTTCTGGAAAAACCTACAGTTGGTACGAAACTTTGGCCTTGATTTTTAGAAAATATACTTTAAAACGATCGTGGCCTTGAAGGAATAAAAAGGACTTTAACGAAGCCGTGGTGAATTTAAAGTTTGACGACGGAAATATATTATTTTCGAAATTTCAGCTTTGCTGTTTTACATTGTTTGGGTCAAAAAACGAGCCTTTAAGCTTCACAAATTATTTCGACTTCTCAAAAAATACATTAGTTTACTTCAATACGAAGCTAAGGACATATTATACGTAGAAAACGGATTTGAAACGACAAAGTTATGCATTTTTTCATAAACTTGCCGTAACTAATTTTCTGCACACAATTAGCAAAAACCACCATCTTTAACCCTTATTATCTTTATGTTCGAGACCTTTTGGACGAAAACTCCTGAACTGTAACTTTTAGATATCGATACAAACTTTCCAAAACAGTCGAGGGCGTCTCTAACGATCGACGTACACTGTTTTACGAGAGTTTTCAAAGCCATTTTTGTTAATTTCATAAAAATTCCGAGACATTGTTTGCGACGAAAGTAGTAGAAATTTCTCTAAAAATCTTATAAAAACCATTGTAGGATGACATTTTGACGTAAATACTTGTAAAGTGATTTTGATTGGTCAAGACGTACAAAGGTTATTTTTCGACGATAAGTAATATTTCAAAACTCGCAAAGGTATAAATACATTACGAAATGCATGCATAACATATACATGCAAATCATTACATGTCATATCATTCATCATAGGTCAGATTTGGTATCACATTACATCTCGGGTGTATGTACTCACTTTGTCTTTTTTTTTTGCATCATTCCACCAGTGAGTTTTCATAGCCATTGCTTTACTTGTTTTCATAACTTGTTTGGGGGAGATACTATGCTCAAAACTATTTTCAGTTACTTTCATGTTACTTATAATCATTTAAGGATACTGTGAGTTTTCATAGCCCACTTTAATTGTTTTATACTACTTTAGGGGGAGATACATGCTCAACATTGTTTCATTTACTTTCATAAGTACTTTAACTTATATGAATTACCGTGAGTTCATAGCCCCACTTTTACTCTTTTAATTGTTTTACAAACTCTTGGGGGTGATACATGCTACATTGTTTTTATCGAACACAAATGCATTTGAATGTATGCTATATCCGATGTTTTATTGTCACTAAGTATTGCCATGTGCGAAGTCCCTATATCATGAACATTAGTAACTTCACTTTGTCAACTTGGCCAATGAGACGAGAGTATAGTGAATAGGCTGTATTGGAATTAACACCCCCGCTCTTATTGACCCAGTTAGGGGAAATCGAGCGCACTATATTTGAATCATTAAGGTAAATTAGCAAGTTTACCTATTAGGGCGGCGATGAATGCGATGAAACGGTGATACCAATTTTATTGGTGCGATGTTTACGCTTTGGTGTCATGAACTTAGTGAAATAAATACGATGTTGTTTTTAACGATGAGTGTGAAACAATTTATTCCACTACGATGTTTGTTCAAACCGATTAATTAAACCTATGTTTTACGTCGAGTTAGGTACTATTGTGAATTCATTTGACGATTTCTATTTGAACATACACTATATACATTTTGGCAATGGGTATGTGAACACAGGTTGCAAGTTTTGATATTGCGGGGACTTGGAACTGAGTGGATTCACAATGCCTTGCTGCAAAACGATTTCGATACATTGAGTCATGACTATTTTGTGAATTCATTTGACAATTTCTCGGTTTTGAACATAAACTATGCATATTCGGGCAGTGGGTTGTGAACACAAGGTTGCAAGTTTTGTTTGTAGGGCGGGACTGGAACTGAGTGGATTTACAATGCCTTTGCTAGCATACGATTTTGAAAGGGCTTTACATTTCAACACAAACTCTATGAACTCACTCAACCTTTGTGTTGACACTTTTCGCATGTTTTATCTCAGTATCTAAGGAATTCACTTCATGGCATGCATTTGGACACCTCATGGAGCTTGTCGTGCCGTAGGTACGGACTGCGTCTCACTTAGGGTTTTACATACTTTAAAACAAATCTCATGTTGAATTGTAACAACTTATTCCGCACAAGATTGTTAATTTTTAATTAGGACCTATCTTTGTAAACTCTGATTGTTTTATTAAATCAAACGATGTATTTTCCAAACGACACTTTAGGTCGTTCAATATAACTGTGATTGTGATGCTATGACAGTCAATCCCCAGGAATTCCATTCCGCTGCAAAACAGGTAATTTGGGGGTGTGACAATAAGAAGTTTTTCAAACTCCCCAATTTTCTCAACAATAGTGGTAGGACCAACCTCGTTAGCTTCCATTGAATCACTCACAAGCGGATCTTGTGATACATTATCGGTCTTACGAGACCCAACCTCCTTTGCTTCCATTGTACTACCAGAATCCACTACATCAGTAGGAGTGCCACATTCATCAGTATCGATCATATTAAGTGCAGCAAAAGGATTAGATGTAACAATCTTCGTCCCACTCGTACTAGCCACTTTAGTGGCTTTCTTCTTAGTATTATCCACTTTATTGGGTTCAGGAAGAGGCGCTAACCAACCATCGTGATATGGATCAAGCGAGTACAGTAACGTGCTAGCGGTTGATCAAAGTAGCAACAACACACATATCAAATCGATTAGCAACACACGAACAATGGTATTCTCGTGGTGGTGTTGTTCGGCCGACAAGCAAAAATGGAGGAGGGAGGAGGGTTTCTAGGGTTTTAGTAATTATCTACTTCTAAGGCGGTAATTATCAACTACAAAGGCGATATGTTAGACTTAATGAAAGTGAGTGTCATTCTTAGATTAGGAACTCGTGTTTTGTAATAAACTTATAACGATATGTACATGGCTTATGTTAGTTGTAAAAACCGTATGTTATTCTAGTTAGAAAATTCCGAGACACTACACTAGACTTATTTATGGATTCAGGGTTTCCTTCATTCGGCTAGAGCTTCTGTTCTTATAAATGGAAGTCCCTCTAGTGAATTCTCTATAAAGCGTGGTTTACGTCAAGGTGATCAGCTAGGTCCTTTCTTATTCATTATCATTATGGAAGGCCTTCACACCGCGTTAAAAAATGCGATCTCTTCGGGCTTTATTCATGGGGCTTCAATATGAGACTCAAGTTTTAAATTATCTTATCTCTGGGGTGTTAAAAAATGCGATCTCTCGGGCCTTATTCCTGAATCTGTTTTTAACTCCCTTGAAGCTAACCGAGCTTCCTTTTTTTGGGGTGTTAGTGTCGAAAGTAGAAAAATGTCGTGGCTTAAATGGGAAAACGTTCTGGATTCGTTTGATAAATGTGGGTTAAACATTAGAAGTTTGAAATCTTTCAATTTTGCTCTTCTCCAAAAATGGAGATGGCGTCTTGTTAATAACCCAGATTCTATTTGGGCTCGTGTCATTGTGGCTATACATGGTGTGGAAGCAGGTTTTGATATTAAAGGTTGCAATTATAATGGCGTTTGGGCATCCATCATCTCGACATACTCACTGCTTCATCAACGTAACTTTCTCTTGATGAGTACTCTTAGTCGTAAAGTGGGTAATGGTTTATCTATTCGGTTTTGGAAAGATGAATGGAATGGCAATGGCACGTTAATGTCCTTATTTAACAGGTTATATCACCTTGATGCAAACGTGGATTGCTTACTCTCAGATCGAAGAGTAAATGATTCTTGGGTTTGGAATTGGAAGAGGCAAGTCGAGGGCTCCCGTAATGAAGGTGCCTTAGATTCTCTAGTTTCAGAGTTGGGTCAGGTAAAGCTTCTTGATGAGCATGATTCATGGAGTTGGAACCTTGACAACGATGGCAGTTTTTCGGTTCATGTAACACGAGTTCACCTTGACTCTTGTTTGCTTCCTTCGTGTTCCCCATGCACTCGATGGTTCAATATCCCGTCCATTGTTTGCCCGATGTGTAACAATGTGGTGGAATCCGTGGACCATGTCTTCTTTGGCTGTGACTTGTCTTCAAGCATTTGGTTTCTTATAAGAAGATGGGTCGATATTGATATGCCCTCATTTTCTTCTTGGTTCGACTGCCTGCAATGGTTCGAAGTTTGGAGAGCTTCTAGGAGTGATGAAGATCGAGTGTACGTCATTTCTGTAGCGTTGTTATGGTGCATTTGGCGTTATCGCAATGGTGTTATTTTCTCCTCTCACTCGTTGAGGAAAAGTGACATTTTCGATTCTATTCGTACTTTTTTTTTCTTAGCTTAAAAGTAGAGGGTGTAATGTTAATTGTTGGAACTCCTGGCTTATGAAGCCTTTGTAATTTTATTCTAGCTCCTTGCTAGAGTGTTTTAATAAATCCGCCGTTCAAAAAAATAAAATAAAATTATAAATGTTAGTGAAATAGTTAAAATATTCAATTAACAAAAATAGTCTTAACTTTTAAATTTATTTGTCAATTTTTTCACTAAGTCCTTTGCCCAAAATGAATTTTCCCTCTCAGATTTTCACAAGCACCCCGCCTAAATTTCCCCAAAATCAAATTGTCCTCCACCCATCTCTACCCCTAACTCCCAGATCTCACATCCTCAATCTTATCTTCTTCATAGTATTTTCTCCCCAAACTAATTTCTTAATCTCTCAAAAATCCTCTATCGTCTCTGTGGTCAACCGAAAGCCATCACTAGTCACTACCAGTCGTCGGTCGGACAATCGACACTAATTTCAAATTCATTTAGCCATAAAGTAGGTGCTAAATTAGGTACTCTTTATTTGACTTATTATTGCTATCATTACTTATTTATAAAGCTCATATTTGTAAAGATAGTATTGTAGTATAAAATGAAAAATCGCTATGTTTAGTCATACATAGATTATTTTGCTATATGTGGAAATTTCATTTGCCGTATGTAGAATGCTATTGTTTGATGTGGATGTCTTAGTACCTAATTTATGGACAATATTTTGAATGGGCTTTTCCAAATTTTGGGCAAACATCAAGGTTAAGTTCTTATGTTTTCTTTATCCAAGTAATTTTTTTGGTATACTGATATTTTGTAACGTATTTGTTTCATTTGGCAAGTACCAAGGTATATTTATTCAATACCAAGGTATACTGATATTTTGTAACGTATTTGTATCCATGGTATCCAAATATAATTGCTTAGGGGTGTTTGGTTGTGTTATTGTGATACCGGTGTTTGTCTGCTTGGTTCAAGATTATGGGAAGGGGTGAGGTCTGGTACACTAGTTTTATAAGATAATAAACTTTGGGGTTGAGTGTTTCATGTAAATGCGGCCTGTAGCAAAAGTACTCATTCTGTAATGTGATACTGCCTTTACTCATGGTATTGATTAAATTGTATGCAAATTGTGAAATCAGATAATTTGGGATGAAGTAGGCGAGCCGGATACTGAAAGGGACAAGATGTTGTTAGAGCTTGAACGAGAGTGTCTCGAGGTATCTCAGGAGAAAAGTTGACTTGGCAAACAAAAGTCGAGCTTAACTTAGACAAATGATTGCTGATAACGAAGCAGAGTTAGCAGCTATATGTTCTGATATGGGTGAGCGACCCGTTCACACTAGGCAGGTAATAAAATATCTAAACCGGTTAATTTGTGAACGATAGAATGATTTACCTTTTTGTGTTTCTGAATAGATAGTTACTGGAAAGCGTTGATGCTAAATTTGAAGTTCATTAGTTTTAATCTTCACTTTCGGCTCCCAATAGTTATTAGTAGCCTTTGACTCTACTCGAATTGCAAACTTTTTTAGTCGGTGTTAGGATGCGAGTTTTTAAAGTGATTATCGTGTCTTGAAAATTCAGAATCAGAATCATGTCATTTGATTCACATATGAATACGCTATGGACAATTAGGTGCATTAACGTTTATGTATGGTGATTACTTGTTATCCCATATCTGATTAGTATGATCCGAAATAATCAAAAATCTAAATTCATGATCACTTTTTTAGAATGTCAAGTCAAAGTAATACTTTATCTGCATTTCCAAACAACTAATGAACACTAGCATCCACCCGTACTGATATATTGCTCCCAGAGTTGTTGTCATGATCATGAATAGTTGTAATATGGGATTGTGTCTTGATTTCGTGTGTAATGGTGTATGACTGTGTTACTTTTTCGGTCCGATCAGAACGCTGGGAGTCTGAAGGCCGAGCTCAGAGCAATTCTTTCAGAACTCGAAGAGATGAAAAAGAGAAACTGAGAGGAAGAATCAGTTTCTTGAAGTCTTAGAACAGATACAAGAAATACAACTGGAAATTTATGCAACTTCTTACAAGACAATATTGGATGAATCTGATTTATCGCTGAGGAACTTCATGCACAGCTACAAGCTCTTGAGAAGGAGAAGGTGATTTTAGTTTCTTTACAATAAAGTTTTCTGGAAACTGCCTTGCTGTGAGTTGATACTAATTACTCGTTATTGCTTCTAATTATCCAGAGCGATCGACTTGAGCAACTTCTAGATCAGATGAACACCTTAAGTAATGTTGCAAAAGCTTATGTATCTTGTTAGTAAGCGAAACTCGTCTCTTTATATTTTTAGCTTTGGGATACTGCACAGTGCACACCATCAGAAACGATATGAGATAGACCAACTGACACTGGGAACAAGATCTTTTGGGTCGTCGTTAAGATCACAGGCTGCTCAAGGTTTTGATGTTGTGTATTTCCTTCAAATGAAGTCGCTCAATCACTTTAAGTATTTTGGAGTACTGTTTTATTATCTAACAATATTGTAGTTACACCTCTTAACTCTGTTGTGTATAACCGAGTCATTTCCCCTTGGATTGTTGTGTTTTTTGGTGGATATATGAAATGTAAAGTTTGTCAAATATCATTGTGATTTGCTTCAGTTGGGGTAAAAGAAAATATATATGCAGGTCTGGTAAAATGAAAATCTAAATGACCAAATTATATTTTTTTAATTACAAAGGGACTTAGGTACGGTTATTAAATGAACCGTTTCAAAAAAACAAAATTTTGTATTGATTATTGATGTGGAAATTTGGTACGGTTGAAGGAAAAACCGTAGCTAATAATCCTTTTTTGGTACGGTTTGAAACCGTACTAAAAAACCAATTCATTTTTTGTTACGGTATCATTTGGTACGGTCCATAAACCGTTCTAAAAGCCATTTAAAACCGTACCTAATGCTCTTTACAAGAGGTATTTATAGGAGGGAAGCTAGGGCAACACTCCTAGTTCCCTTCCTATCCTTATAGGGCTAGGCCTAGGCTTATGGGCCTTCTACATAAGCCTAAGGCTAATAACAAACATAAAGGCCATAATAAGCTAACTATTACATATGAGTAACTAACACTTGAATAAGGTTTAGGAGTGATTCCAACACCAACCAAACAAGGAATAAATAAGCCACACCACAAACAAATATATACAAAACATATTGTTCCAAAATCACCACATCATCACCAAGTTAAGATAGTCTAAGTTATTACATGCCCAAATCAAATTGTCTCATTCAATAACCAACCACAATCGTCCATAAACAACTCACAAACAAACACATGAATCACTGAGGAGGGGGTCCATAACGGTAGTCATAGCCAGGGGGAGGTGGCCCATGTATCCATAAGGCGGGTAATCCTCCTCCCGCGCGGGGAATGGGTCAATCTGCAGGTGTGGGTCAAGATGACCGCGCATGGAAAAATGTTGCATCTCTCTTACAGTATGATCATATGTCCAGCTGGCCCTCTGGTCCTGTTGCGCCATCTACATGTCCATCCGGCCCATCCACGCTCCCTGGTGGGCCTGCCAGTCCCCACTGGACATGTGCCTGTAGACGTCAGCGGAGCCCTCCTGCTCCATCCCCCTGCTGGTATGGCGGTATCGGCTGCTCGTCATCATCATCATCATCCTGAACTGCGGGACGAGCGCGGAACCATGCATAGCCACCTCCATAATCCATGATAACATCCATGGCCTTCAGGGACTTAGCTCTGACAACCTTCGGCTCTGCTACAACATTGAGGTACGTAGGTACCTCCCCATCTAGGACTCCAAATGACTGAGCCAACCTAGTGACAAACATACCACCATACACCCTATCCGTCAGCCTCATACCGCTAGCAGTCCTCAAGTAATCAACCAACCAGAATGGGATGTTACAGTACACACCTTTAGCAAACTAGTTTGACAAGTTGAATTTTTTTAGAAATGACAAAAATTATATTACACAACACATTGGTACAAAGCAACTCAGTTACAACAATCCACACAAAACTAAAATATCAAAATATATAAAAAATGACCCTCACAGCAAGAAACCATAAGATGTGGAATATCACCCAACACTATATGCAAATTTGCATAAATTTGGACTGTTTACCCACTTTTGCCAATCGAACCCAACCTTCGTCGATCTTCTAGTAATCCACTCATAACTTTTTAGTTGCACATCTTGAAACAATTTCTCACTCGCCTCGAATTTACCTTTAAAGATTCGATTATTTATGTTCTTCCACACTGAATAACATGTAACCCAAACAACAGAAGTCCAAAGTAACTTGCTCGTTTTAGACATTACCGAAGTTCCACCATGAAGCACCATCTCCTTTATATTAAATGCATCAGGAAAACCTAGACCCCACCACTGAAATAATGTCCCAGAACTTCAGAACTTCTTCATATAAAATTAAGCCATGATCCACAGTTTCTTGGTGATTATCACACCATGGACATAAAATGATGTGAAGATCAATACCACGCTTATCCAATTCCACCCTCATCGGCAATCTACCTGTTAACGCTCGCAAAATGAAAATATTTACCTTGTTAGGGAGAATTCTGTTCCATATTGTTGCAGGGACTACAAATAAACTACAAGTTTGTTCTATTGAGAGTTAGGGCGTGTTTGTTTTTGACAAAAACATCTGAACCACATCTGACGTCTGACTAGTCAGACGCGGTCAGACCTTTTGGTTGTTTGTTTTTTTTCCGAGAGTCAGACGCGGGCAGATGATGTATGTCTTACTGGATCAGACTTGGTGATCAGGTCTTACTGCCTCTTACCCCTATGTATCCAACTTCACAATATCAAACAAAAGCTAAAAAGAACAAAACCCTTCACCCGATATACAAAAGTTATACCCGAGACCTTTAAAACGATCTTGAAGCCGATAAACAAAGCATATTCAAAGGTATTTCCGATATTCAAAGTATGGTTTTAGCTACGGTTCAGAAAAGAAATATAAGGTGTTTCTGGCTTTTATTTCATTTATAACAAGAGAAGAAAAGGTAAGAATTGTTTGTGGTGTTAGGTGATGTTATAGTGAAAATTATTTACTAGAAGAGATAAGTGAATTATTTGGGAGGCGTGAGAATGGTTTGTGATGTCAGAATTTAGTAGGGCATCAAATAGTGGCTATTTATATTTAGGTTTAGGTTAAGTTTAGTTGGGCTAAGGTTAGTGTAAACAAATTTCTTTTTGGGCTCAATATAATTTTTGTGTTGCCTTTTAGTTAAACATTGGGCACAAGTTGTTATATCTCAGCTGCATTTTAGATTGGGTTAAAAGTGTTATATGAATTTTGGCATTATAATTTGCACTACAAATAGTGTTATGGCTGAATTTTTCGGGTTCGTTGGATTAGAAACCGAGCTAGTTTACATGGAACCAAGAAAAAATTGTTGGCCG
Source organism: Chrysanthemum makinoi (assembly GCA_910596185.1). Classification (NCBI taxonomy): domain Eukaryota; kingdom Viridiplantae; phylum Streptophyta; class Magnoliopsida; order Asterales; family Asteraceae; genus Chrysanthemum; species Chrysanthemum makinoi. Next base: position 171,710,104 of record OU343223.1, read on the forward strand.
TAACAAGTTCATTGACAAGTGTGAACTAAAACTGTGTTTGTGAAACAAACACAATACACCCTAAAAAACCGACAATTAAAACCATTCAGACAATAATAAAAAAAACAAACATCATTATTTTATTCAGATTAAGACTTTATAGCCACCTCTTACCAGTAAGATGTGGTAATCAGATTCAGACACAAAACATCTTAATGAAACAAACACACCCTTAGAGTTTATTTGTAGTTCCTAAACCTAACATATTGTAACCTTTTATAAGAAATTGAAAGAAACTACGAATAAACTCTCTCGATAAATCAAATAATCAAATGATTTTGACATTTAAAAAATAATAATAAAGCGCATAATAAAACAATAAAAAAGATTGAGATAATCACTGATAAATAGAAAAACTTACAATGTTCGATTGTTCTCCATTCTTAGTAGGCCTTAAGTAGCACTTATTTATGTGTTGTGTAGAATATATTGGGCTTTCACAAAAGTTTAAATTTCTCACGATTAACGGATTAAGCCCAAATTAGCTATTGACTGAAAACTTGACCCAACCTGGTTCCCGAAATGGGCTGGTTTTGTTGCAACTGAATATCATATATGCTCATTAGTTCCTTAACTGTAGCTTCACTTAGGGATTGTTTACCGAATTAAGTGGTTATGCCTTGAGTATCTTAATTAGCCACTTAATTAGTAGAGTGAGACATTTGTGCGGCTCCCCAATTAAATAGAATAAGTATATTGGGCTCACATTTATATCCATTAAGAGGGATTAAGGGAAAAGTAAACACCCGTTATTCAGTTATTTAAAAGTTGTTTTGGTCACTGGCAGGTGTAACAGGCGTTAAAAATAATTACCTATTTACGTTTATCTTTTCAACGAAATCTAGTCTTGGAAGAATATAGCACAATCGAGTGTATTTACAATTTAGCGAATTTGGATTGGTTATTGGGACGCTATTGGTTCTATTAATCATGCATGGTGTCTTGCCATATCAAGACCTAAGCCTAATCAAGTATAACTTCGTAACCCAGCTAGGTGTTAACTTTTCAACTTTGGTAACTGGCGAACGTGTACATTAAGATCAAATATCGTAAACTATTCAGTAAAGGGTTTGGATCCGTATGTTTGCATGGATACTACTCGCTTGTACGTTCCAAGACTAGATTTCGTTGAAAAGATGGGAAGTAAGCTACAAACAGCTTAAGCTAGATGTTATACACCTAGATAATGATAAAGCATCCACCTTTCATCTTACATATGGTTGTGTTTGATATGCTTGGGATTGTTTATTCATTACTTCATTTGGTGAGGCCAATGAGACATACTCATAACTTATTACTCGTGATATTTTGTTTTTAATAGATTAGACCGAATTGATAAGTCATATCTTCTTCCAAAATGTAATCCTTCCTTCTTCTTATGGGAAATTTTGGCGAAAATAACAGTAGTTGATGCTAAATGGAGTAAAAGAAGCGTTGAAATTTTAAAGCTTGTTTTAGTACCATTAAAATTTTAGAGTTTTTTTTAACCGCTTGTTGACGCTAAACGTTTTTAAATTCTCTTTAATGTGTTGTGCCAAACACACCCGTAAACTCGGTGGCAAAATACAATATGAGTTTTAAAAAGAAAATAAAATATTAGGAAAAAAATAGAAGAAGAAGTTGGTTGACTTTTAAATGTCATTCCCGCCCTTTCTGCTACCCATGAAGTAAGCCGTCCAATCTCTTACAATAAAAACATTCCAAAGATATCACTATTTCTTTACATAAATTATTTAAGATAAACATGCACCCACGTTTAATATCTCTTCCAAAAAAAAAAAAAAAACCAACAAAACAAAGATACACCAAAAAATAAACATTAATATCCTTCTCATTAATTTCCATATTTCCTACCAAATATCATTCTTTTCCTAAGAAAAATAGCTCAATAAGTTGAAAAAAGCTTGTAACATGTATCATGCTGTAGTGTTGCATAGCATTTCATAGTAGAAAACGAGATACTCATCATACATTTGATCATTATTCGTGACTAGATCGACCTTAGACACTTAGAAGCAAGAATCATGGCAGATACAAGAAATAGGTCTCCGGTTCCTAAGTCTGGTATGCGTTTGATGGTTTTATTTTATTTCATTGAATACTAAAGGTGACACACAATTTTTAATATTTTGTTTTTTTTCTTTTTCTTTGTAGACATGGAACAGATGAAGGAAAAATTTGTGAGGCTGCTTTTGGGAGAAGATATGACGGGTAGTGGAAAAGGAGTTTCATCGGCTTTGGCTTTATCAAATGCAATTACAAATCTTGCTGGTAATATTTTCTTTTTTGGTTTTGTGTTATTTAAATAACTGGGAGATTTTTTTGTGTTTTTGATTAATTTATATTCAGATTTTTGGGAAATTTGCAGCTTCTGTGTTTGGAAAACTTAATAAACTTGCTCCGATCCCTGAAGAGAAAAAAAGGAAATGGAGGAAAGAAGTTAATTGGCTTCTTTCGGTGACTGATAACATTGTTGAGTTCGTCCCGTCTCAACAGATAGGCAAAGATGGATCAAATATGGAGGTAATTTTGTATTTTTCGGTTCTTGTGTGTGTTATGTACTTACATATGGTTATTAGAAGTGGAAAATGGGTGGCTTGGACCAGCTGTGTTGCGTGTCAAGTCAGGTTGAGTTGATCAGAAAGAAAAAGAAATTGTCCTATATTTTGTACCTCCTAAAAATGATTAGTGTTATTTCAAATACGATTACAAAAGTTAGATTGATTCAGTAATGATCTAATCTAATTGTTTGAGCAAAATAGATCAGGGGATTTATGCATTACAAAGGGAATTTAGGAGATTTTAAATGTGTTTGGCGCAGTTTGAGCCTCTTGACCTTTTTAGCTGATTATTAATTTTACCTGATCGGCTGATCTAGATAAAACATCACCCGAAATGACCCATTAATAAGTAAATGAGTTGAAGTTGTCTCCTCTAATGACTGTATATTCAGATTATGAGAGATGGTTCTGATCCTGACTTTTGCAGATTATGGTGCAACAACAAAGAAAAGATCTTCATATGAACATTCCTGCTCTGAGGAAGCTTGATGCGATGCTAATTGTTATGATTTTCTCTATTATAACCTGTTAAATTCAACTTATTGTAGATAAGTAATGATAAAGATACATGTTTCAGGACTGTCTAGACAACTTCAAAGATCAGAAAGACTTTTGGTATATACCTATAGATACTGATGAATCAATCGATAAATGGTAGACACCGAGAGTTAAGGTTCCTCCAGGAGGACTCTCGAATGAATCAAGAAAATGGATGCAACATCAAAAGGAATGTTGCAGTCAAGTTCTTAAGGGTTCTATGGCCATCAATGCTCAAGTTCTTCTAGAAATGGAGATCCCCGAGACCTACATCGAAGCTCTCCCAAAGGCAATCTTGATACTCTATAAAAATTATCACTTACATAAATTTTCTGGAAAGAGTTTCATGATTTGTGTACTTGGTACCCATTTACAGAATGGTAAAACGAGCCTGGGAGATGCGATCTACAAGAGCATTATAGATGAGTTTTTGGATCCGGAAAAATTACTATCAACTATAGATATGTCATCATAGCAGAATGTTATCGACCTCAATAACAAAATGGAAGCTTCAATTGTCATATGGAATAGAAAAATTAATCAAAAGGACATGAAGTATTCTTAGGGTTCAATTGTATGCTTGGAAAGGAGAGAACTCTTTGAAGAACGAGCGGAGACCTTTTTACTACTCCTCTAACAGAAATTCCCATCTCTACCACAATCCTCTCTAGACATTATCAAAATCGAGAATAATAAGGTATGATCAAGTAAACTATGCCCTTCAAATTTTTATGTGTTTGACTAAAACAAACTATTAATTTTGTTAATTATGTAGGATATTGGTCATTCGATACTTGAGAGAGCTATTCAAGAGTGATAGAGAGTTTAGCAACCACAATAATGTGTCACATAGAAGATGTGCTTAAAGCAGATGAAATGGAACAAAATCCATCGGGAACGATCAAGAAGAATAAATCAATGGACTCCATAGGAGCATCACCACGATCATTGCGTGCACTAAGTTTGCTAAAAGATCGATCTCTAGTACACAGTCCTAGAGCACCTACATCTGTGCCACTATCAGATCCCATAGGGTGGAGTGTGGATCATGGAGAAATTGAGACGTATGGGAACTCTAGTCCTGACTTAAAGATCAAATCACCTAAAATTTTGACAAAAGCAAAGATGTCATACATTGAGAAGCTTGAGGCTTATGGATTACGAAGCCCCACTGCACTGACATTAATGGTATCATAACTCTTAGAACAAGGAAGAGCAAGGTGAAAAAATAGGGCTAGTGGAGAGAGATGATTATATTCCAGTGAATGTAAATAGCGTTCACACAAACCCTTCTGCCTTCTTCTCTACATGGTCGAAAGGGGAGGAAAAATCATATTACACTCAAGTTTTCAAGATTTTGTATAGTATGACTTTCGTAGATTAAGGTTTACAAACCCCCTCCTCACAGCTTTGCCTATGTCTCGGATGATCTGTGTTAGATTACATCTTGAGAATTAACTGTATCAGGTCTGTTACCACCTTTAGGAACAAGTGATGGTTGTGGAGTATGAATATTTGTCCACAAGTGTTTTTTTTTTTAACTATAATTGTTGCAGAAGTTTGTATGTTATATGTGTAGAGTGTTTCTTGAAATATTATTAACTTCACTTGCTATGATGCAAATTGTTGATTAATGTTGCTATCTAAGTATATTGCTTGAATAAGGATTCGCTAATTATGTTAGAGTTGATTTTGTTTAACCAACCTTACAAATTATTTTACAGTGACTTTTGATGGTTATAATTTGTTGTTGTATCATATACTTAATTTGCAAGACTTGCACAGTGCTAATAAGTGCATAGCTTGATTTGGTATTCAAAGGTTTTTTTCAATCTGCTCATGCATATGATTGCCCAAGATTAATAGAAAGACAATACTGGATTAGATAAAAATACACATCCATCGACCATCTTTCATCTCCTTCAAGGCTGGTTAAAGAACTTGGTAGTTGCATGTCTGCACCTTGCTTTTCAACGCAAAAAAGGGTTTATTTTGTTTAATCTTGATGCCACATTATGGTTCTAACATCTTTAGAGATCTGATCTACCCTTTTTACAAGTTAACTTAAATAATCAAAATTGCCATACAAATCTTGAGCAGCAATCATTCAAATCCAAGTCTACTTGAAACAATTGTATAATGTGATACTGTAGTTAAGCATCTGTTTTTACACTCACAAAGCAAATAACAAATGAACATACTGACAAATTAATTTATGAAGTAACAAGGGATTGTTGAGACTGAACTAAACACCTTTACTTGTACATACAACTCCTATCAACATGCCTCGAATTGCTTGGTTGCAACTCAAATGGAGGAGATATGCGTCTTTTTGTCTCGAGCTTCATGAAATATAAAGAGACTAAGCTTAACACTCGCACCCCGAAGATCTTTGTTGTTGCCCACCCCCCACATCGATAGTGTCCGGAAGGTAGCTTTATCCACAACAAAAAGTGAAAAGAAAAAAAGGTTAGCCTCATTGTTTACATAATCCTACTTGCCTCCTACAGGTCAAATGGGTAAGCTATAAACTTGGCCAAAGAAATGGTTGAACAAGTGAAGCGGGTCAAAAGTAACCCAAAGTGGATTTACAATGCCCAAACCTGCTAAATGGTTTTATTTTCAAAAACTAAATTATCATGGTAATCATACTTAAAAAATCAATATTATTAATTCCAAGAAAAGGAAAGACAAAAAGAAGTTACCAGTTCAGCCAGACCAACATATGACCCGTAAAAATTTACATGTTTTTACCCATTAATCAAGCCACCCATTTTTTACCTTTTGGTTTCATTTGTTTACAGTTACACCATTTTATTCCTTTCTATTAGGTAATGGAACATATGTTGTGACACAATTCATAGTAAAGTCAACGTCAAATAACCAAAATGAATACAAGCTTACATTTCTTCCTCTGGCTCATTCTTAAGAGCATTTTTGGCTATGCACTCAAAAGCAGCATCAACATTAAAACCCTCCTTCGCAGAAGTTTCAAAGTATGGAATATTTCCTTTCGAAGCACACCATGCTCTTGCTTTCTTCTCTGATACCTGTAATTTAGGAAAGAACACACTGTAACACGTACTGAATAACTAAAAAACGGCAATGGCAGTTGAAAGTTGAAACAATCATATTAAGTATTACAGATTGGAATAAAAAGAGTATACATGAAAACTCATATCAAGTATTACAGATTGGAATAGAAAATGAGTGATCACACGTGATGGACTTCAAATTAAGAAGGAAGGTAAAGAAGAAAGATCATCTTACCACTCGACTATTGCCTCCATCAACATCGACCTTGTTCCCCAATACAACAAATGGGAAGTTTTCCGGGTCAGAAGGGCTAGCCTGAATTATGACAAAATTTGGTTAGTAAAATAACAAATAGGGAGTGGATTGCGTTGATACTATGCAGTGAATAAGTGATCAGGACTTTTACCTGAATTAAAAACTCTTCTCTCCAATTGTTAAGGTTGTCAAATGACTTCTTGACATTGACATCATGCACAAGGACACAGCAATCTGCACCACGATAGAATGCCACACCAAGGCTTTGAAACCTTTCTTGTCCTGCTGTATCCCAAATCTGAAAGTACAGCAAAAACATAAGCCCCAGTAAACATAGTAATTACAATTCAGTTGTCATTATGCCATTTCATAGTCAAAACCATGGGCCAAGGCAAGTAAAAATATTGACCTACTTATAAAACACATCTTGCTACAACAATCAGATACGTAAAAGGAGGACAACAAATCTAAATCCACGTATTTGTCTTTAGCTTTCAGTTTGAGTTAGACATTTCACATTCACATTCACATATAAGTGACAGACTTGAGACAACAAGATTGCAAATTGAGATTTCCATGAAGTTGACAAAAGGTGAAAGCTTAGGTGATGCAACGGTGGATTCGACAAGATTGCTTTCATCTTTTGCATTGATATATGTTAACGCTGTGTTCTTAAGTTACATTCATAAAAGAATAGAAGAGAAGTGAAGAGGAAGAGAATCACTTCTCAAAACTGGAAGAGAATCACTTCTCTTCTTCCCAAAACTGGGCGGAACCAATTATGACCAAAAATAACACTTCAACTTCCTTCATCTTCTTTCCAGATCTTTTCCTTTCTTCCCTTTTCAGATCTTGAGAACACGAAGTTTTTTCAGTTTCTTTCCGGATCTTTTCCTTTCTTCCCTTTTTAGATCTTGAGAACACAGCGTAAGGCTTTCAGAAGAGGATGCAAGTTTGATACAAAAGATGTATTATTGATGGAGAACCAAAAGAAAAATTATGAAGCACAAGTAAAAGCAAAAAAACAAAACCATTCCATGGAAGAGAGTAGAACCATCCCAGCGTCTGGAAAAGGCAGATAATGGCCATGTGTTCTTTCTGATTAGTTTTCATAAAACAATTGTATCACTGGGGTATTGATTATCCAGAAAGTGTTTGGTTCAATATTTGTCCTAAACAGCTTCGGTCATCCTACATTTTGCCTAATTATACAGAATTTCAGCTGGAACTAACGAATGAACATAAAGTTCATATTATGAAATTTTATTATTTGCTTTCCTAGAAAAAATATAGATGAAATTCCATATTAGAATCGAATCAGACTATAATTTACAACAATCCGTGTCTTTGTTGTAGCTAAATAGAGTATAACCATTAAACCAGTGAATACTGTATCTTACAATTCAAAACAAATAAATTTTGTGTATCGACAAATCTAGTTCAGTTAACAGACATATTCGACGGGATCATCTGTCTTTTTGAAGTATCAACTTAGAGCTAAACAAAACTTCCAACAAGTATAAGCAAAATAAGTTTCCCAAATTGGAGGGAGATGCTTATCGTACGGAATCATCTGTCTAGGTTATGCCTACTCCACCCTCTATTCATGTCCTAAAACACAAGAATCTTCAAACTCACACTCAGAAAGGCCACTTTTTGAATGGAAAGCATATTTTTTACTATAAATAAGTACCAACTTAATTCTATCAATAAACAATATTATGTGAACGTTGTAAAATTGGAGAACATCAGGAGGATTGAGAAAGTAATGATCACTTTTACAAATTACTCCTTCATCATCACAAATAATCAAATATTAAAAGAATAAAGCTAGAATGGATCTGTTTTTGGGAGTAATGATGATGTGAAAAATTTATAAGTGAGATACATAAAAACATGGAACTAGACAACTAGTGATTGAATACTTTTCTATCTGTCTAATCACTGCTTTAAAATTCGACCGCACAAATGATATTGTAATCCTAACTCAGGAATATAATCAATTTATTATTTACTCTTAAGTTTGTCCAGAAGAGTTACTTTCTTAGTTATCGTCTTATTTCATATACTCCGTACAATACGTCAGGAACTAGTGTTGGAGCGATTAATAAGGTTACTCCTTTCTGAGTGGAACGTAACACATTTGAGCGTCAAAAACATGCAACAGAATACAAAGACTTACTTATCTAGACATGGCAACGGTAAGAAGCCTTGAGCTACAAGGTGACCTTTTTATTTTATTTTTTTGAAGGGCGGGTCACCTTTTTATCTACACCATATGTTGCAGTGTATCTATGAACCTGGGACATTATTCGTCTTGCGCTTTTAAAATTTTATTCGCTTTATGCTTGCATATCATTGTGGTAACTTTCTAGATCTAACAAGAATATGCACTACACATAAAAAGGACCAAGGGGGCGAGATATCATGTCGCATTACAAACAAGGAAGATATATACTCTAGACATACAAACTAATGAAATATCTTGACATCATAACACAATTAAACACCAAAAAGGAGAAGAAGGATACGTCAAACGATATAATCATAAACATATAGATAGAAGAGATGATCGGAATGAATTAGACCTGCAATGTGAAAAGCCTATCCTCAAACTGGACTTCTTTGGTTAAGAAATCAGCTCCAATAGTAGCTTTGTACTGATTACTAAACTTTCGATTCACATATCTAAATTATCACACGATTTAAGGCATACATTCAAATTTAATATCACAATTGTCATCCTATACATATGTATATTCTAAACCAAACCAATTTATACTAAACTAAGTACAAAAAAAATGCAAAATTAAGTAAATAAAAAGAAACAGAGTTAAAGGATACTGATTCATAAGAGATGTCTTCCCAACCCTGTAATAAATTCCATAATTCAGTTTAAAAAACAAATATTAATCACTAAATTACAAACAATTAAGATTAGATAAATATATACCCGCTATCACCAAGAATTATGACTTTAAGCAACATTCGACGACGTGACGCCATTTATTATTCCGATCAAAATCACTTTCTAAGATTCGAATTTTGAATCTCACTTGATAATTTTAAATCAGGATGATGATGATCTGCACTTTTTGTGTTTGGTTATATGGTTTGGACCTTGTAGATTGAGAGGGTGTACGGAATCGTCCTTTGTGGGTTTTTATTTACACTTTCTTCTTCTATTTTCTTATAAACACACACCTTCACCCGCGCGTTGGTCGAGGGAAAAAGAGACAATTCCACCGACTTGTGAGAGTATATTTGTATTTAGGTGGGATATGTTTGGGTGGTAAAGTTGATTATATTATTACGCCTTGTTTGTGGTGATGTTGATGATGAGTGAAAAAAATGATGTGACATTAAATTGACGGTGATGATGTTGATAACCACTACACCCAGCCTTAAACAGTTATGAGTTGATCCAACTTGGTTAATTTAGGGTAAAAAAATTACCTCATGTAAAATTTTGTGTTTAGACAACTTGTAGGATCGAATATTTCTAGTTTAGGTTGATGTTATTATGGTATCGGGTGGTCGGCCGATGTACCAACCAAACACACCCATGGTTGTGGTGATGAGAGAGAGAAGGAAGAGAGATTGGTGAGAGAAAATTAAAATATCATTTGTGAGGGTATTTGTACTAATACGTCACATGTTAAGAGACCTCTCACCTATTGCTCGGATAAGTTGTGAGACTTCACAACATTCTTATTCCTCTCGCGACTATACAAGTGTCATGGGGGTACGATACTAATCTAGTAAACTATCAATATTTATGTGTTCCAACAATCTCCCTCTAAATACAGGTAGTCTAGATTAGTGGACATTGATGTCTTTGAATAACACTGAGGATAACCTTGAAGCTCTCTCTTCCGAATAATTTGAGCTTGGTGTGTAGCATCCTTGAAGATAAACACTGAGATGACTAGTAATTGAGTTTGCTCCTCCTCAATTAGGCCATCATAGTCTTCTTGAGCTAAATAAATATTATATTAATAATCTATAAAAAAAACATGATCAAGACCGAAAAGACTTCTCTTTTCGTCTGTAAGGTTAAATGCACTGACATGTACATTTAACCTTTAGTAAGAGTTTCTTCAAACACTTGTGAAGTTTCTGAATCGGCTCCCCCTCAAACTGACCATCCCATTTTATAGATTCAAAACTTTAAAGTCATGATCACGTTTGAGGGTCATGATATCAACCTTCTTCTTCTTCATTTGAATTAACCAATCAACTGGAGTACCAAATGATAACACCAAGTTTGAATCCTAGAGGCAAGAATAGAACTCAAACAAGGCAACAAACCACGAAATATTTCAGCATGGTAGACACCAATCTCCCCGGTACCTCGTGTTGACACTTTTAGCATGTATTTTCACGTATTGAGCCGATAGTTACTTTTGAAGGTGCTTGGGAAATGGCATGGCATGGTCATAGACAACTCTGATATTTGTATGTGAGACCGCTTATTTATTATGGGCATGTATGTTTGTACTAAATTTGGTTGTAAATTTTGTGTAACACCCCAACCCGATAAGGGTAGAAGTATCACAGTATGGTGACATATCAAAGCATACATAATGAACATAAAGCAGCAGAGGAAGTCTTAAACATAAATAATCAAAGGAATTCAAGTCAACACGACTTATTAACAAATAAGTTCAATGAAAGGAAAACTCCAAAATAGAAAAATAAGAGTAAATTGCAAAAATCGTCCTTGTGGTTTGGCCAAATTGCACGTTTCGTCCTTGTGGTTCATTAAGTGCAAATATCGTCCTTATTTGGCACTGTTACGTTCACTTTTGGTCCTTCAACAGTGAAATTTGGCAAACCACAAGGACTGTTTTTGCAATGATGAAGGACCAAAAGTGAACGTAACAGTGCCAAATAAGGACGATATTTGCACTTAATGAACCACAAGGACGAAAGGTGCAATTTGGCCAAACCACAAGGACGATTTTTGCAATTTACTCTAGAAATAACGATAACCAAGTCTAAATAAATGTCATAACATGATTAAATGGAATCTAAGATGACTAGGCATGGTCTCCATATAAGCTCATCTCTCAACCCAAATATATCCCCAGCTCCTAGCTTAGATACCAGCCGCAAGAAAAGAGAATGTGACTGAGCTTAAAAAGCCCAGTGAACAGATTTATAACAAAACGAATAATCGAAAGATAAGAAACGAAGATAACATAATCATAAGGTGCATTTGGGAATATCATGAGGCATAAATAAAGGTTAATGAAATGGAAAGAAAGGTCAGTCATCTACCACGAGCCCATAACATATCATAAACATATCATATCATAGTAACCATTGTATTCGGAGGGGTGACCTCGGAATACAAAATATAATAGGAGGGGAGACCTCAAGTAACCAATGGAGTGATCAGCTCCCAGAATGTGAAGACGTGTATTGCACACGACATCATTCACCAAATAAATCATATCATAGCATAGCATAACATATCAGATACAGAACAAATCTAGGATGCATCCATACGCCCCTGCAGAATCATAGTGGCCAAACATATATCTTGAGCTCATAATCATATAACAAAAAAGGGACGGTGTGGAACATCACTTGACCACACTAGAGTCATGCCATTGGTGCATCAATGAAACGGCCATGTTACCTTCATGGCTAGGGAAACATATTTGGCTCAGGTATCAAACTGAAGGGTCAAAAGCAAAGTCATAACATAAAGGTTCATATCAAAGGTTCAGATGTCAAAGGTTCATATCAAAGGTCCATAGCAAAGGTCCATAATCAGAGGTTCATAATCGGAAGGTTCATAATCAGAAGTTTCATAATCAGAGGGTTCATAACAAAGGTTCATAATCAAAGGGGTGCATAGCAAAGTTATTGGGAAGCCCTAATAAGAAGGCTCAGAGTAAAGGCATAACAGTTCAAGGCTAATATCAAAAGATGTGTACAAATCATGAGAAACCTTAAGAGATAAGGTCAGAATATCTGTACCTTATTCAGCAACAAGAAAACAAAAGTGTTAATACAAATAAACCGTAAAAACGTTTATTAATATTTTGCGATCTCTTTGTGTTTTGTTGATAACAAATGTAATGTTATCTTAAGTATAATTATAAGGATACATGTTATTTTTGTAAAGCATTTACATATAGCCATTTAAATACTAAAATGTAATAATTAAGCATTTGTTGTAATAGTTTATTAGGATGGGTAAAAACCATAACCCATGGATCTTAACCCATACCAAAGAAGACTTGATACAATATATACTTAGATACATTGAATCTAGAGAAAACCCATGGACCAACCCATAACCCATGACCCATAACCAAAAAACCCATGGGCAAAGAGGAGCGTACCACGGATCCCTAGGATTACACTAGCGGATCCCAAGTGGAAGGGATCCGTGGGATCCGTGGAACATAGGAGAAATTTGCCTATAAATAGAGAGCCATTTCTTCATTCTAACTCACCCTCTTCTTACTAAATCTCTCATACACTCTCATTCTCTTCTAACATATAGATCACTTGATCTAGAGAGTTGTTCTTCTTTCTTTCTATTTGTGATCCTCATATAGGTCCTTCTCTAAGGCGAGATCACGAGCATTCTACAAGTCATCCAAGCAAGGGGTCCTTGATTGATTTGTCACTCCACAAGATTTCTGTAGCGAAGATCTTGTATTTGATATTTCACATATTTGTTGTGTAATAGTTGTGTTGGTTTGGTCCACCGTGCTACGGACTCGGTATCTAGCTTTGTACCGGAAAAAGTGTAAGCAACGTTGTGAAGGCTTCTCCGCCAAGTGAAGGAGTTTGTTGACATAGTGCTTGAACTCTCGAGTAGGTGACTCGGGAGTGGAGTAGGGCAAGGAAGGTGACCTTGTAGCCGAACCACTATAAATCGGTTGTGTCATTTCTATCCCTTAACTTTATCTATTTGTTTGCATTATCATTAGATCTATACGTTCTCAACATCCATACGATTTCACATAATATCGAATCTAAAGTTTTTGAAATCAACTTAAAATCGGCAAAACTATTCAACCCCCTTCTAGTTTTCCACAATTGGCATCAAGAGCTAAGTTTATAAAAGTTTTAAAATAAAATTGTATTTTAAAAACTTTTCGATCACTATGGGTTCGAAAATTATAAGGACGGGCAATCTATGCAACGACCACCACTACTTGAAACTAATGGTTTTATATATTGGAAAAATAGATTCGAAACATATGTGAAGTCTAAAGATATTGATCTTTGGTACATTATTGTTGAAGGTGATTTTGAGGCTACCTCAAATGATGATAAAGGAAATTTAGTTCACATACCTCATGATAAACTAAATGATGAAATGAAGAAAAAGCTTTCTAAAAATAGTGAAGCAAAAATGGTTTTATATAATGCTTTACCGAAAAAGGAATTGGAAAGAATTTCTATGCTTAAAACCTCTAAAGAAATTTGGAATTCTTTAGTTGTAACTCATCAAGGCAACCAACAAGTTAAAAATAATAAAATTGATTTATTTGTTCAACAATATGAACAATTTTCAATATCGGATGAGGAAACTATAGATCATTCATTTGCTAACTTTAATACTATTATTACATCTTTACAAGCACTTGATGAATCTTTTTCTAGCCGTAACCATGTTAGGAGATATCGAAGGGCACTTCCATCGAAGTGGAGATCCAAGGTGACGGCAATCGAAGAGTCAAAAGATTTGACAATCCTCACCCTCGATGAACTCATAGGCAACCTAAAAGTCTACGAGCTTGTCCTTGCTAAAGATTCCGAAGCCTCAAAGGTGAAAGAGAAACACAAATCTCTTGCCCTTAAAGCCAAAAAGGCCTCGAGCGATGAGGAGAACTCATCTTCGAGTAGTGACGACGAAGAGTACGCTATGGCGGTAAGGGACTTTAAAAGTTCTTTAGAAGAAAGGGTAGATACGTCAAACAACCGTATGATGATAAGAAAGGCTTTCGAAAAAGCAAAGAGGACGAGAAGCCAAAGGATGATCGTACTTGCTTTAAGTGTGGGGACCCAAACCACTTTATTAGCAAGTGTCCCAAATGGGATGATCAAAAGGCGTTCGTGAGCGGCACGTGGGGAATGAGCGACGAGGAGGATGAAGAAATTTGTCTTATGGCAAATGACGAGGTATGTCCTGAATACTATAGTAGCTCATCACTTGATGACGACTCATTGCATAATGAACATGATAAACTATGCAATATTAGCTTAAAACTAGTTAACAAAAACAAGCTTTTAAAGAGTCAAAATAAACGTTTAGATAAAGAAGTCATAGAATTAAAAGCAAAACTAAAACGTTTAGAGAAAGGTAAAATAGAAAGTGGTGAATGTGAACTTTGCGTTCAACTTCAAACACTAGTGGATCACTTAGATTCTAAAATTGCTAGAATGAGCACGAACACTTTAGATACAATACTCGATAGCGTTAAAACTGTTAACAATCAAAAGGGTCTAGGTAGTCAACAACTTGATCCATCAACTAGTGAAAGTAAAGAAACAAAATTTGTTAAAGAACTAGAAAAACCAGCCACTGTTGTGGCGGATCCCACGGATCCCCTAAAAAGGGAACCGGCTAGTGTAGAAAAAGGGATCCGTGGATCTGCTGTAGCAAACATTAGTAATAATGTAGCTTCTTCATCTAGAACTGAGTTTGTCATAGTTAATAGGAAGAAACCAAATCATGTCACCACTAGACAACCACCTCCAAAATATAATCCTACTTTTGCAAGAAAAAAGCTCCATCTTTTTCAAAACCTAATTCATTTAGGAGACCTAATAGCGTTTACCCAAAAAGTAACCATCAAATGGGATGGAATCAAAACATGCAAAACGGTTTTCCTTTTCAAAACTTTGCTCCATGGAATGCATACTCATCTTATCCATACATGTCTAACATGAATGGAATGTTTAACACTAATGGACCCATGAACAAATGGGGACCAAACTTTGAGTTTATTATTGTTTTAGGTGTGCTTAAAGGTCGACCTAGACCCGATGAATGGGTCAAGGATAGCGGGTGCACAAGGCACATGACCGGCAATAGGGATCTATTCTCCACATATGAATCCATTAATGGAGGTAATGTGGTGTTTGGAAATAGCAAAGTAGAATCATCGGTAAAGGTACGATTTCTAACAAATCTCTAACCATTAACGATGTGTGTCACGTAGAAAACCTAAACTTTAATCTCTTAAGTATAGGACAAATATGTGATAAAAAGTGCAATGTACTTTTACCGAAACCGGTAGTAAGATACTTCAAAATGGCATAACCATAGGAAGAGGAATTAGGAAACATGGAGTCTATGTCATTAAAATCGGTAATGAACCTAAAGACAAACTATGTCTTACCTCTATGGATGATACTTCGACCTTATGGCATCGAAGATTGGGTCACGCCAACATGCGACTTCTTCAATCGCTATCATCCAAAGATCTAGTAAGAGATCTACCTAAGTTAAAATATGAACATCATTTTTGTGATGCGTGTAATATAGGAAAACAAGCTCATTCGAGTCATAAAGCTAAAAACATGGTGTCCACAACTAGGTGTCTAGAATTACTACATATGGATTTATTTGGTCCATCCGCTATCCAAAGTTATGGAGGCAACTACTACACTTTGGTAATAGTGGATGACTACTCTAGGTATACATGGACAAAATTTTTAAAGAACAAAACGGAAACCTTTAACTATTTTGAAATATTAAGCAAAAAGATCCAAAGACAACTAGGAAGTCCCATAGTGTCTATTAGGACGGATCATGGTAGGGAATTCGATAATGAAGTGCAATTCGGAGCTTTTGTGACGCTAATGGTATTACTCACAACTTCTCGGCTCCACGCACTCCACAATCGAATGGGGTAGTAGAAAGAAAGAATAGAACTCTACAAGAAATGAGTCGAACCATGCTTAATGAACAATCCATACCTCAAAAATTTTGGTGTAATGCCGTTGATACTTCAACGTATATACTCAATCGAGTCTTGATTAGACCAATCTTAGGAAAAACTCCATATGAGTTACTTGAGGAAAAAAGCCTACGTTAAATCATTTTAGAGTCTTTGGTAGTAAATGTTTTATTCTTAACACTAAAGATTACCTTACAAAATTTGATCCTAAATCAACCGAAGGTATCTTTTAGGTTATTCGCCAAATAGCAAAGCTTACGTCATATTAAACAAAGAAACAATGAAGGTAGAAGAGTCATTAAATATAAAATTTGATGAAAGTCCACCCAAACCCTCTCCACCTCTTGTCGATGACGAGATTATAGAAAGTGAAGCCATAGTAATAAAGAAAAAGATAAGTGAAGAAGAAGAACCTCTAAGTGATGAAATAGTAAACATTAAAGAGTCCAAAGATCACCCCGTAGATAAAGTCATAGGAAAACTAAACGAACGAACATTAAGATCTCAAGTTCAAAACAAAAGTAGCTTGTTTTGTTTCGTTTCAACCTTAGAACCTAAGAATACACAAGAAGCCATAAAAGACGAAAGTTGGGTAATGGCTATGCAAGAAGAACTAAATCAATTTGTTTCTAATGATGTTTGGACACTTGTCCCTCCACCTAGTAATCAAACCATAATAGGAACCAAATGGGTTTATAAAACAAATTAGATGCAAACGGAGTAGTGTCTAGGAACAAGGCTAGACTCGTTGCTCAAGGGTATAACCAACAAGAGGGAATAGACTTTGATGAGACCTATGCCCCGTGGCTAGATTAGAGTCTATAAGAATACTTCTTGCGTATGCTTGTGCTAATGATCTAAAGCTTTATCAAATGGATGTCAAAAGCTCTTTTCTAAATGGTGTCATAAATGAAGAAGTATATGTAGCTCAACCTCCGGGCTTCATTGATTTTGAAAAACCCAAACATGTGTATAAATTAAAGAAAGCCCTTTACGGTCTTAAACAAGCTCCAAAAGCTTGGTATGATAGACTCAAGTCATTTCTAGTTAAACACAACTACACCATGGGGTTAGTTGAAAACACACTTTTACTAAGAAAAGAGAGTCACATATAATCATAGTACAAATATATGTAGATGATATTATATTCGGATCCACTTGTCAAGACATGTGTGATGATTTCTCTAAAATCATGCATGACGAGTTCGAGATGAGTATGATGGGAGAACTTAGTTTCTTTCTTGGTCTACAAATAAAACAAGTAGAAGATGGTATCTTCTTTAATCAATCTAAATACATCAAGGAGATGTTAAAGAAATTCGGTCTAGAAGAGTCAAAACCAATTAGGACTCCAATGTCATCCGACACCAAACTCACAAAAGATGAGGACGGAGAATCCGTAGATAATACTAAATATCGTGGCATGATAGGTAGCCTTCTCTACCTCACGGCAAGTAGGCCGGATATCATGTTTAGTGTTTGCTTATGTGCTAGGTTTCAAGAAGACCCCAAAATATCACACCTAGAAGCCGTAAAAAGGATATTTAGATATATTAAGGGTACAACACAATTAGGATTATGGTATCCTAAGGGGACGGGAGTAGAAACAATTGTATATGCAGATTCTGACCATGCAGGTGATTACGTTGATAGAAAAAGTACAAGTGGGGTATGTACTTTTATGGGATGTTGTTTAACATCATGGTTTTCAAAGAAACAAATGGCACTTGCAATATCAACAACCGAAGCCGAGTATGTCTCCGCTGGCAAAGCATGCCAACAAGCACTATGGATGAAACAAGCGTTAGTAGACTACGACATCCATCTAAGCGACATAGCCATCCTATGTGACAACAAAGGTGCAATCGATCTAAGCAAGAATCCGGTATTGCATTCTCGCACAAAGCATATAGAGATTCGTCATCACTTCCTAAGAGACAATGTTCAGAAGGTGAACATCTCTATTGAGAAGGTAGCATCCGAATAAACCGTTGAAGCGGGAACAATTCAACCTACTTCGTCTTGGTCTTGGTCTAATGGAACAAACGTCGTAATTTAATTGACTCTACAAGGTATGTAAACACTAGCCTTCTTCTTTCTGAGTCTAGGATTTCTATTTCACGCACAACTCACAAACAATACGGGAATTTTCAAAACCCAAGATGAGTTTTTACACTTATAGTTTTCTTATTTTTAAGCCTACTTTCACAATGTTTTCTAAAAGGATGATACCTTCCCGTATCAATTTCACAAAAGCAATTTCTCACGTCTAGGACAAATCGCTTTTCATTATTAATACAAAGTAAAACCCGTTTTCATTGCATCTCATGTCTTTTGAATGCTAAAGGGGACACATAACTAATATGTGTTTTTCGGGTACATTCATTTAAGCAACAATGAATTAGGAGCATTGATAACACAAAATTACGTACTCATGTACTAAATATGTGTTTTCGGGTTATCTCAATAGGATGTTTTTACACTTCTAGTTTATTTTCTTTTTTTTAGGGGTCGAGATAACCGAAACTCCAAATAGTTTGCATATAGGCACACACAAGGCAAAAATGTTTCCAAAAGGAAAATTTTGTGCTGCTCGAACACTGCAGACCCACGGATCCCAGCCTTTATGCCGGACGGATCCTCAAGGGAAGGATCCGTGGGATCCGTGTAACGAAAGCTATTTTCAACTTCTATTTTTTTCACTTTGGATGAAAAATCCACATTTGTTTCATTTTTGGGAGTATGCTCTTTAATGCTTGTGTTCTCATGATCACATGCCTTGAATTCATATCTAATCATTAGATTTTAATCCACATTTTGGGTCAAGCATTCATTACAATGCTTTGTTTTTCTATATATATAGCTCCCAAAATGCTTGCATACTCCATCTCCTTCTCACAAACACACTTCATCATGTCATCCAAAAACCCTTTAGGAGAATCATCTAGTACAAACAATCATGATATCCAAACCTTTGTACTTCCACCATCCAAAATACCACAATCAAATGCTAGGATATCCGCACGGATTAGTATCCGATCTTGTTGTTTAGCAAAACCAACCTCAAATGGTTCATCCTCAACAAATAACTCACCACAAGATGCTTCCATTATAGCACCACCCTCATCACCAACAAGTACACCAACTTCATCACCACCTAAAATAACTCTTTTGGAACTCCTTAAGACTCCAACAAGATCTAACCAACCTAAAGAAAAAGAATTAGTCTTTTCAACACCCCCACATCTCCAAATACTATATTTCAAGATCTTGAAACATCACCACCATTAGCTCCCATCACATTACAAGAACATCTAGGTTCTTTTCCACCACCATTTACAAACATTCCGGATATTGATCCATATTTTCCTATTTTTCCACCACAACTTCCGCATAACTCAAATCAAAACAACCCGGAAAACTTCCGCACTCATTACCCACATCATTTACATTGTGAACATTGCCAATCCACTAGGGAAATTGCAATAGAAGTTAGGGAAGAAATGCGTTTCATACTCAACCTCATCCTTGATCGCATCAATACCATTACTCATCAAAATCTCCATCCATAACCTTATGCAAGCATGGAAGGAATCACTACTACTACTTTCTACTTTTAGTATTATTTTTCTTTTGAAGTCATTTTCAAGAACAAGTCTTGTTCTTATTTTTACATGCTTGTAAGTGGCATACATACCACTACAATTTGTTGTTTTATTACAAGGCCTTGTTTACATACCTTGGCTCCCAATCTTGATTCTCGACAACCACAAGATTATATAAGCATGTTACTAACCTTTCTTTTTGTAGGATTTTTTATTTTTCTTCTCTTGACGCCCCAAACAAGGGGGAGCTACCGTCAAGGGGGAGTTAGAAGTTTGTTTATTTCTTCCAAGGGTTAACTTTTTGTTTCGACAAAAAGGGGGAGAAGAAGTAAAACTTAGGGGCTTTCAAAACTTACATCTATTCTTAAGTTTTACTCATCATAACATTATATTTTGTCATCAACAAAAAGGGGGAGATTGTTAATACAAATAAACCGTAAAAACGTTTATTAATATTTTGCGATCTCTTTGTGTTTTGTTGATAACAAATGTAATGTTATCTTAAGTATAATTATAAGGATACATGTTATTTTTGTAAAGCATTTACATATAGCCATTTAAATACAAAATGTAATAATTAAGCATTTGTTGTAATAGTTTATTAGGATGGGTAAAAACCATAACCCATGGATCTTAACCCATACCAAAGAAGACTTGATACAATGTATACTTAGATACATTGAATCTAGAGAAAACCCATGGACCAACCCATAACCCATGACCCATAACCAAAAAACCCATGGGCAAAGAGGAGCGTACCACGGATCCCTAGGATTACACTAGCCGGATCCCACGTGGAAGGGATCCGTGGGATCCGTGGAACATAGGAGAAATTTGCCTATAAATAGAGAGCCATTTCTTCATTCTAACTCACCCCTCTTCTTACTAAATCTCTCATACACTCTCATTCTCTTCTAACATATAGATCACTTGATCTAGAGAGTTGTTCTTCTTTCTTTCTATTTGTGATCCTCATATAGGTCCTTCTCTAAGGCGAGATCACGAGCATTCTACAAGTCATCCAAGCAAGGGGTCCTTGATTGATTTGTCACCCCGCAAGATTTCTGTAGCAAAGATCTTGTATTTGATATTTCACATATTTGTTGTGTAATAGTTGTGTTGGTTTGGTCCACCGTGCTACGGACTCGGTATCTAGCTTTGTACCGAAAAAGTGTAAGCAACGTTGTGAAGGCTTCTCCGCCAAGTGAAGGAGTTTGTTGACATAGTGCTTGAACTCTCGAGTAGGTGACTCGGGGAGTCGAGTAGGGCAAGGAAGGTGACCTTGTAGCCGAACCACTATAAATCGGTTGTGTCATTTCTATCCCTTAACTTTATCTATTTGCTTGCATTATCATTAGATCTATACGTTCTCAACATCCTTACGATTTCACATAATATCGAATCTAAAAGTTCTTGAAATCAACTTAAAATCGGCAAAACTATTCAACCCCCCCTTCTAGTTTTCCACAAAAAGCAAACGAAAATCAAGAGATACGAAAGATCACTCCTTTCCTCGAGGGATCTACAGAAGCGAAAGGATGTACATTTATTAGATGTAGTTAATGTGTTTTATTCCGATTAAGTCTTTTAGGGTTTTTAAGTAACTTTCCATTTTAAGTAACTTTCTATTTTAGGCAAGTTTCTATATTTATCAGGTTTAGTCATTAATGATGTAATTAATGTTAAATTAGGTTAACATGATAAAAATGATGATTATTATAGTTTAAGGGTCATTTATGACAAGTTACAATAGTTTAGGGTCTAAAGTGTAAATATTTCAAGTTTACTCATTTTACAAGTCTAGCCCATGCATTTACTTTATTAACGAGTCAACCTTCTAGTTTCATTTATAATTTCATGTGATGAATGTTAACATGTAATGTCCCATTTAAGCTTGTTACCAATCAATACATATGCAAGGGTTAAAACAAATTTCGTAAGGGTCGTGTACATGGTGTCGAAACAGGTTCACAAGAATTATATGGGTCGAAGTAGCATGGGTTTTCAAAAACAGATTTCATGTACTATACCTTTTTATTCTAGGTGATGATAAGGACTTATACATATTGCATGCATGTGATTGAATAGTCTTGGGGTCTAATTGGATTTCACAACAACAAGAATATGGTCGCTTATATTTATATTCCATTCTTTACTCTATAATTCAATACATGTCATGTGACTAACTCTTTATTTTATATGATATTTATATTAACTGTATGCATGCATGTCATATGGGGTAACTCACGACAGAAAACAAAGAGGCAGTAGCCAATTATATATGTGGTCGATATATAGATTTCAAAACAGAAAGTTTAGTGGTCGAATAATATGGGTTCAAACAGCTTTTATACTTGGTTCAAAATATATGGTGATCTACTTATGATTTCATGCGGCAATCTTAGCTCGATACTAAAATAAACCAACGTGAATGTACCATGCATGAGAGGGTCGATCAGGTACAGTTGATGGGGTCGCTTATATATAGGTTCAAAACAGATTTTTGTCTATGTCTACCAAGGTTTCAAACAAGGCTTAGACATGGGTCAAATTTCATGCATACTATTCGATATTCATAAGGCCTTGATATGATCTTGTGAGACTTTTAACACATTAATTCATGTGACGAGGGGATATAGCAGAAGTAAATATATGTCAAGATAGCATGCTCATTCCCTTAATTCTTTAGGTGATTCAATACATAGTTTCATGTGAGAAAGTTACTGTTTTAAGTGCTAGTTTTATTTGATGCACATGCATGTGGGTCGAACAACATGATGGCCTAGTTATGATTTACAAGACAAAACTTAATACTTTATTTAGTGTTTTTAGTTGAATAGCTTGCATGCCATAGGATAACCCACGACATAAACAAAGAAACAAGAAAAGATAAAAAAGGTTTTGAGGACTCATTATCCTTAGCGTATGAATTGAAAGAAAACAAGGACCAACAAATCGGGACTCGCAATTACAAACACCTTTTCTGCTGCTTGGTCGAATGAAGAAAAAAGACACAATTCTCTACCGTCACTTTTTGGTTAGAGAGAATTAGGGTTTGTCTGTTTATTTGAATTGGTAAATATGGTAGTTATAATGAGATTAATATGGGAAATAAATGGAACGCGATTTTTGGGGGAGTGGGCGTTTCACCTTGGCCGAATAAAGGGGAACCAAAATCAGTGACCCATTCAAATTCTTTAATTACCTTTATGATGATTATAATTAGTTTTAATTTCCTTTTAAATTTGTACTTATGATTGGTTCCATGTAATATGTATAATGTGTTGTATTCGTCTAGACATAAGTGTAAGTAAATTTTATTATCTTGCACAAGTTATTATTTCTTAGTTAGGTTATAAATGTAGTTGACGAGATTGACTTAATATACGTATTTTACAATTATTAAGCTTGAGCGGTGAAATGGTCTTTTAACACGTTTGAGATTTTAGGGTTTTACAACTCTTCCCCTCTAATAGAAAAATTTTCGTCCTCGAAAGTTGAAATGAAACGAAGGAAAGCAAGCAGAGACATACCAGACTACAAACAGAATGAGGGTAACAAGATCAAACGGTAGAAAGCTTTACAATAAGTTCTAAGATTCTTAACAGATGAACGCATGTCAAAAATTTAAACGTATCAAATCGTGTAACAATGAAGGCAGATTAAACACATTGGCAGAATGATCCTAAGGTCTCACTAAATGCAGACAATCTTAGTCAGATGCCAGAAATTCTAAGCTTCTAAGGCACTCCTCGAAATATCATATGATCACAATGAGGGTACGTCATATGATGTAAGTATTATCACGTTAGCTATGCTTCCTAATACTAGAATCATATGAGTATACCTTCATGATGGCCATACTTTATCTCAAGTCGTGAAAACCATCCTATCAACCACCTAACGGTCCATTCTACATCTTAGGGTCGGCCTGAATCAATCATCACTAACGGATTCGAAATCATAGAAACAGAACATATAAAGAACGTAACGGAACTTAGCAAGTACCATCGAAATGAAACATGTCGGCAATATCATCAGGTCTTCCACAGTTCGTCACATTTCTCACAATAAAACAGTCATCCAACATACGCAGAATTTATACAGAACGAAAATCATTCAAAGAGAACATAATTTATTCAAGGGATCTTATTCAAACAAAACGCCACACCAGTGTATCATAGGAAAGAAAAAGGAAAATAAATGTCAAACATCAAAATCAAAAGGAAAGGAAAATAAAGGAAGCTAATGATGAGTTGGGTCCCTTGTTTGAGCTGGTCCCTCTTCACATCCATTGTCTCTCCTCCTTGGGCAGTCGAGAACCTTATGTTCCATGGATCCGCATTTGTAACATGCTCAGAAAGCCTTGCGATAATCGCCCGGATGGGGCTTTCCGCAAGTAGTGCAGAGTGGAGGAGGAGGTAAGGTCTCAGTAGGCCTCCTCTGAGATGAAGAAACTACAGAACGATCATGCTGGGATTGATGAGTGGCCTTTTACTCATCATTTTAAGCCCGAAAAACCCACAAAAACGTCTAAACACACAGAAATATAACCAATTATGCTACAGATATCCTTGGAATGCGTTTTTTATGTGTTTCAGGTACAAAGGATCGAAAACAGGGCAAAAACGGACAGAAATGAGCTCGGAATGGAAAACGTGCATTGCGGACGGAGCCGGGAGATGATTTTCTACATTTTCGGAGCCCGGGATACATTTTTGGAGTGAGATTGGGAGAACAAACTTAAAACCTAACCCTAAAACCAATTTACCAATTTACCCTTTACCCGAAACCTAAATTACCATTTTACCCTAAAGATTTTTATTAGAAACCATTTTTTTTATTAAAAACATTTTCTTAACCCTTTTTTATTAAAACCATTTTTAGAAAATTATTTTTTATAAAATCCATTCTCTTTAAAAAACGTTTTTAAATTTTAAAACCTTTAAAAAGAAAACAAATACTACATTAAAACACTAAAACCTTAAAACAAAACTAAACTACATTTGAACCCCCTTTATTCTCCCATTATCCTTTCACCCAAAATAAAACACACCTGTTTTACCCATTTCCCTTTTTAGCCTGAAACAAAACAAAACCCAAAACCTCCCTTTGGCGCCAAGATTACAACCCCCCTCCTCTCTCTCCCCTGTCACTCTCCTCTGCCCCACTCCATTCCAGAAGCAAACAAGAGAATCCCACATGGTCTCTTTGCCACCTTGGCAATCCCCAACTCACATAAAGCTCTCAAGAAATGGACGGCTCAGATGCATCTCCTTGGGCTCCAAGATTGAATGGAAAGCTAGGATTGAATCAAGAAAGCACAAGTGCTCCATTTATCATTTCTCTCTCACAACAAAAGCACAAGCAGATGAAGACAAGACAAACAAGAGACCGATTCATATTTTTGTATAAATAGGAGTTAGTAGCATTTATAAAACTTTGTCTAGAATTCTTAGTTCTAGTACCATTTTACTTTTATTGTCATTTAATTTAAATGTAATTTTTAATTTCAAGTTAATGCAAATTCAGTTTTTAAATTCCATTTTTTTATGCTGTCTTCATTTTTCATGTTCTTAATTTCTGTCACAGTATTGTTATAAGCATGTTATAAGTTGTTTTAACCCATTGTAAGTTTTTGTTAATGATGCAATTTAGCTTTCTTAAAATTCCAAATCATCACAGTTTCAAAACATTAGTTTTCTACCCCAAGGGGGTGTTTGGATTTGAATTGTTCTTGGGTCAAAAGTCACAATTTGACCCATTTTGATTCTAAAATTAGTGGTAAAGTATTTTGTAAGTTCGTTGGTTAAAGTTTCAATCACTAGTTCAGCTTTAAATCAGCTTTGGTAAAAAAAATTTAGTTCTTTCTGTCTTACTGTCTTTACCCAATTGCAGTCCCATTTCCACTTTTTAATCTCATTTTTTTTGCTAGTTAAGATCATTAGTAGGGTCTGATTTTTATTGCATTAGTAGTTAGATGTAAGATATTTATTTGTTTTAGCTTATACTTGAATTTGGAGCTTGTATGTTAGCATTTTTCTGCCATCAGTACCCTCTTGTGCCCCCCACTGCTGTTCCACAACAGCAGCTATTCACCTTTTTTTTTTGTAGTGCTTATTGGCCATTTATTGCTTATTTAGTTTTCTTGTTAGTTAGTTTAGGTTCTTTATTGATTAGCCCACCTAGGACTGCTTATATCTTATTATTCCACCCTTACAGCTTATTAGGAGCCCTTAGCTTATTTTGTTAAAACCATTTAAGTAGTGTTTGGTTATTGATTATTCTGCCCCCTAGCTTCTGCTTATAATCTGCTTATTAGTGATTTTCTAAAGTTAGTTTTTGATCAATGGTTTAGTTGTTTATAAGATCCTTTAGCTTTTAGTTGCTTTTAGTAGCATAGCATAACAAAGCGAGACTTTATTCTTGATTTTCCAAGTCCTGCCGATCTTAAGCTTTCTTAGATTAGTTTTCATTAAAATATCTTATTTTGTTTTAAATTTAGTTTGCAAAGTGAAAAAAGATCAAAAAAATAAAAAATGCAAAACTGACATGCTCGTGTGAACCCGTGTCCGGCAGTTGACACAGACGACGACAACACAACCATTTACCATTCTGCTCTCATACGTTGTGTGATATCATTGCATCGCGAATCGTTTTATAGCATTTTCTCTTTTTATAGCTTAATTTGCAATTCACTTAATAACAGCTTATTCTAAACAGCTTTTTCAGTTCTTGCATTTTTATTAGGAATAGATTTAACCAAAGTAATTTTCTGCTAAACTTCATATTTTTCTCAAATGTTTTACTATTTTTAAATAATTAATCTTAACTTTTTAGTTTTTAAATCATAATAAATAGAAAAATACTCGAAAAAATACCCGGCTTTTTCCAAAAATCATTTTTTGTCGTTTAGAATGTAAGAAAATTGATCTGCGCTGAACCGTCAAGTCTAATCACACAAGCAACAGACTTAAAACAGATTAAGCACAAATACAATGAAGATCAGAAGAATACAGTGTATTCCTGGGTCGTTAAGTCCCACGGAGGATGAATTGGTGTTTAAACAACTTCAGATGATAGAATGATCACTAAGGATAGTGATCAGGAAGGTTTTGAATGGATAATTATACCTAAAGAAAAGATCTACAAATTACAATGACTTAAATGCAAATTAAAAGAAATTAAAAAGTTAAAATCTATTAAATAAACGCTATCACTATTTTTACAGATCGATGAACGTTATTTTATAAAACAAAAGAACTTTAATAAACTAATTTAACTAAAACGTAAACTCAAAATATCTAAAAACATTATTTAAAACGGAAACGAGCATTATTTACGAAAATGGCGCTGGAGCGCAAGATAAAACGTAAATTTTATGAAATAAAAGGCCTACGAGTGTAAAACTAATTTTATTACGTACTATATGACAAAAGAAAATTTTAGAAAAAAGATTTATATTTTTTTGACTTTTATATTTTTTATTATGAATTAATTACTATAAAACACTAATTAAATGTTTAAAAATACTAAAAATAACGAGAAAAATCTGAAACTTTTTGTAAAAATACTTTACAATATTAAGCTAAGAAAATTGAAAAGGATGAAAAAGCTGCTTTGAATAAGCTAAAAATAAGCTAAAATGGTCGAATAAGCTAAATGAGACAAGAGTGGTTATGTATTTGTTTTTGCAAACCATGACAAGAAAGACCAAGGGCCATTGGCATGTACAATAATAACACTAACACTCTCATGGGAGGTCTCAGTGTTCGAACTGCCACCCCCTTTTGCTAAACATTTTTATTTTTGATTTTTTTTTTCACAAACTTGTTAAGCACTATGTAATAAGTAAATTTTATAACTAACACTTTTTCTAAATATCACTAATAAGCTCTGTAATAGCTTATTAATCTCAACAGTGGACAAAATAAGAAATAAGCACAAGATTTCAACCAAATGGCTATTAAGCTTTTCACTAAGCTAAAGAAAATATGGAAATAAGCTTAAAAACTATTAATAAACTAAAATGAAACTTGAAAAAGCAAATTAAATACGAAATAAGCACTGAAACCAACTAAAATAAGCACAAGATGT
The DNA here is from genome assembly GCA_910596185.1 of Chrysanthemum makinoi. NCBI lineage: Eukaryota > Viridiplantae > Streptophyta > Magnoliopsida > Asterales > Asteraceae > Chrysanthemum > Chrysanthemum makinoi. The sequence continues at coordinate 171,738,172 of OU343223.1, forward strand.
AACTGTTTGCACAGGTCACATTGGAATTTTCTAGGTACCTTTCACTAATTTTAAGCAATGTAATAGGCTAGAAATTGAAAACAAATACTTGGATAAGCTAGTTGACCAATGAAGCTTTCCAAAAAGCTAAGTTACTCACTGTATTGTTCACTAAAGAGCTTATGAGAGGCTTATGAAAAACTGGTAAACACTGAATAAACTATGTGCTAGTCTAAAATGGACAGAACTAATAAGCACAAGCAGGCTTATTGAATAAGCTGCAAATTGAAAAACAAGCTTTGGAATATTGAGACAGCTAGGTAAGCTACTTAAAAAGCTAAATTTGACAAGCTAATGATCACTAATAAGCTCTATAAGAGCTTGTGAAACAAGGTACCAAATCTGTGTACAGGGGAGCTTTTCAGTTAAGGGGTGTTAAAAATAAGACATGAAAATAAGCACTAAATAAGTTAGAAAATGAAAACTAAGACTGGGACTAACTAGCTGACCAGCTTTCAAAAAGCTAAAGATATCACTGTGGGGTCCATTTGAGAGCTTATGAATAGCTTGAGAAAAAACTGAAAAATCACTGAGTATGACTTATTGTATGTTGAATAAAATGGGACAAGCTAATAAGCACTAGCGTCCTACTTAAAAGCTACAAACCTGAAATATGAAACTTGGAACTCAAAAATGGCTTGGTTAACTACCCAAAGAACCAATAATCACAAGCTATATTTAACTAATGAGCTATTTGCAAGCTTGTGATTATGGCCTTAAAACTGAGCACAGAACATTTTTTTGACTTTTTATGTAAACTGCAAGTTTGACTTTTATTAACTTTTAACTAATTTTACTCACTAACTATGTTATTATAAGCTATAATAAGGTGAAATTAAGCTAATGTATTAATTTATAAACTACTTAGATTAGAATTGCCATTTGAGATCTTAACAGTTAACTGTCAATTAAAGCTTATAAGCTATTTTGACTTTTAACTAAACTAAGACTAGTATTCTCTGCACCTGAGATGTATTAAATTAGTGTAACATGAAACAACTAATAACAAAGGCTTTAACAAATTTAAACACAGTTTAATAAGTTAATCCAAACAGATTACTTTTAAAAGAAAGTTAGAACTTACATGATGATCAAGCTAATTTTATCAAGAAACAAAACCAACCTATTCTAAACCATATCCACCCATAAAACAACTGCATCAACCTCTTGACCATTTCCCCGAGATTTTATTTTTCCACTATTTATTTGGTAATTTTGGTATTTTTCCCTTTTTATAACTAGAACTGATTTCAAGGTATATATAAGCTCAAATGAGCTTTCTGAGGAGCTTATATCGACTTATAAGTCCAAAGCAATAACTAAAAACAACATTGGAACAACATGAGATTTTTGAACAAAAGTGAGATTTTGCACAAACTGAAAACTTGCATTAAAACTGAAATTGATTATCACCAAAGTTTTATTGTACACTAAGAATGATTAAAAACAAGTACTTGAAAGATAAGAAATACATTGGAAATTAAATTTAAGCTAAAACGACTTGTCCTAAACTAAATTACACTACTTATCTAATTACATTGCACAATCCTTGTTTTTATTGAGCTTTTTCAACTCTGTCGACACTCTTGAGTAAATCCCACTTCAATCCAGCCGTTGGATAGTGCCAGATAATCAGTTTTGACATTTGTCACTTTTGGCGCCATTTTCAAAGTAGGTTTTCTGAATTAATGGGCTTTGGTTGTATGTATAGGTGAGGGGAAAGTAATCAAGTAGTTAGAGCAGAAAAGTGGAGGTGGAAGTGAGCGGTGGAGATGGTTGAGTGGTAACAGTGTTAGGGGAAGGGGTGAACAGGGAGCGGGTTCTATCCGATTTTTAAAAATTTGGGCCGGGTCAAGCAAGCCAGAGATTGGTTTTGGGTTTTAGTTAATATATGATCCGTTTGGTTAAGGTTAACAACAAGGACCATTCATGTAAATCTGCCAAAGTGAGGGCTGATATTGAAACTTTTTGTAACACCCCAACCCGACAAGGGTAAAGATATCACAATACGGTTTCATATCAGAACTTTAATAACTATACAATAGCGGAAGCCTTACAAAAATATTCAAAAGAAAACATAAATAACTAAACTTCAAAATAAATCTAAGTTCTCTATGGCAAAGTCTTGCTCTCGTCTATACTCTCAAACCCGGATCGGCTATCCACAAGCTTATCTTGAACGCTTAATACGCAGGGGAAAAGAAAGTGCGGTGAGCTTACAAAAGCCGGTGAAGCGATATAACGAAACAAAACAAATATACAAATAACAAAATACAATGAAATAATAACGAAGGATCTTTCAGGGATTAGCGGAAGCACAAATATCTGAAGTCCAAAGCGAAACACATAACAAATTAAACCACCAAACACTTAGCATATCAAGAGCAGATAGATTACATATAAACCAAACGAAAAGTCTAATGACTAACAGAATAGTTACCAACAAATAAACATGGCATTCAACAAACTAATTAACCTTCATTTAACACATTTAAAACATTAAAGCAGCAGCGAAATAGCAGTCAAAACATGGCGGTCTCACAAACAAATAGAACATATTAGACAAACTATAATTAGAAAGACCAAACAAGTCATAGCATAACCATTAGCAATTATCCAAACAGATATCATAAGCTAAACCAGTCCTCAGATCAAATCCTAACATCAGAAAGTTCGACATGGCAGGTCACATAGGCAATAAAACACTAACGTATAAGCAAAGTTCCCAAAATTAAGCGATCAAACGATACATGTTAAGCTTATAGAATATTATCTATCACACTAACACATTCATCTCATAGATTAACGGATCCACATAACGATAAACTAACATAATATCAGATGGCAGCATACGAATCATATTTAAACATATTAATCATATCTTAGCATAGCAGACGGTAGTCACATAAACATCTGAAACATAAACATGTATAATAACATATAAGCCAGCGACATAATCAGGGAACACTTAACATACCAAAACATAATCGAGAATACTTATCATATAATTAGCAAATCTGATTTAGTTAACTACCTCGAGCCGAACATATCCGATACATCATACCTTATACGAAATAATCTCGAAAAATAATTTGGAGTAGCTAGCTCCAGAAGTTGTGAAGACAGCGTATTGCTGCACCGACATCATTCACCGGACAAATCATATCGGATAACAAATCGGATCTAGGATGCATCCATCGCCCATGAGACGGTATTGGCCATAACATATACTTGAGCTCATAAGCGGATATGAAAGGGCGTGGCGAAACATCACTCTACAGCCCTAGAGTCATATCAGAGGTGCATCACTGATACGGACATGGAACCCCCATGACTAGTTATATTTGGCTCGGGTGTCAACTAAACTTAGGTCAAAGCAGTTATCATAAATGACCGCAGATCATAATTCATCATAAAGGTCACAAATAACTTATCAAATAGTTCATATCATAAGGTTCATATTCAGATATTCAGAAATCATAAGTTCATGTCATAGTGGCATGTCATATATTCATAAGCGAAGTTCATATTCGAAGTTCATAATCAACCATAGCAAAGTTCAACAAATGTATATATCAGAGTCTTCCTAACATAAGTTCACATCAGATATTGTATAGTTCACTAGAACATAGTTAGGATAAGTAACAGATCAAACATTCAAAAAGGGTTCATAGCTTAATGGCATTGGAAATCCTAATAAGTATAATAGAAAAGCGAGAAAAAGAACATCATACGGAACCTTTACTTGAAAAGGTGAATATCTCAGTATGATAACGCAAGTGTCTTAAAGTAAGACAGAATATCCGTACCTTAAAGCAATTGAGAGAAAAGTAGCGAATGAACGAATACGAAGATGTAACGCGTCTCCTTCAAGCGAATCTACACGGATTATGATTTATTTAATATTTATTAGAATCATTAATATTATAACGGATCTATCGCATTAATACTTTTAGAGTTGTCAGAATATTCTCATTTTAGTGACAGACGAAATTACAACATTTTAAAGTATAAATCATTTATTAGTCAACTCCCTATTTAGGTTCTAGGGTTTCCCATACTCTTTAAATATTACTAAATACGCATTAAATTCACATGTTACTTCTTTTAATGATTTCCCAATTTAACCTAGAACGTAAATGATAACAAACCGAAATTAACTTAACTCATGCGTGTCTTTACAAAATCAATTTACACTTGTTGAACCCATAATCACTCAGAATTACAAATCACACCCTTGACATCTTTAAGTTCACAATCTCACCTTACTTTATCAGATTTTACACTTTTAACCCAAAGGTTTTAGAATTTACAAAACGTACCCTTTTAGTTAAATAAAATTCGAATAGCCCTTTAAATATCCAAAATTACATGTTTAACCCCCACACTTATTTTTATATGTTTAGGACCTTTATTTTACTGTTCACAAAATAACCTTTAAGTTTCAATATTTACAAAACCAACCCACAACTTTTATGTAAAACCGATTAGGGCATAATTCAAAAGCAAGCCTTAAACCTAGGTTAAACCAATCATTAACTCATCATTACTACTTCATTAATTACCTTCAATGATTACAAGAAACCCTAGTTTATGCAAAACCCTAATCGCACCTTTTTAAAACCTTTCCTTTTTATGCTTTTCGAATCAAGAAAACCCAAGACAATTCACACAAGCTTCGAATTCATGATTATGCATTTTATTCAGGTCTTATAACATGTAATAGCTTCTGGAAAAATAGATTCATGATCTCTAAAAATATTATAAGCTAAATCGTTATTTGTGTACGCTTTTTAGAGTTTTAGTTTTCGAATAATTTCATACGACATATAAATCATGCATGGCTAATTTTTATGTGTTATATACGACTTATAGGACTGAATTCATCATTAGGAACTTACCCTTGATGAGCTTGAATTGTTAAAACAAAAGAAGCACAAAACCCTTTATCGTAAAACCACTAATTGCTTCAAAAACTAACCACGACTACAACAGCAACTTTGGAATTCGATCACTATTTTTCCCACCTTGTTTACCTTCAATCTTCTCCAAGAAAAATGGTCCCAACCTCAGGCTGGAATTCGATTTATTAGGGTTTTGGAGTGGGTTTAGGTTAATCGGCATAAGGAATTATTAGGGACCGAATATATGTATATATATACTTGAGTTATTATTTTTCTTGTGGGCTTAAATATGTATTGGACTCAAAATAAATGGTCTTTTAATAATATAAATTATATTGGGCTTTTATTTAGTTTTATTTCTTTTATAAACTATTTTAATATATTCGGTTATTAAGGAAAATACAAAATTAAATTTTAATAAATTATAATCTATAAAATTTAACTTTACAAAGTCATTCAAAATGGATTTGGATCATATGTGATTTTTCTTATAAGTTTTCTGAATTTACATAGCTCATTTGGTATTGTGTTTATTTAATTATTCTTACTTTTGATCATAAGGGTATTTTGGTCTTTTTGTGAATTTTAGAAATTCAGGTATTACAATTTCTTCCCTCTAAAAGAAATTTCGTCCTCGAAATTGAACAAGGCGAATAGTACGGGCGACAAATGTGGATTCTGAAACTTCAAGGAATATATGACGAATGCTAATCGTATACTTAGTAAAGTATTAGCAGTAAAAGATGAGATAAGGAAAATCAAAAACAAGCTCTAACTTACACGGGTATCAAATGATGAAACTATCATATGCCATAGATGGAGCGAATCCTAACGGTCTACTAATCGCAGGAGTATGTGGAGACATCTGAGATCTAAGGCGAGCATAACAATCTATAGGTTAACACAGATAATAACAACTTCGGATCCCAATGGTACAAAACTTATGTTACCTTGCAAACAGATACCGACGAGAATCTCATAATCAGATACAGAATCTCAACCCAATATGAAAGGTACCAAATATGAATACAAAGCAAATCCATACATCTATCACCGAGGCATTTCCCTGCAGGGACGTTGTATACTTTCAATAAGTTCGGGATTATATGATCTACGGTATTATTACGTTGATCGGCCATAATACTTGCATCACATAACAAGTTCTTATTGTCATTATATTCGGTCTCGGGTCGTGACAAAACACATAGCGAATATCATAGCAAAACAAACCATATAGAGATAATATCTGAGATAACAAATAATCCTACTTCAACAGGCCAAAACCACATGAGTATACCATCATAATGGTCATACTTAATCAAACAATAATAAAAACAACATCATATAGAAAATAAATAGCAGACGAAACTGATGAGGACTAATGGAAACCCAGCGAATCTATCGAAGAAAACAGCGAGATCGAACTATATTATCAAATTTTGTTTATTCCATTAATCAAACAAAATTTTCAAAATCGTCAAAAGATGTACTCCCAAAATAAAATTCAATATCCTAAGATTCAATCGTCGAACGAAACAAAAGGGACCTAACCCAAAATCAATGTCAAAGCTTCTCATAACGAAGGCAACTAATCAGAAGAGAAATTCCTATTCTTGTGTCGGATTGAACCTACTAGTAGCCGTAGACTCCGTTTCCGACTCTACCTCGTACTCTTCCTTGGGTTCCTCTTCTTCTTCTTCCTCCTATTATCCACCCGTTCTTGTTTCCTTCAGAGCGCGTGGTAGGAAGCCACTAGCAAAGCCACCTTTACGCTTCCTCTCTTCCTCTCTCGGCACACGATCCACGAAGGCATACAGACAATCACTCTGTTCATTTCGTCCTACTCTCCTTCATCCTCAAGCGAACTTAGGGCACCTATCATGATATGTAGTAGTGAAACCTTAGTTGTCAACCACCTTTTCATATTCTTCCACCACCTCTCCCAATGGTCCTCGCTAAGGTCGACTTCTCCTCGATGGTACATGGCCACATATTGGCCGGAACTTTTATCCTCTTATTAGTCCTCTTCACCTTACCATACCTCGTGCAACCCTTAGCAATGATAACGCCGTCGTTCTCCTTATGTTGCCTAACCGGTCCTCGATTTCTCCTATCAGATGAACTAGCGCGACGGGGAATAACCATCTAAAAGAAATTTCAACTATCAACAAAACTTAAATATCGATAGTAGTACGCCCAAAGTCTGCAGAAGGAAAATCCTAAATTTACCCACTTCTCACAGGTCATAGCCTAAGCTCTAAGGGTCCTAAAACCTAGAGCTCTGATACCATAAATTGTAACACCCGAGGCAACGACAAGGGTAAAGATATCCTATCTGGTTTCATATCGAACTTTAATAACTATACAATAGCGGAAGCCTTACAAAAATATTCAAAAAGAAAACATAAATAACTAAACTTCAAAATAAATCTAAGTTCTCTATGGCAAAGTCTTGCTCTCGTCTATACTCTCAAACCCGGATCGGCTATCCCACAGCTTATCTTGAACAGCTTAATACATGCCGGAGAAAAAGAAAAGTGCGCTGAGCTTACAAAGCCCTGAGCAGATATAACGAAACAAAACAAATATACGAATAACAAAGTACAATGAAATAATAACGAAGGATCTTTCAGGGATTCGGAAGCACAAATATCTGAGAAGTCCAAGCGAAACACATAACAAATTAAACAACCAAACACTTAGCATATCAAGAGCAGATAGATTACATATAAACCAAACGAAAAGTCTAATGACTAATAGAATAGTTACCAACAAATAAACATGGCATTCAACAAACTAATTAACCTTCATTTAACACATTTAAAACATTAAAGCAGGCGTGAAATAGCAGTCCAAAACATGGCGGTCTCTGAAAACAAATAGAACATATTAGACAAACTATAATTAGAAAGACCAAACAAGTCATAGCATAACCATTAGCAATTATCCAAACAGATATCATAAGCTAAACCGGTCCTCGGATCAAATCCTAACATCGCAAAGTTAGGACATGGCGGTCACATAGGCAATAAAACACTAGCATATAAGCAAAGTTCCCAAAATTAGCTGATCAAGCGATACATATTAAGCTTATAGAATATTATCTATCACACTAACACATTCATCTCATAGATTAACGGATCCACATAACGATAAACTAACATAATATCGGATGGCGAGATACGAATCATATTTAAACATATTAATCATATCTTAGCATGCAGACGGTATCCACATAAACATCTGAAACATAAACATGTATAATAACATATAAGCCCACATAATCGAGAACACTTAACATACCAAAACATAATCGAATACTTATCATATAATTAGCAAATCTGAGATTTAGTTAACTACCTCGAGCCCGAACATATCGATACATCATACTTATCTGAAATAATCTGAGAAAATAATTTGGAGTAGCTAGCTCCGAGAAGTTGTGAAGGCGGCGTATTGCACGACATCATTCACCGGACAAATCATATCGGATAACAAATCGGATCTAGGATGCATCCATCGCCTGAGCGGATATTGGCCATAACATATACTTGAGCTCATAAGCGGATAACGAAAGGGCGTGGAGAACATCACTCTCGCCTAGAGTCATATCGAGTGCATCAAGTCGATACGGACATGGAACCCCATGACTAGTTATATTTGGCTCGGTTGTCAACTAAACTTAGGTCAAGCAGATTATCATAAATGACACAGATCATAATTCATCATAAAGGTCACAAATAACTTATCAAATAGTTCATATCATAAGGTTCATATTCAGATATTCAGAAATCATAAGTTCATGTCATAGTGGCATGTCATATATTCATAAGCGAGGTTCATATTGAAGTTCATAATCAACCATAGCAAAGTTCAACAAATGTGTATATCAGAGTCTTCCTAACATAAGTTCACATGAATATTGTATAGTTCACTAGAACATAGTTCGGATAAGTACCACTGATCAAACATTGAGAAAAGGGTTCATAGCAATGGCATTGGAAATCCTAATAAGTATAATAGAAAAGAAAAAGAACATCATGGGAACCTTCTTGAAAAGGTCGAATATCGTATGATAACGCAAGTGTCTTAAAGTAAAGGCAGAATATCCGTATCCTTAAAGCAATTGAGAGAAAAGTAGAATGAGCGAATCTGAAGATGTAGTCGCGCGTCTCCTTCAACGAATCTACACGGATTATGATTTATTTAATATTTATTAGAATCATTAATATTATAACGGATCTATCGCATTAATACTTTTAGAGTTGTCAGAATATTCTCATTTTAGTGACAGACGAAATTACAACATTTTAAAGTATAAATCATTTATTAGTCAACTCCCTATTTAGGTTCTAGGGTTTCCCATACTCTTTAAATATTACTAAATACGCATTAAATTCACATGTTACTTCTTTTAATGATTTCCCAATTTAACCTAGAACGTAAATGATAACAAACCGAAATTAACTTAACTCATGCGTGTCTTTACAAAATCAATTTACACTTGTTGAACCCATAATCACTGTAATTACAAATCACACCCTTGACATCTTTAAGTTCACAATCTCACCTTACTTTATCAGATTTTACACTTTTAACCCAAAGGTTTTAGAATTTACAAAACGTACCCTTTTAGTTAAATAAAATTCGAATAGCCCTTTAAATATCCAAAATTACATGTTTAACCCCCACACTTATTTTTATATGTTTAGGACCTTTATTTTACTTGTTCACAAAATAACCTTTAAGTTTCAATATTTACAAAACCAACCCACAACTTTTATGTAAAACCGATTAGGGCATAATTCAAAAGCAAGCCTTAAACCTAGGTTAAACCAATCATTAACTCATCATTACTACTTCATTAATTACCTTCAATGATTACAAGAAACCCTAGTTTATGCAAAACCCTAATCGCACCTTTTTAAAACCTTTCCTTTTTATGCTTTTTGAATCAAGAAAAACCCAAGACAATTCACACAAGCTTCGAATTCATGATTATGCATTTTATTCAGGTCTTATAACATGTAATAGCTTCTGGAAAAATAGATTCATGATCTCTAAAAATATTATAAGCTAAATCGTTATTTGTATGCGCTTTTTAGAGTTTTAGTTTTAGAATAATTTCATCGACATATAAATCATGCATGGCTAATTTTTATGTGTTATATACGACTTATAGGACTGAATTCATCATTAGGAACTTACCCTTGATGAGCTTGAATTGTTAAAACAAAAGAAGCACAAAACCCTTTATAAACCTAATTGCTTCAAAAACTAACCACGACTACAACAGCAACTTTGGAATTCGATCACTATTTTTCCCACCTTTTTTACCTTCAATCTTCTCCAAGAAAAATGGTCCCAACCTCTGGAAACTGGAATTCGATTTATTAGGGGTTTTGGAGTCGGTTTAGGGTTAATCGGCATAAGGAATTATTAGGGACCGAATATATGTATATATATACTTGAGTTATTATTTTTCTTGTGGGCTTAAATATGTATTGGACTCAAAATAAATGGTCTTTTAATAATATAAATTATATTGGGCTTTTATTTAGTTTTATTTCTTTTATAAACTATTTTAATATATTCGGTTATTAAGGAAAATACAAAATTAAATTTTAATAAATTATAATCTATAAAATTTAACTTTACAAAGTCATTCAAAATGGATTTGGATCATATGTGATTTTTCTTATAAGTTTTCTGAATTTACATAGCTCATTTGGTATTCTGTTTATTTAATTATTCTTACTTTTGATCATAAGGGTATTTTGGTCTTTTTGTGAATTTTAGAAATTCAGGTATTACAATTTTCCAATCATATCACAAGGGCAAAACCTGTAAATCTTGAATAGTACAAGGACCAATATTGATTATTTTCCATTTTTGTAAATCCAGGGACCAAAACTGTCAAGTTTGAAACTTGAGGGACCAAACATGTAATTTCTCTATAAACTTATCATAAAGGACCAATTTTGTCATTTATAAATAGAACAAGGTTTATTTTGATCAATTTCCAATTTTAAAACCTTAAGGACTATTTTTGACACTTTTGCAAAGTTGAGGGATCAAAGTTGTAATTTTGTGATTTTAAACTTCAAAGGATTATTTTGAACAACTTGTGAATCCCAAGGACCTAAAATGATATTTTACAAGTTTTTGAATTACAGGGGACTAGATTTGACAACTTTTGTAACTGGGGACTAAAGCGCCAATTATGCAAACTTGATATGTTTTTCACCAGATTTTGATGTTTTTGCATTTAAAACATATAAAACACTTTTTTGTGATATTTTTATCATCACTTGAAGCATTTTACGGTGTTTTGTTGGATTTTTTGGCATTCTAAACAAGATATAAAATGATGAGTATTTAGACACTCATCAATCCACACTAAGATATTGCTAGTCCCTAGAATGATTTGAAGCTTTAATGGATTTTAAAGACTCTTACCAAAAGCCATTACTTGCGGAGTAGCCGAAATGTTTTAGTTCAAGTAGTAGAACCATGGTACATAGTACTGATAACCATGTGATTTTGAGCAAACCACCGACTTTCAGCGGTTTGATTTTGTCTTTACGAGGCGTACCCTTACGGACTAGCCAACTCTTAGATAAATTATCAAGATTATCTTTGGTGAGCCGATTACCAATTATGGATTTTCAACTGCCTTTCCCACAAGCCATAAACTTGCTTGGGAGCTAACTCTTCACTTTTTGGGTATGGTGAAATAAAACCATACAATTTTAGACAAATTGCAAGCCATAAACGGATTTGAGATATCTTTACCAAGAGCCGTTTGCTCTTGGATTAGCCAATCCTTATGTGGGTTAGACATGGTGGATGATACCATTTGTTGTGTTTAGTATGAGTACTTCCACTAAATAAAAAAATTTAAAATTTGGCCATTTTGGGAAAAAGGGACTAAAAGGGTACATTTATGATCAAATTCGCCAGAATTTCCCCCAGAAATGAATATTGTCCTCAATATTCAAAGTATGGAAACACACAATTATTTTTTTTTTTTTTTACAACATGTGGGCATCTCCCCACACTTAGGTGGTAGAAAGGGGTAAGAAGTCAAAAATATGGGTGAAAACCCATATGGTGTGTGCTACTGTTTTTGGTTACCGAGTCGCTAGCTTGACTCGACCCCGAATTCATTGGTTCATGGGGAAGCAAAGTGGAAGAAACAATCTCCATCGGACTTTCATTGAAAATGTTTGGACAAACATTGAAGTACGTGAAAGTTCCACACCGATGAGATATACATAGGAACGGCTCACTCGCCACAAATGGTACATGGAAATGCACGGGTCAAAGATAATGTCTTCATTCGAAGGAGTGAAGAACGGAGAAGTGACGAATATATGAAGAAAAGAAAGAAAATCATGATAACAATCATGACTAACTCTTCATCCTCAATAGGAGAATTCATAGTTTCATGAATCTCTCGTTAAGCCTTCGGTTGATCAAGACATATTATGGGTGTGTCTAGATCAAAATGGAAATTATCATACTCCGGCGGAGATATGATATGAGTGAGTTCACCGGCGAACTCCTCGTGAAGAAAATCAATCACAAGATGTAAATCTGTGAATTCTTGTTCCATCAGACTCATCACTATCCTCAATCTGAGTATCAAAGAGTGGATTCTCGAAATTAAAGTGAATTCGTGAGTCGAATTCAAATAGAGGATTGGTGACAGTAGTTTTGAATGTTTCAGGAACAAAGTGATTAATATTCTCAATTGGACTATTAGGATAAGTGAGTGAACGATCATTATCAGGAGACTTTCATCTCTCCCAGATCGGCTTTGAAATCGAAGACTATCATTACTTTCCGATGAAAGTGGATTAATGTGAGTGAGTTCATCGGTGAACTCCTCAAGATGATCATCGATGGGAGTGATGTCTCAACATACCGATGTTTCCATGAGAAGTACAATCGTCGTTAACATGGGAGAAAGTTTCAAATGATCTTTTGAACACTCAAGAGGGGAAATAGAATCACACACATGATCGAAGTTCCTGTGACTCTCTTGGGATTGAGACAAGGTCCTCAACACTAGACTTTATAAATTCGTCCGATTCCTTTTCGGAGAACAGGTGTCAAGATGCTCGCCCCCATGTTCGCAGAGAGTGAGTGGGAGCTTTGGGTGTGATGGCAGTTGTTTGAGAATGAATCTCAACTGCAGGATATCAACCGATGAATTTGATGAATCTTCAAGTGTATCTTCATCATCACTATCATCGAATAAAATGAATCTAGAGCTAGATCCTTGCCGCTTTTAGTTTGCAATTGATTCCTAATAGATTTTTCAAAGGCAATCTGGGAATTTATTTTAGCGCCTGCTCACTAACAAAACTTCCATGGATTTCTCATGAGAGTTTTGAAATGACATAGCCGACTCCTCCTTAAGTTCTTTTAATAACTCGGACCTTCAGGTAAAAAGTCTGTTGTAGTTTCATGAGGAGTTGCTTGAATCAATTGGTACTGTGGAGGTTGGTCTTGAAATGATGTGTCAAAATTGTCACAAGGAAATGGATTCCTGTTTGACAATGAGCTGAAATGGGGACCTCCACAGTTCTCACAACAGTAAAACTGTTGAGCCTGGGTTGGTGAATCATATGGATATTGGTCATATCCAAAGTCCCGAGCATCACCAAATCGTTCATAGACAAATGAGTTTCCAGATTGACATTCAAATCCTTGGTGATGACCTCCACAAAATTCACAGCAGTTATGTTGATTGTATGATGATAAATCGGCTGTGGTGGGTAATTGGAAAAGTTGGAGGGGTCGTTAAATGAGTTCTGATTAGGATCATAATCAAATGAATTCCTCGAACCACAAAACAAACAACTCGCATGAATATCATTACCACAGCTTGTACACACGTACACTACATATGGTGAACCAAAAAAGAGGCTCACCACAACCGACACAAGGAATAAACGATTCTATTTGAGAGTTATGAGAAGGAATCAGTTCATTCAAAGAATCAACAAAACCAACATGGTGATTTGAATGACTATTAAGACTCGAAGAACAATTTGAAAAATCCGGAGGTGGGACAAGTGGTGTGCTCTGAGAGCTAGAAATTTCCACTACTTCCGTTATGGTCACCGGTTACGGTTCTTGAGAAAGCGTGAAGATTAGGCAAGTCATTCTTGCTAGTCACCGGTGCAATTCGCATGTTTGCTTTTAACCGTAAACCATGAAAGTGTAGGATCAATTTTAGACGGCTTAGGAGCAATTGAGGGGTTAGATCTTTGGATAACCGTAGGTTGGACGTATTTAGCACCTCCATTATCAGATGGACGTACCTGGTCCTTTGTCACCTCGGTTTCTCGTTCCATTTCCCTACGCAGAATCAATGGATCATCATGAACCACACGAATTCTTGACATTTGTGATAAAATAGGAAGTTTTTCAACTTAGTCCAGGTAGATCCTCGAGAGATTCCATGAATATAGAAGAAGTTAGAATCAAATGGATAGAGGGTAAAGGAATAAAGAATCAAAAAGGGTAAGAGGGTAAAGAGGAATATTTTTGGATTTTTGAAAAACATGCCATAATAACAAAGAATGAAAATATTTTTGGGTTTGTTAACACTTTAGGAAAAGTGTTAATGAACTTTTTGATTTTATATAAACTTTACAAAAAACTGTTTACAAAAAGGTGGTATATGTGCAAGAATGGATCTGAAAAAAATGCTTAAAACACGCCATTACTCGGCAATGGCGCCAAAATTTGATCTGGCTGAACGTCAAGTCTAATCACACAAGCAAGGACTTAAAAGCAGTTAAGCACAAATACAATGAAGATCGAAGAATACGATTAAGGATTCCTGGGTCGTTAAGTCCCACGGAGGATGAATTGGTGTTTAAACAACTTCCGATGATAGAATGATCACTAAGGATAGTGATCGGGGAAGGTTTTGAATGGATAATTATACCTAAAGAAAAGATCTACAAATTACAGTGACTTAAATGCAAATTAAAAGAAATTAAAAAGTTAAAATCTATTAAATAAACGCTATCACTATTTTTACAGATCGATGAACGTTTATTTTATAAAACAAAATAACTTTAATAAACTAATTTAACTAAAACGTAAACTCAAAATATCTAAAAACATTATTTAAAACGGAAAACGAGCTTATTTACGAAAATGTCATTTGGGGCAAGATAAAACGTAAATTTTATGAAATAAAAGGCCTACGAGTGTAAAACTAATTTTATTACATACTATATGACAAAAGAAAATTTTAGAAAAAAGATTTATATTTTTTTGACTTTTATATTTTTATTATGAATTAATTACTATAAAACACTAATTAAATGTTTAAAAATACTAAAAATAACGAGAAAAATCAAACTTTTGTAAAAATACTTTATAACAATATTAAGCTAAGAAAATTGAAAAGGATGAAAAAGCTGCTTTGAATAAGCTAAAAATAAGCTAAAATGGTCGAATAAGCTAAATGAGACAAGAGTGGTTATGTATTTGTTTTTGCAAACCATGACAAGAAAAGACCCAAGGCGCGACAGTATTGGTACGGTACACACACTAACACTCTCATAAGGGGGAGGTCTCAGTTCGAGCCCTACCCCCTTTTGCTAAACATTTTTATTTTTGATTTTTTTTTTCACAAACTTGTTAAGCACTATGTAATAAGTAAATTTTATAACTAACACTTTTTCTAAATATCACTAATAAGCTCTGTAATAGCTTATTAATCTCAACAGTGGACAAAATAAGAAATAAGCACAAGATTTCAACCAAATGGCTATTAAGCTTTTCACTAAGCTAAAGAAAATATGGAAATAAGCTTAAAAACTATTAATAAACTAAAATGAAACTTGAAAAAGCAAATTAAATACGAAATAAGCACTGAAACCAACTAAAATAAGCACAAGATGTAACTGTTTGCACAGGTCACATTGGAATTTTCTAGGTACCTTCGCAATTTTAAGCAATGTAATAGGCTAGTATTTGAAAACAAATACATGGATAAGCTAGTTGACCAATGAAGCTTTCCAAAAAGCTAAGTTACTCACTGTATTGTTCACTAAAGAGCTTATGAGAGGCTTATGAAAAACTGGTAAACACTGAATAAACTATGTGCTAGTCTAAAATGGGCCGAACTAATAAGCACAAGCAGGCTTATTGAATAAGCTGCAAATTGAAAAACAAGCTTTGGAATATTGAGACAGCTAGGTAAGCTACTTAAAAAGCTAAATTTGACAAGCTAATGATCACTAATAAGCTCTATAAGAGCTTGTGAAACAAGGTACCAAATCAGTATAGGGGAGCTTTTCGGTTAAGGGGTGTTAAAAATAAGACATGAAAATAAGCACTAAATAAGTTAGAAAATGAAAACTAAGATGGGACTAACTAGTGACAGCCGACTTTTCAAAAAGCTAAAGATATCATGGGGGTCCATTTGAGAGCTTATGAATAGCTTGAGAAAAACTCGAAAAATCAGAGTATGACTTATTGTATGTTGAATAAAATGGGACAAGCTAATAAGCACTAGCGCCCTACTTAAAAGCTACAAGCTAAATATGAAACTTGGAACTCAAAAATGGCTTGGTTAACTACCCAAAGAACCAATAATCACAAGCTATATTTAACTAATGAGCTATTTGCAAGCTTGTGATTATGGCCTTAAAACTGAGCACAGAACATTTTTTTGACTTTTTATGTAAACTGCAAGTTTGACTTTTATTAACTTTTAACTAATTTTACTCACTAACTATGTTATTATAAGCTATAATAAGGTGAAATTAAGCTAATGTATTAATTTATAAACTACTTAGATTAGAATTGCCATTTGAGATCTTAACAGTTAACTGTCAATTAAAGCTTATAAGCTATTTTGACTTTTAACTAAACTAAGACTAGTATTCTCTTTTGCACTGAGATGTATTAAACTAGTGTAACATGAAACAACTAATAACAAAGGCTTTAACAAATTTAAACACAGTTTAATAAGTTAATCCAAACAGTACTTTAAAAAGAAAGTTAGAACTTACAGATGATCAAGCTAATGTGCAGCTTATCACAGAAACAAACCAACCTATTCTAAACCATATCCACCCATAAAACAGCTCTGCATCAACCTCTTGACCATTTCCCCAGAGATTTTTATTTTTCCACTATTTATTTGGTAATTTTTGGTATTTTTCCTTTTTATAACTAGAACTGATTTCAAGGTATATATAAGCTCAAATGAGCTTTCTGAGGAGCTTATATCGACTTATAAGTCCAAAGCAATAACTAAAAACAACATTGGAACAACATGAGATTTTTGAACAAAAGTGAGATTTTGCACAAACTGAAAACTTGCATTAAAACTGAAATTGATTATCACCAAAGTTTTATTGTACACTAAGAATGATTAAAACAGTACTTGAAAGATAAGAAATACATTGGAAATTAAATTTAAGCTAAAACGACTTGTCCTAAACTAAATTACACTACTTATCTAATTACATTGCACAATCCTTGTTTTTATTGAGCTTTTTCAACTCTGTCGACACTCTTGAGTAAATCCCACTTCAATCCAGCCGTTGGATAGTGCCAGATAATCAGTTTTGACATTTGTCACTTTTGGCGCCATTTTTCAAAGAGTAGGTTTTCTGAATTAATGGGCTTTGGTTGTATGTATAGGTGGAGGGGGAAAGTAATCAAGTGTTAGGAGGTAGTGTGGAAAGGTGGAAGTGAGCAGGTGGAGATGGTTGAGTGGTAACAGGTGTTAGGGGGGAAGGAGGGTGAACAGTGGAGCGGGTTCTATCTGATTTTAAAATTTGGGCCGGGTCAAGGTGTTGGGCCAGAGATTGGTTTTGGGTTTTAGTTAATATATGATCCGTTTGGTTAAGGTTAACAACAAGGACCATTCATGTAAATCTGCCAAAGTGAGGGCTGATATTGAAACTTTTCCAATCATATCACAAGGGCAAAACCTGTAAATCTTGAATAGTACAAGGACCAATATTGATTATTTTCCATTTTTGTAAATCCAGGGACCAAAACTGTCAAGTTTGAAACTTGAGGGACCAAACATGTAATTTCTCTATAAACTTATCATAAAGGACCAATTTTGTCATTTATAAATAGAACAAGGTTTATTTTGATCAATTTCCAATTTTAAAACCTTAAGGACTATTTTTGACACTTTTGCAAAGTTGAGGGACCAAAGTTGTAATTTTGTGATTTTAAACTTCAAAGGATTATTTTGAACAACTTGTGAATCCAAAGGACCTAAAATGATATTTTACAAGTTTTTGAATTACGGGGACTAGATTTGACAACTTTTGTAACTTGGGGACTAAAGCCGCCAATTATGCAAACTTGATATGTTTTTCACTGATTTTGATGTTTTTGTATTTAAAACATATAAAACACTTGTTTGTGATATTTTTATCATTTTGAAGCATTTCTGAGTGTTTTCAGATGTTTTTGGCATTCTAAACAGTATAAAAATGATGAGTATTTAGACACTCATCAAAAATTAATTTTAAGTTTGTAGGGTTAATATTTTTACATTTTCACTTTCTAAAGCGCGTGCGAGACCCGCGTGCCCGATTTTAGGTTAATTACGTTTTTAATTAGCGTTAAGTTTCCCGTATTTTCCCTTAGTATTTTAGATTAATTTTAGGACTCCCGTAGATTTCCTTAGTGTAGTTTTATTGCTTTCCTTTAAATTCCCGTTTTACGTTTTATCGCACTTTAGTTAATTTTAAGTTTCCCTTAATGTTTATTGTTGCCTTAGATTAGTTTTTAATTTTCCGTAGTAGCTTTAGCTTAGTTTACTTGCTTTATTTAAATTCCCGTCATTTAGTTTAAAATTCCAAAATTTAAAATTCTTTGTATTCAAGCATCCAATTCCAAACCTCAAACGTCACCGTCAATTCACACCTCGTTGGGAAACGACCCGGGTAATCACTTGCCCAGTAACACTTATCGAGTATTCGTGAGTTTTCGTGTCGACCTTTTTCTTAAACGGTCGATTCGTCGAATCTCTCGCTTATTTCGTATGTGATATTTTTATATTATAATTGACTCATCAATTTGGCGCTGCTGCCGGGGAGGTTGTGTTGCGACAATATCGTTACGGTTTGACGATTAGTGACTTGAAGATCCTTCCTCGTGAAGTTATTCGCTTTCCAAAAACCTTAAAACACAAAAATATTTTCCTTTTCTTTTTGTATATATATAAAACCCAAAAACCCAAAAATATTTTTCTTTTTCAAAATTTATTTTCCTTTTATGTTTTCTATTTATAAAAAATCCAAAAATATTCTTCTTTACCCTCTGATTCGATAATTCTTTCCTCTTATCCCTCTTATATTTGATTCTTATGGACTCCTTCGACTATTTCGGCTATGTCGGTGTAATCCACGTTTGGGATATGATTATCGATGTTATAATCATATGTGCCCCAATTCTTTCAATAATCCTCAGAATTTTTCCGACCACCCTCCACAGCCCGAGATATCTTCGTTTGATCCATATTATTGTTATGGTTGTGGAGGTATGGTAGACTCGTCAAATGATTTTCGTTGTTTACGGTGTATGCAGAGATACATTCTAAATATGAAGAACCCGTTTCAATTTTGAATAATGATTCCATAATTGAAGAACCCACCGAGGGTGTCGAGGGCGATTTTTCTGGATTCACGACATGTTTGAGAAACAAACAATCGAATTTAAAAATATGCTTCAAACTTTCTTCAATCAATGGCAAGCTCAACAAGGTATTAATGAAGAACCCGTTCAAGTTACGGAAGTCAATCACTCCATTCGAGCCACCGAAGAACCCACCCGAGGGTCACGGAGACGATTTCTTTTAACGTCGTGCTTTTCTTAACAACATTGAAAAACTTCAAGCCATGGAGAAAAGGTCGATAATTAGAGTTGATCATGTTGAACCCTCGATTCCTACTCCCTCCTCCGGTGAGGAAATGGAACCGAGTCCTACGGAAGTGGTGGAAATTGCTAGCTCTCAAAGCACACCACTTGTCCCATCTCCGAATCTTCAATATCGACCCCTCTCTCATTTCTCGAGCCTTTCATTTCCGACCCTTTCCCTTTCTCTCACGTTGAGAGAAGTGACGTCGTTTTGGAAGAGGTCGATGATTCTATTTCTTCGATAATCGTTGAACCCGTTGACTCTCTCATAATGGGGGATGAGCATCTTAGTACTATTCCGATCTGAATTGTCTATTGTTGAGGTCCTTTTCCCAAGCCCAAGAGAGTCCGAGGTTGTTGATGATATTTGTGATGAGCCTTCTCTTGATAATTCAAATAATCATGTTGAGATGTTCTCCGATTCCGATAATGATTCTTATGGAGACATCGATTTCGTCCAACGATTTACCTTCTGAGCCCGTTCACATAGAAGAAGTAAATGATTTTGTGCTGAAAGATGAAGAGATTGAGCCCGATGATATTCGATGAGGATGAAGCATTACGTGAAACATTGTTGAATGTTCATCTTCTCATTTCTAAGATCGAAGCCTTAAACGATAATTCAAGTTCGCCTCCTATCTCCGTTAACGATAGTGATTTCTCTCTCGAGCTTGAGACTTTCCGATTTGATGAAGAGATTAGTGGCAATCCCACTATGGCAAATGTTTATCCTCCGATTCTTGAGCGATTCTACTTCGATGATGTTGATAAGAGTAAAGTTTTGAATGAGATTTTCGATACTCCGGCTGATGACCCAATACCACCGGGTATTGAGGATGTTGTGAATGACCCCGAGGGGGATATGGTTGTTCTTGATGGTTTTCTTGACTCTACTTTCTTTGATGAGTCGACCATCACGTATCCCGTTGAGCCGACATGTGAAGACAAAATCTTTAAACCCGGGATATGCATTGATGAGTTCTTCGTTGAAAAAGTTTTATGTGATAAGGATCCTCCGTTGGATGCCTTCAGTATTGAGCCTACACCTCTTATCCTTTACCATGGGCTCCCGTCTTTCTTGGAGTTTTCTCTTATTGATCCGTCATCCCTACGTCCGCCCGCAAAACCACCGGATGATGGATCATTCTTTCTTGATACACCTTATGTGAGTTTGGGAGATGTTATCCCATTTGTGCTTGAGCCCGACATTTTCTTTCCCTCCCAACCTACCCATTCTCTTTCCCTCCGGAGTGAGGATAACATCTTTGATCCAGGTATCTCTTCCACTTGCTCCTCCATGGACCAATGAATTGAGGTCGAGTCAAGCTAGCGACTCGGTTAAAAAAAACAGTAGCATTTCATGGGTATCCACCCATGTTTCTGACTTCTTTCTCTTTTCTAACACTAAGTGTGGGGGTAATTCACCCACTATTGTTTGCTTGTTGTGTGTTTGCTCTTTGTTTTCAGGATTCCCGTAGATCGTGATGATTGATGCGCCTGTTTTCCATCCAGCCGCCCAATATCCGATCTTTTTGCTAACGATTATCTAGGGATATCTTTATAAATCCTTTTGTGAAAAAAGATTTCGCTTCCACACTTGGCTAGTAGTATTACCTTTTTCCGTTCTATAGTTTCGGCTACGGCCGGTACTTTGAATATTGAGGGCAATATTCAATTCTAAGTGTGGGGGGGGGGGGAATTCTAGCGAATTTTGATCACATATGTACCTTCTAGTACCCTAGCACCCCCGTTTTGACCAAAAATTTTAAATTTTTTTTATCGCTTTAAGTCAAGTATTTACATTTACAAGAAGTGCTTTGCACAAAAATAAGGCGTTAATGCTTCGGTGTTAATGGTAGTTTAGTCTTGATTCGGCTAGAACAAGGGGAATCCCGACTCTGCTAGAGTGTTGATCTAGCTGCTCTCTTAACATTAGGCTAAGGTTTTACGCGTTGTGCAAATGAAAATGCTAAGCGTGGAGTAGTTGGTTCTCTTTAGAGCTTATATAAGTAATCTATGGCTTTTTCTCCCAGAAGCTAACTAATTGGACCTAAATACGTGCTCGTTGTCAAACTTTTGAACATTCAAATCGTCTTGTTACAATAAAATGTTTTTAAGCAAAATTGATTTAGAGTCCGAGTTCAACTTTTTATTTAAATTTCCGAGAAAGCATACTTTCTTAAAATCTGAATAATTTGCAAAATGAAAGTATCGTAAAGTGCTTGAATGATGCAAAAGTTGCAAGTTTAAAGTTCAAAGTCAAAGTCAAAAAAATGAATGTGAAAAAAAAAAAAAAAAAAAAAAGAAAAAGAAAAAAAAAATGAAAAAGAAAAAAAAGTGAAAAAAGTTCAAAAATGAAAAAAAAAAAAAGATATGAGTTGCGTAAATAAAAGCACTATGTTGCTTATGAATAAATGTGCGAAACTTGCTTTTTCTTAAATTTAAATCGGAAGTTGAACTCGTATTCGTCAAAGTTGTCTAAAAGTTTGATGGTAATTTGGAAATCCTTGATTTCAAAGATCCCGAAAGCTCCGATACTATTCTCGAGGGTGAAAACCTAGCCTCCTTAAAAGGACAAGCTGAGAAGAAAGTCGCCACATGGAGTGATCTCACCTTTGAATCTTGAATTTCTAAATTGTCGTCGGTTGTAATCCATTTAGGTTTAGTTTTAACTTAACGGTAGCTTCGTAAATCTTTGGAATCGAATTCCCGATTCCAGACTATTCTCAAGGGTGAAAACCTAGCCTCCTTAAAAGGACAAGCTGAGAAGAAATCCGCTACATGGAAAAGGCTCTTTCGATCCTTAGACTTTCATCGTTTCCGGTGAGTTAGTACTTTAGCTAAGTGGATAACAACCATAACAAATGTCGATTTCAATGGTCAAACTTTTGAAAATGAGCACACTCACTTAAATTTTATAAATTGCGGGAGTAAAAAGTTAAGTCTCGACTTACATAGATTATTGATATAAGTAGTGTTAGCATTTTACAAAAACGTTTGCACAATAAGTTTAAGCTTAGTTTGAGAGTATCAAAAAGAGGATGACGATTACAATTCCCCGGAGACACCCATTTTGTGTGAATCCCGATCCGTGATGCCATGTTTTGATAATCAAGCATTTTATTTATTATCGTCATGTTTAAATTTCTCGTAGTTGAATAAAAAGTCGAAACGGGGTATTCTTGGTATTTTTGACCTTTTCATTACTTTACATGATCGGATTGCTAGGGACTAGCAATTGATAGTGTGGGGGGATGATGAGTGGCCTTTTACTCATCATTTTAAGCCCGAAAAACCCACAAAAACGTCTAAAAACACAGAAATATAACCAATTATGCTGCAGATATCCTTGGAATGTGTTTTTTATGTGTTTCAGGTACAAAGGATCGAAAGCAGGGCAAAAATGGACAAAAATGAGCTCGGAATGGAAAACGTGCATTGCGGACGGAGCCGGGAGATGATTTTCTACATTTTGAGCCCGGATACATTTTTGGAGTGAGATTGGGAGAACAAACTTAAAACCTAACCCTAAAACCAATTTACCAATTTACCCTTTAGCCGAAACCTAAATTACCATTTTACCCTAAAGATTTTTATTAGAAACCATTTTTTTTTTATTAAAAACATTTTCTTAACCCTTTTTTATTAAAACCAATTTTAGAAAATTATTTTTTATAAAATCCATTCTCTTTATAAAAAAAAAATAAATAAATAAATAATGTTTTTAAATTTTAAAACCTTTAAAAAGAAAACAAATACTACATTAAAACACTAAAACCTTAAAACAAAACAAAACTACATTTGAACCCCCTTTATTCTCCCATTATCCTTTCACCCAAAATAAAACACACCTGTTTTACCCATTTCCCTTTTTAGCCTGAAACAAAACAAAACCCAAAAAGCAAATTACCCCAACGAACCATATACACATCGATAATACAAAACTGAACTTTTTTCCCACACTTTACCAAAGTGACCAAAAAATGTCATTTTCAACCCATGTGGTGTCTTTGTCTACTTTTTTGGATAAAGATTAAATATAAAAAACACATGCATGCTTCATGTTAGCCTTATCTGAAACAGGCTCTTCATATATTTCCTTGACCATTGAGCTTCCAGAGTCTTTTGTTTCACCATCTTCAATGTCAATAACCTCTACATCGTTCTGTTCTTCATTTTCCATGGTTTCTTCTGGTTTCGTGTGTGCTGTGATGCTAACATCAGTGGGATTAACATTATTCAAACTTTGTGGCTCGATATTCTCTGGTGTCCCAACACTATATATGATTTCTTCAGTCTCTTTCTCCGTGCTTTCTTTAGCTTTAACTTCAGCTTCATTACGGTCATCTTGGGATTTTATGGTCAAGGAAATATATGAAGCTCAATGGTGAAACAAAAGGCTAACCCTCGCTCACCATCTTCAAGAATTCAGCCACGCCTCGCCCATGCCCAGCAAGCAGTCTCGCCCAGGGTCACGCCCAACAAGCCGTCTCGCCCAGGGCCTCGCCTGGCAAGCAATCTCGCCTGTACCACGCCCAAGACACGCCCTGGCTCGTATAATACACGTGTAGTGTTGAGATTTTATGTTTTAAAAGATCCAACGGATAACATTGGAAAGTTCATTTTCGTAAATACTCTGTGCGAGAACCTGTTTCGTAAACAGGTATCGATTATAGTTCATTTCCGTAAAAAGCTCAAACCCAAAACCTCCCTTTGGCGCCAAGATTACAACCCCCCTCCTCTCTCTCCCCTGTCACTCTCCTCTGCCCCACTCCATTCCAGAAGCAAACAAGAGAATCCCACATGGTCTCTTTGCCACCTTGGCAATCCCCAACTCACATAAAGCTCTCAAGAAATGGACGGCTCAGATGCATCTCCTTGGGCTCCAAGATTGAATGGAAAGCTAGGATTGAATCAAGAAAGCACAAGTGCTCCATTTATCATTTCTCTCTCACAACAAAAGCACAAGCAGATGAAGACAAGACAAACAAGAGACCGATTCATATTTTTGTATAAATAGGAGTTAGTAGCATTTATAAAACTTTGTCTAGAATTCTTAGTTCTAGTACCATTTTACTTTTATTGTCATTTAATTTAAATGTAATTTTTAATTTCAAGTTAATGCAAATTCAGTTTTTAAATTCCATTTTTTATCTTTGTCTTCATTTTTCATGTTCTTAATTTCATCACAGATATTGTTATAAGCATGTTATAAGTTGTTTTAACCCATTGTAAGTTTTTGTTAATGATGCAATTTAGCTTTCTTAAAATTCCAAATCATCACAGTTTCAAAACATTAGTTTTCTGCCCCAAGGGGGTGTTTGGATTTGAATTGTTCTTGGGTCAAAAGTCACAATTTGACCCATTTTGATTCTAAAATTAGTGGTAAAGTCTTTTGTAAGTTCGTTGGTTAAAGTTTCAATCACTAGTTCAGCTTTAAATCAGCTTTGGTAAAAAAAAATTTAGTTCTTTCTGTCTTACTGTCTTTACCCAATTGCAGTCCCATTTCCACTTTTTAATCTCATTTTTTTTGCTAGTTAAGATCATTAGTAGGGTCTGATTTTTATTGCATTAGTAGTTAGATGTAAGATATTTATTTGTTTTAGCTTATACTTGAATTTGGAGCTTGTATGTTAGCATTTTTCTGCCATCAGTACCCTCTTGTGCCCCCCACTGCTGTTCCACAACAGCAGCTATTCACCTTTTTTTTTGTAGTTCTTATTGGCCATTTATTGCTTATTTAGTTTTCTTGTTAGTTAGTTTAGGTTCTTTATCGATTAGCCCACCTAGGACTGCTTATATCTTATTATTCCACCCTTACAGCTTATTAGGAGCCCTTAGCTTATTTTGTTAAAACCATTTAAGTAGTGTTTGGTTATTGATTATTCTGCCCCCTAGCTTCTGCTTATAATCTGCTTATTAGTGATTTTCTAAAGTTAGTTTTTGATCAATGGTTTAGTTGTTTATAAGATCCTTTAGCTTTTAGTTGCTTTTAGTAGCATAGCATAACAAAGCAGACCCTTATTCTTGATTTTCCAAGTCTGCTGATCTTAAGCGTTCTTAGATTAGTTTTCATTAAAATATCTTATTTTGTTTTAAATTTAGTTTGCAAAAGTGAAAAAAAAAATATCAAAAAAAAAATGCAAAACTGACATGCCTGGGATTCGAACCCGGGTCTGTCAGTTGACAAAGACGACGCAGAACACAACCATTTACCATCTGTGCTCCTCATACGTTGTGTGATAAATTGCATCAGTAACTGTTTTATAGCATTTTCTCTTTTTATAGCTTAATTTGCAATTCACTTAATAACAGCTTATTCTAAACAGCTTTTTCAGTTCTTGCATTTTTATTAGGAATAGATTTAATCAAAGTAATTTTCTGCTAAACTTCATATTTTTCTCAGATGTTTTACTATTTTTAAATAATTAATCTTTACTTTTTAGTTTTTAAATCATAATAAATAGAAAAATACTCGAAAAAATACCCGGCTTTTTCCAAAAATCATTTTTTGTCATTTAGAATGTAATAAAATAAATTTTAAGTTTGTAGGGTTAATATTTTTACATTTTCACTTTCTAAAGCGCGTGCGAGACCCGCACGTGCCCGATTTTAGGTTAATTACGTTTTTAATTAGCGTTAAGTTTCCCGTAGTTTCCCTTAGTATTTTAGATTAATTTTAGGACTCCTGTAGATTTCCTTAGTGTAGTTTTATTGCTTTCCTTTAAATTCCCGTTTTACGTTTTATCGCACTTTAGTTAATTTTAAGTTTCCCTTTATGTTTATTGTTGCCTTAGATTAGTTTTTAATTTCCCGTAGTAGCTTTAGCTTAGTTTACTTCCTTTATTTAAATTCCCGTCATTTAGTTTAAAATTCCAAAATTTAAAATTCTTTGTATTCAAGCATCCAATTCCAAACCTCAAACGTCACCGTCAATTCACACCTCGTTGGGAAACGACCCGGGTAATCACTTGCCCGGTATCACTTATCGAGTATTCGCGAGTTTTGCGTGTCGACCTTTTTCTTAAACGGTCTATTCGTCGAATCTCTCGCTTATTTCGTATGTGATATTTTTATATTATAATTGACTCATCAGGGATCCACGAGAAGACTGGTCTCTGAACTGACGCTGACCACTGTTGCCCTGAACCTGATAGTCATTCCCTGTTCTACCAATAATCCGCTGATCCTGACCCCGAGTCTCCTAACGCCTTGAGTCATATCCCCGGTCCGGACGACCTCTAAACTCCTAAACTTGGTCCTGGCGACCCCTCTGATCAGCATCATGGTCCTGGCGACCTTTGTTATCATACCCCTGATCATGGCAACCCCTATGGTTAACCCGGTCACCGTCCCTACCTCTCTTATTTGAACCCCGGTCAGAATGAAGCAACTCAATATTTTGGGCTGCATACGCCACTTGTGCTACATCCGCGTAATCATTGTTGATAAGCCGATCCAACACCCATCTCTTTAAACCCCACTTAAAATGTCGAGCCTGTCTCCTAGCATCACCCGCAACTGCCCCAACAAAACTAGCCAGACGAAGAAAACGCTGCATGTACTCATTAGAAGACTCCCTATCCCACTGATAAATCGCCCCATAATCACGATCGTATCTCTGCTGCTCAGAATCCGGAAAGTACTGCTTATAAAATATCTCATGGAAAGTATTCCATGAGCAATTATCGACGAAGTTCTCCTCCTTAGCTAGAAGGTACGCTTTCCACCAATTAAGTGCGTCACCCTCCAACTTAAACGCAGCCAGCCTAGTCTTAAACTCATCAGCGGAGCCTAAAACATTAAACAATTTCTCCAAATGAGTTATCTAATCTTCAGCATCAGTAGGAGTAGTAGCAAATCGGAACGCAATCGGTTTGAGCTTAGTGAATCTATCTATCCAAACATGAATCAGAGTAGGTGGAGCAGCACCACCACCGCCACCACCACAAGAAGAACTAGCACCATTTCTGATGTTATTGGTGATAGTGGCACCAATTCAGCAGTGATATTTGGATGGGCATTAGCCAAAGCATTGGCTATCATCGCTTCGAAGTTAGGGGTACCATCCCCATTGAGTTCACCATTCCTACGTGTAACCACCATCTGAACGATTATCAAAACGATTAGCAAAGGTCATAAAACAAGATGAAAAGCATGAACGGAAATGACGAGGACGAAACCTAAAGTCTACCCAAATCCTCACAAGATTTGACCCTTAGGGTCCATATGTCACAGGTCTTGACTACAAGTCGTAAACCTGGGCTCTGATACCATAATTGTAACACCCCAACCCGATAAGGGTAGAAGTATCACAATATGGTGACATATCAAAGCATACATAATGAACATAAAGCAACAGCGGAAGTAATAAACATAAATAATCAAAGGAATTCAAGTCAACACGACTTATCAACACCTAAGTTCAATGAAAGGAAAACTCCAAAATAGAAATAACGATAACCAAGTCTAAATAAATGTCAAAACATGATTAAATGGAATCTAAGATGACTAGGCATGGTCTCCATATAAGCTCATCTCTCAACCCAAATATATCCCTAGCTCCTAGCTTAGATACCTGCCACAAGAAAAGAAAATGCGGCTGAGCTTAAAAAGCCCAGTGAACAGATATATAACAAAATGAATAATCGAAAGATAAGAAACGAAGATAACATAATCATAAGGTGCATTTGGGAATATCATGAGGCATAAATAAAGGTTAATGAAATGGGAAGAAAGGTCAGTCATCTACCACGAGCCCATAACATATCATAAACATATCATATCATAATAACCATTGTACTCGGAGGGGTGACCTCGGAATACCAAATATAATAGGAGGGGAGACCTCAAGTAACCAATGGAGTGATCAGCTCCTAGAATGTGAAGACGCGTATTGCACACGACATCATTCACCAAATAAATCATATCATAGCATAGCAAAACATATCAGATACAGAACAAATCTAGGATGCATCCATACGCCCCTGCAGAATCATAGTGGCCAAACATATATCTTAAGATCATAATCATTTAATAGAAAAGGGACGGTGTGGAACATCACTCAACTACAATAGAGTCATGCCATTGGTGCATCAATGACACGGCCATGTTACCTTCATGGCTAGAGAAACATATTTGGCTCGGGTATCAAACTGAAGGGTCAAAGCAAAGTCATAACATAAAGGTTCATATCAAAGGTTCAGATGTCAAAGGTTCATATCAAAGGTCCATAACAAAGGTCCATAATCATAGGTTCATAATCGAAAGGTTCATAACAAAGGTTCATAATCATAGGGTTCATAACAAAGGTTCATAATCAAAGGGGTGCATAACAAAGTTATTGGGAAGCCCTAATAAGAAGGCTCAGAGTAAAGGCATAACAGTTCAAGGCTAATATCAAAAGATGTGTACAAATCATGAGAAACCTTAAGAGATAAGGTCAGAATATCTGTATCTTATTCAGCAGCAAGAAAACAAAAGCAAACGAAAATCAAGAGATACTAAAGATCACTCCTTTCCTCGAGGGATCTACAGAAGCGAAAGGATGTACATTTATTAGATGTAGTTAAAGTGTTTTATTCCAATTAAGTCTTTTAGGGTTTTTAAGTAACTTTCCATTTTAAGTAACTTTCTATTTTAAGAAAGTTTCTATATTTATTAGGTTTAGTCATTAATGATGTAATTAATGTAAAATTAGGTTAACATGATGAAAATGATGATTAAGGGTCATTTATGACAAGTTACAATAGTTTAGGGTCTAAAGTGTAAATATTTCAAGTTTACTCATTTTACAAGTCTAGCCCATGCATTTACTTTATTAACGAGTCAACCTTCTAGTTTCATTTATAATTTCATGTGATAAATGTTAACATGTAATGTCCCATTTAAGCTTGTTACCAATCAATACATATGCAAGGGTTAAAACAGATTTCGTAAGGGTCGTGGACATGGTGTCGAAACAGGTTCACAAGAATTATATTGGTCGAAGTAGCATGGGTTTTCAAAAACAGATTTCATGTACTATACCTTTTTATTCTAGGTGATGATAAGGAGTTATACATATTGCATGCATGTGATTGAATAGTCTTTGGGTCGAATGGGATTTCACAACAGCAAGAATATGGTCGCTTATATTTATATTCCATTCTTTACTTTATAATTCAATACATGTCATGTGACCAACTCTTTGATTTATGTGATATTTATATTAACTGTACGCATGCATGTCATATGGGGTAACTCACGACAGAAAAACAAAGAGGCAGTAGCCAATTATATATGTGGTCGATATATAGATTTCAAAACAGAAAGTTTAGTAGTCGAATAATATGGGTTCAAACAGCTTTTATACTTGGTTCAAAATATATGGTGATCTACTTATGATTTCATGCGACAATCTTAGCTCGATACTAAAATAAACCAACGTGAATGTACCATGCATGAGAGGGTCGATCATGTACAGTTGATGGGGTCGCTTATATATAGGTTCAAAACAGTTTTTTGTATATGTCGACCAAGGTTTCAAACAAGGCTTAGACATGGGTCAAATTTCATGCATACTATTTGATATTCATAAGGCCTTGATATGATCTTGTGAGACTTTTAACACATTAATTCATGTGACGAGGGGATATAGCAGAAGTAAATATATGTCAAGATAGCATGCTCATTCCCTTAATTCTTTAGGTGATTCAATAAATAGTTTCATGTGAGAAAGTTACTTTTTTAAGTGCTAGTTTTATTTGTTGCACATGCATGTAGGTCGAACAACATGATGGCCTAGTTATGATTTACAAGACAAAACTTAATACTTTATTTGGTGTTTTTAGTTGAATAGCATGCATGCCATAGGATAACCCACAACATAAACAAAGAAACAAGAAAAGATAAAAAAAAGGTTTTGAGGACTCATTACCCTTAGCGTATGAATTGAAAGAAAACAAGGACCAACGAATCGGGACTCGCAATTACAAACACCTTTTCTGCTGCTTGGTCGAATGGAGAAGGAAGACACAATTCTCTGCCTTCACTTTTTGGTTAGAGAGAATTAGGGTTTGTGTGTTTATTTGAATTGGTAAATATGGTAGTTATAATGAGATTAATATGGGAAATAAATGGAATCAGATTTTTGGGGGAGTGGGCGTTTCACCTTGGCCGAATAAAGGGGGACCAAAATCAATGACCCATTCAAATTCTTTAATTACCTTTATGATGATTATAATTAGTTTTAATTGCCTTTTAAATTTGTACTTATAATTGGTTCCATGTAATATGTATAATGTGTTGTATTCATCTAGACATAAGTGTAAGTAAATTTTATTATCTTGCACAAGTTATTATTTCTTAGTTAGGTTATAAACTTAGTTGACGAGATTGATGTAATATACGTATTTTACAATTATTAAGCTTGAGGGGCAAAATGGTCTTTTAACACGTTTGAGATTTTAGGGTTTTACATTTTGATTTATATTGAATAAATGAGTTTTCTCAAGAAAAATCCATTATTCTATACTTGTGTTGTGATACGAATTAGTAGCACCCATGACTTGTATGCTTCCGCTGAATCTAATTTTTGGAGGTGTTACAATCTAAATGTCTTTGTGGTTATTCTCGCAACAATACTGGGTTTTGTAAATAATACAAGACTTGGTATGTTGAGAGAAATAGTATCAAGTTTGCGAATGCGAGGTCTCGCAACTCAATTCTCACATCGGACAGAGTTTTCTTTCGTAAAATAGTGGGTAACAAAAGTTTCAGAAATTTAGGTATCGCAATTTTCTTTCGCAAGACATCTTTCGCAAGACATCTTTCACAAACAGCTTTCGCAAACAGCTTTCGCAAGCAGCTTTAGCAAGTCAGTCTTGCGAGCTGCTTTCTTGGGCCACATCATGGTATATCTTTTAAAGAGGGTAAATTTTGAGTCTCTTATACTCTCATCTCGCAATCTGAAACCCTAGTTTTGCGAGCAAAATCTTGCGAACAAAATATTTCCAAGCAAAATAAAACCAGTACGAACATTAGCAATTTTAGATCTGAAAACCCTTAAAAACTTGATATTTGACCACAAAAATAAGATTTAACCATAAACATCTTGGTATAAATCTGTATAACACTTTACCTATTTGAATCTTGGATTTAACCATAGATTTAGACACCTAAAAATCATATTCGTACCATTTTTTACCATAAAAATACTAGGACAGTTTTGGACTTTTTGGACTGATAAAACTAACAACAGACATGAAAATCAAAGAATAAAACAACCTAAAATTGACAACGAGGCTCTGATGCCAATTGTAGGATCGAATATTTCTAGTTTTGGTTGATGTTATTATAGTGTCTTGTGGTCGGCCGGTGTACCAGCCAAACACACCCATGGTGGCGGTGATAAGAGAGACACTAGAGAAAGGGAAGAGAGAGTGGTGAGAGAATGGCAAAATATTATTAAGCAACACACACCTCACAAGTGAAACTTGTAACAACCCGATTTTCACATATGAAACCACAATCCAAACCAATAAAACTTCACATATGAAACCACACATGTAATAGCAATTATGATTTACTAATCATAACCAAACAAACATGTAACTTATGTTTCCAAACCATATGAACATTTTAGACACTTATGATATATAAGCAAAACATATGTTTTATCTACTAAGTGCTATAATACAAGGGAGCTTCATGTGAGGGGTTTCATTTGGGTAAAATGTATCGACGAGTTCTCTGGATTTAAGAATTAAAGTGTCCTAGCTCCTCGAGCGTTTACTACATGACCTCTGAATTGTGACGGCCCGAACGGTAGTCCGATATATAAACTAAACACATTTTCACAACTAGACCATTTCTATAAACGACATGCACAACTACCATGTACTACATCATGAAAAGGCGTATATAGGCTTGTTATTACTTTCGCATTATTATTTCAAACCTAAGTCGCAACATCCTATTCTAGGTTGCTCGTAGAAGTTCTTACGGCATATCCATCATTCTCATTATACATTTGATATCATTTACTCTGAGGTGAGTTCATATCCCCACTTTTGATTACTTAATTATTTTACAAACCCTTGGGGGGAATACATGCTATTTTTAAACTGAATACATTGCTTTGAAACTGTATGCTTATCTGAATGTATTATTTGCACTAAGTACCACTATTGCCAATCTTAAGTCCCTATCATCATGAACCATTAATCACTTGCGAGTGAACGCGAATATCGTGGATAGGCCTATTAGGATTGACGAATCCCGTTTGTGTTTACCGGGTAGGCAAACAAACGCACTATATTTGAAGATCTATAGGTTTATTGGCAAATTACCTATTAGGGCAACTGTTACTATTATATCAATTTCTATTGACAAGCTGTTAATGTTTTCGGTATCATGAGCTTAGTGCAATAATATCTGTTTTTTTTTCTAAACTATGAATGTGGGACTAATTACCTTAGGTTACGAATATTGTGTTCAACTGATTTCCTAAACTCTATGAATTTCACTCAACCTTCGTGTTGACAGTTTTAAGCATGTATTTCAGGTCCATATTGTACGAGGCTGGCACGGAGGAGCACGGATACTCAAGAAGGATATAAATTTTATTATCATTCGAAAACTCATTTAATGTATTTTGTAAACCGTGAAACTACTGGGACCTCATTTTTGTAAATTTTGATATTTATATAAATCGAATGATAAATCTTTTAAAACGACTCCATTAGAGTTCGTTTTCTATTGTTATGATTGTTTTGCCATGAAGTAACACCCAGTTTGAATTCCGCTGCGTATCACGAAATTGGGGGTGTTACAGATTGGTAACAGAGCCTTAATTATAGAGAAACGGGTCTAATTTTTACAAACAAAAACATTTTATAGCCTTCCGTTCTCCGTGCCTTCCATCCTCCAAACGATTATGTGACTTTTAAGCATTTTAACCTACAAAAACACACTAGTATATTGTTATATACAATCGACATAATTTCAATCATAAATGATGTATTAAACATATCTGCGTATACCTATTCTAAGGCATTACGGCACAATCATATTTTCCCAATCTCTCAATCATGCATCTACTCGTGCATTTTAGGATTACAAAACTTTATCCAATACATTGTAAATGATTACAATGGTCTTTCCTACTTCCCAGATATTGTGAGATACAATGTTCTCATTCATTTTTCAAGACACTGTGAGATACAGTGGTCTCTATTACACTCTCTGTAAATCCTACAGTGGTCTCAATTACATCCCCGGAAACTGTAAATGAAGCAATTAACTCATTTATTCCCTAGACATTGTAAGTTACACAATGATCTCTCCATCATTTCTCAAGACATTGTGAGTTACACAATGATCTCTCCAACATTTCTCAAGACATTGCCAGTTACACAATTATCTCTCCATCATTTCTCAAGACATTGTCAGTTACACAATGATCTCTCCATCATTTTTCAAGACATTGTGAGTTACACAATGATCTCTCCTTCATTTTTCAAGACATTGTGTGTTACACACTGATCTCTCCATCATTTCTCAAGACATTGTGAGTTACACAATGATCTCTCCATCATTTCTCAAGACATTGTGAGTTACACAAAGATCTCTCCATCATTTCTTAAGACATTATGAGTTACAGAATGGTCTAATTTACTTCACAGACATTGTAAGTTATACAAAGTCTCTAGAAATTATCTTATAAACCTTATGTGATATTGTTTTACATGAAACCCATCACAATCTAATGATTTCCCTAATGGAAATACAAGAAATAGGATTTCTAAAGGACAAACTGATTCATCATCTACAAAAGCTGAAGTTCGACAACTTTCTCTACATTCATAAAAGTTCCATTTTGAAACCTTCATTGTTAAAAGTTCATGCTCCTGGCCAAGTATGGACTATTTTAGAATTACTTAAGACTTTCTTTTCACACGTATCTACCCATACTATCTTCTATGCAATGGAATGTGAAAACATATGTTACAAGTCTTGTATTGCCGGGACTTGCAACTGAATGGTTTGATATCGCCTTTGCTTAGTGGACATTTTATCAAAAGCTATGGACATATCACGAGTGTACCTAATTAAGGTATTTGGAAAATTTATCGAACCTCGGCTAAATATAGTCTAGTCACCTATAATTAACCTAGGGACAGTGGAACATAGTCTGACTAACTATGTTCGACTTAAATTTTTCAAACACTGAGAATTGTTATACAAGGTTTATATTCAGGTTAATTTCCTACTTGAACTCGATAAACCACCAGAATTCATTAAAAAGATCTAGAGACACGATAGTATCTTACCACTCAGCGAGATCTTAACACTTATTTATACTACCAAATTTCAATCTTGAAAGTATCTTACCACTCAGCGAGATCTTGACACTTATTTATACTACCAAATTTCAATCTTGAAAGTTTTCATTTATGAAATAATCCTAACTACTATTTTGGGATAGTCGTCAAATCTTCTCGTCATTTTTTAGAAGTACTAGCCTGTTTAGGTTTCAAGGATATCATTCCGCCATAATCCTTTACAATCCACTTATGATTTTAAAGAAAACTTGACGTCTCTACCTAAGAATAATGGTAAGCGTAGCACTACACTCATCTAATCGTCAAAATATCACATCATTATCTGAACCCCATTATAAGTCAGTATGTAAAACTTCACAGTATCACGTTTCTTTCAAACACTAGTAGACATAAACACTATACGATATAGCATTCATCCCGAAACCACCTAAGACATGATCAACTTTGGAAATGGTTTGGATAACCACTTGCCACTATCAAGACTTTTCTACAAACGACAATTATCACATCATTATAAACCATTTCACATCAACAACATCTTATACCTTTAGATTATCAAGTTAAGCCACATGGTACAGAATACATTCTATGACCAGAAACTTAAGAATGCAAAGATTAGAATTCGGTGCATATACCCACATTTTTCTAGACAATTCAACATCGGATAACACACTGAATTCCGGGACGGAATTCCCATTAAGGCGGTGAGACTGTAACAACCCGATTTTCACATATGAAACCACACATGTAATAGCAATTATGATTTCCTAATCATAACCAAACAAACATGTAACTTATGTTTGCAAACCATATGAACATTTTCGACACTTATGATATATAAGCAAAACATATGTTTTATCTACTAAGTGCTACAATACTAGGGAGCTTCGTGTGAGGGGTTTCATTTCGGTAAAATGTATCAACGAGTTGCTGGATTTACGAATTAAAGTGTCCTAGCTCCTCGAACGTTTACTACATGACCTCTGAATTGTGATGGCCCGAATGGTAGTACGATATATAAACTAAACACGTTTTCATAACTAGACCATTTCTATAAGCGACATACACAACTACCATTTACTACATCATGATCAATATAAAGACGTATATAGGCTTGTTATTACTTTCGCATCATTATTTCAAACCTAAGTCGCAACATCCTATTCTAGGTTGCTCGTAGAAGTTCTCACGGCATAACCATCATTCTCATTATACATTTGATATCATTTACTCTGAGGTGAGTTCATAGCCTCACTTTTTATTACTTAATTGTTTTACAAACCCTTGGGGGGAATACATGCTATTTTTAAACTGAACACATTGCTTTGAAACTGTATGCTTATCTGAATGTATTATTTACGCTAAGTACCACTATTTCCAATCTTAAGTCCCTATCATCATGAACCATTAATCACTTGCGAGTGAACGCGAATATTGTGCATAGGCCTATTGGGATTGACGAATCCCGTTTGTGTTGACCGGGTAGGCAAACAAATGCACTATATTTGAAGATCTATAGGTTTATTTGCAAATTACCTATTAGGGCAACTGTTACTATTATATCAATTTCTATTGACAAGCTATTAATGTTTTCGGTATCATGAGCTTAGTGCAATAATATCTGTTTTGTTTTCTAAACTATGAATATGAGACTAATTACCTCACGTTACGAATATTGTGTTCAACTGATTTCCTAAACTCTATGAATTTCACTAAACCTTTGTGTTGACAGTTTTAAGCATGTATTTCAGGTCCATATTGTACGAGGCTGGAACGGAGGAGCACGAATACTCAAGAAGGCTATAAATTTTATTATCATTCGAAAACCCATTTAATGTATTTTGTAAACCGTGAAACTACTGGGACCTCATTTTTGTAAATTCTGATATTTATATAAATCGAATGATAAATCTTTTAAAACGACTCCATTAGAGTTAGTTTTCTATTGTTATGACTGTTGTGCCATGAAGTAACACCTAGTTTGAATTTTGCTGTGTATCACGAAATTGGGGGTGTTACAAAACTTGTAAGTGTATTTGTACTAATACATTACATGTTGGGAGACCTCTCAACCTATTGCTAGGATAAGTTGTGAGACTTCACAACATTTTTATTCCCCCCGCGACTATACAAGTGTCGCGGGGGTATGATAACATCAAATAGTCCTGAATATTAAGTATCAATTTCCTCCGATAATGTTCGTATTTTATATCATTTATATGGATTACGCTTGTTTTCCTCTATATTTCACTTTCAGGTAAATTACGAGCATTGGAGCTAATGAGACGTGAATTTGGAGATTTTATTGAAGTTATATGATTGTATGCCTATTTTGAAGCAATTACGGTGTAACTCTTTTCTCACATTACGCCATAACAGAAGCGTGGCTCAAAAAACCAAATAAACTGAAGATTACGGCGTAACTCCCTCCTAGGATTACGCCGTAACTAATTAGGTCAAATGATGTTCCGCGCCGCTGCAAGCTACGCCATAACTCATTCCACAAATACGGCGTAACCATGATTTATTGAAGATACGGCGTAACTCATTCCTGATGTTACGCCGTAACTGCATTTTCAGAGCAAAATACGAAGAAATGGATGTTACGGCGTAAATCTCAATTTAAGTTACGCCGTAACCTGATCTGGCCTATAAATACCACCCAAAATTCTGCATTTCTCATCATTCACTCCACACACAAAAGCAGAGAACGTGGGTAGCAGGCTGAAGGCAGATCTCGAGGAGCATACGGAGCCATCTCCAAGGGAGAAATCACTCCCTAACGATAAGCTTTAGCAATTTATCATTTCTTTTACTTTCAATTCATGTATTTCGCTATGTTAAATATTGAATCGATTATTTCAGTTAATATGAGCGGCTATTATTCCTTGATTGTTTTGTTTAAGTTTACATTGCTTCCGTATAATTATTTCTAGTGTATGCATGCATAGTTTGTTGGTAGCTACCCTTGTTTCGGTAGTTTTAAATGGCGGTAGTGGCTAGTTACTTAGGAGATATGACCAACTGACCCTAAGTAGGTAGACTGAGTGGGAAGGGTAAGAATTGACCAACTGATGACCCTTCTTCGCTTATGCGATTTGGCCAACTGATCATCTACCGTTTGGATGAACTTAAGAAGTTAGGGTTGAGTATTTAAGATACTAGCGCCCGGGCACTCATTGTTATGAATCTTGAATGTAGCGAAACTTAATGAATCGGCTTAGGGGACTAAAACCAACTAGACTTTCAAGGGTAATAGCTTGATCTCCGGTTGATGGACTTTGCTGATAGGTTAGGACAAACTGACCAAATGTTGTCCTAGCAACCTAAACCCCCACCTGAAGCAATTGGAAGTAATTAAACGTGATCTTAACATGATAGGATGACTAACTATGATAGCACACTTCTCCTCTATTGATCATAACCCTCGCCTTTACTTGCTTTTCTTATTTTTTTTTGCTTTAGTAGTTAATCATTTCAACCTTAAAACCAATTAAAATCTGTGACACCTAGACTTAATTAGAATCCGCTCACATAGCTCTTGGGACGACCTCGGTTTTACCAAATACTACACTACACACGATCGGGTACACTGCCCGTTAGTGCATTAGGGTAGACCATAGGTATAACGAGACATTATAAATATTAAAACCTGGTCAGTAAAACCTACATCAGGGTACGATATCTAATCCAGTAAACTATTTGTATTTATGTGTTCCAACACAACTTTACACATGTGTTACATACATATTGTTCATATTGTGAGTGAGGCATGGTTGTTAAGCTTATATTTGTTTTATAAAATTGGGATTGGAAGATCAGACTAAATGTCGAAATCGCTTTTTGATGTTGTGTATTGATAGTGCGGAAAAGGAAGCTTATTTGCTAGAAGTTTGGCAAGATAATCATATTTGAAACGTGACAATTTGTTCATTTTGTAGCAGACCCTCTTTTAGGGTGCGCGATCGCCCAACGCCTTCAATTTTTAAGGTTCAAAATATATGTCTAAAGCATAAAGTGACAAAACTACAAAAATGTTACAAATAAGAACAAATACCAAAATACTTTTTAGACACCGTAAAACCTCAATATAGAGATTTCTCACTCAACTGATTTAAGTACTCTAAAAATCCAAGAACAACACTTATATGGTATAAAGTTACTAGATTAGTGAGTAAAGATAAAAGGTAGTCATATTTATTTTTTATATATATAAACAATGACTGAATATGATACATTAGTACTATGTCGTATTTCGCAACAGCTCAAACTCAAATACGTAGCATATTACTACTAAAGAACATTTATAGGGATTACTTCTTTCAGTTTTTTTTTTTTTTTTTTTTTTATTTGCGCTAAAGACATTCAATCGGGGTGAAGTGAACAGTAACTAACGGTTGTTAAGTAACAACCGTTATCTTTAATATTAAAAAAAAATCAATACAGATTTTACGTAATTGGTCCTTCATGTTATAGGTGCGTTGCAAAGTCAGTCCTTACTTAAAAGATAATCCAACACAGATTTTACGTAATTAGTCCTTCATGTAATAGGTCCATTGCAAAGTCATTCCTTACTTAACGACCGTTATCTTTAATATTTAAAACAAATTTAACCCAACACATATTTTACGTAATTGGTCTTTCATGTTATAAAGTCAGACCTTCATCATTAACTTTGCAATGAAACGCTAACGTAAGGACAATTTCCGTAACAAAATTAATAGATAATTTACAAAAACAGTCCTTGGGGTTATAGATCCGTTACTGAGTTAGTCTCTCGCGCTCCGCAGTGGATCGCAACAAAAATCAATAATTATGTATTCAAATATCCCGCCACGAAGTTTGGAGAATGTGAAGCTAATATATGCGCATATGCTAGTCTTACATTATTCAAACTTCTTTAATTGTTATTTTAACCCTTTACCCAAAAAAAATACCCTGCCACGAAGCGTGGGACTTCACACCTCGTAATATACACATTTGTGAGACTGGATTAGCCAACGCCCTACGAGTCTATCTTGATGTTATCAACTTAGTGATCTAATATTCTTATGTAAACTCAAGAGGGTCTTAACTAGTAGTATCGTAAGGTGCTACGACATTGATCATTTATTAATGTATAAGCACACAAACATACCCACTTTTATACAAATATACCTCACAAAATATCTCACACATACTCACAAACTAAATAATTAATAATAAAAATAAAGGAGTCACTATGCACGAATTCATATAAGGTGAGCACCTCACCTTTTATTGCTTGATGTGAGCACCTCACCTTTCTTCCCCCGCAATGCTCACGTGTGACTTTGGTTGACCACTCACTCTCACGACTCCCACTGGGAGTAGTCTAAAATACACATTGTTGAGAATGGATTAGCAACCGCTTTACTAGCAAGGTTGTTTTGGAATTCTGAGTAGCCATGTGCAAACAAAATAAATGAAACTTTTCAGTTAAAAGATGTAACCGTTTTTCAATACTTGTGAACTTTAAGTATATTCAAAGATGTTATAGGCTTAATTTAAACGCTTTGTTGGTGCTTAAGATTTTGAGCCCCAAAATACATATTGGTTGCACACTTTTAAGGCCTTCGAAATTGTGAAGGCTTATGCGGTTACACATCTTACACACTTCTGTATAGGGCTTTGCCTACGAGTCTCCTTTGATTTTACCATCTTAGCTATAGGATCGTAAATATTATTGTGTTTGATGATTCGGGTGGTCTAGGATTATGATTAAACAAGTATGCCATTGTTTTAGAGAGATGAAGAGAGGAGAGGGTGTTTCTAGAGAGAGAAATAATCAAAAATGAAATGTTAGATTATGAGAAGCACCACCCCTTCCAAGGATGGAAGGGGTATTTATACTTACAGACTACACGACCTCCTGACGGCCTGTGGATCGGGTATACAGTGGGTAAAGACCCGTCCTTCCTCCACGGTGTTACACTAAACTAAACTACGCTACAACCTAACTAATTAACTACAACATAACGTAAATAACGACATGTCTACGAGCTAACTTATGCTAGATAATATTTAGGGTGACCGACTCTTCACTTATGGAATTTCTAATTCCTAACAATCTCCCCCTAAGGGAGGTCACCCCGTGATTTACATTTTGAATCCTAGCATTCTATTCCTGACTTTGTTCTTGAGCTCGTAGACTTCAATTCTTCAATTCCGCAATATTTGTGCTTTAGTAGCAATTCTTCAAAGTCCGCA
Organism: Chrysanthemum makinoi; assembly: GCA_910596185.1. Classification (NCBI taxonomy): domain Eukaryota; kingdom Viridiplantae; phylum Streptophyta; class Magnoliopsida; order Asterales; family Asteraceae; genus Chrysanthemum; species Chrysanthemum makinoi. The sequence continues at coordinate 171,779,597 of OU343223.1, forward strand.
CTGATTTGTACTTTTAGTGGAGGCCTTTAACTGATCCACATCTTTGATGATCTTCGAGCTTTCGTTGAGATCATCAGCCACAGTAAATCTCTGGATCACCCTTTATTGTGTTGCTATCATGTGATGTTGTGACTTTCGAACCGACATGCTCACACTTTCTGGATCATGACATCTTTTCATCAGAGTAGCGGAAGCTTTTATGGTTCAAGATATTTGCGGCAGCGAGCGAAGCATAGTATAAAAATATCTGAGCCCGGTTATGTAGATATGCACTAGTCATGAATTCTTCAATTAAGTGTGGATCTTTGTGAGCATGCGGCTTTGGATTGACTTCTCAATTACGATCGGTACCGCAACCGTCCCAAATGTACCGCAAACAACAATTAGCAATAAAACACACGAAAGTGTCTTTGATCACTTTCATTGAATTGAGATACACGCCCACGGTTCCCGTTGATCAGACAAATGCATGTGATCGTGTAGAATTCGAAGAATCTCCTTGACAGGGTTTCACAAATGCTCTAGTCGTTCTCAAACTGGAACGTCTCAAAGAAGACAACACGGAGTGAGTGAACCAACGAATTGAGATTCACTAATTGATGAAAAATTGATTTGAAAAACAATCGCGTATTGCTTAGAAGAAAGAGTTTTGCAATACGACGAAGGTTTTATGAGAAAGATCAATTTTCAAACAAAATATCTTTTGTATTTGAAAAGAGTACACATTTGATGTGCTAGAGAAAAGAAGAAATTTGCACATCGAACGGTTTTTCCAAAAGTATTTTTTCAATCAGAGGTACTTTTTAATTTGAAATATGAATACACATTCGATGTGCTAGAGAAAAGAAGATTTGCACATCGAACGGTTTTTCCAAAAGTATTCGTCAATTCATTTCCTAGACCAAGGTTGATTCAAGAATGAATCGCCCCATTGTTTCTATCCAGTTGTCACAAGCTTGATTCTTTACAAAAGATCTCACATGTCACCCACCAAGAGCTTGATTGATGTTGGCTCTAGAAGGCTTTCCATCTTCATCGTGAATATTTTTACATATCACTCGGATGTTCTGGCAATACCACAAGGATAATGCGTAGGAATCTTAATATATAATCTCTCTTTCCACATTGTGTGAAACATAGAGTCTTCATTATTTTTGTGTCCTAATGAGATATTGTGATGATCTCTTGGCTCTAGACTCAATAGTGCACATTTGGTTTCCTATGCCGGAGACTAAGGAGAGGGTCTCCTTCTTCAATATCAACAATCTCTAAGAGAAAGTCGATAGATTATGTAGGTTCCCCGTGAGAATGAAACAAGCCCTTATAATAGGAACTTGAGTAGCTTGGGAAGTTGTAGTGCAGTGCGTCACTGGGTCCATGACGTCTTGTCTTCAATACCAGTGTTACCTTAGTAACCACCAGTAGCATATGTATTGAACCCGGTTTCTGCCCTAAGGTTGAATTAATGGAGGGCTATTTCTTTTCACCCTTTTCACATTCATTTCTTTTTCATTCTTCAACCCCTTCGGTGCTTACCGAGACTTCATTACTAGAACCTTGTTGGGTTTGTTCCAAGATTACTAGCTCGTCTCACGGCACTCTTCCCATATTCTCATTTTTCTCCTTTTTCATCATACCTAAGGACTCTACACTATCTAGTGGATTGTCCCTGGGTAGATCCCTCCGGCTCTGGGGGGATCGTAGGAACGAATACCTAACCTAACCATCCTTATAACACCATGCATAAAATAAATTGGTCGGTCTTTTGGTATTGTTCATTCCTTCTCGAAACCAATTGAAAAATCATTTGGAAAATCAATCAAGGTACTTGTGATATAATATCAAAGCATTTTGTACCTTAATTGTTTTGATCTTTTAGAAATATTCCCCCTCAACATGTGCATATGATTTTATAAATTGTTTAGCACATGGAGGCAAGAGTTCTTTTGAAATAAATTCTTGATCACAATTTCTATGGAAAAAGCCATTTGATTTTTTTTGGTAAATTCTCCCCCTCAATATGTGCATAGGATATTTGAAATCATTTTATCACATAGAGGAAAGAGTTCTTTTGAAGCACATCCACGATCACAAAAGCCATTAAGAAACCTTTAGAAAGTCAATCAAGGTACTTTATGTTGAAACATATAAATCTGTGTACCTTGAAAGTTTATTTCCTTTTGAAATGCTCCCCCTCAACATATGCTTCGAGATTCGAAAGCCATATGGGAGAGCAGCATGCACATCTGAATCAAAATGATCACCTTTTATCAAGTTTCATTATTAAATCACAAATTCTCTCCCGATCAAAAATATCAAACCCTTTGAGATTTTGGATCCCAAGTGATTTAATAAGGTTTAGAAAACATGGGAGAAAATGTGGCCTTGTTTAAATACTCATCTTGTTTTTGAATAAATGCTCCTCCTCAATCATGTGCATCATATATTGAAATCGTTTGGCACATGGAGGCAGGAGTGCCTTTAAAGGACTAAAACAGATTTGAGATTTAAATCACGATCTCTCCCCCGATCAAAAATTTCAAACCAATTGAGATTTTGGATCCCAATTGATTTAAATCATTTAAAAAAGTTTGGGGAAAGACGTGGCTTGATTTAATTTTGAAAAATGACAAATAAGAACCAATTTAAGACATTAAAGATTGTTAGTGTCAGGTATGATTGTTTTAAGAGATCTTTAACTAAAATAAAACAATTTCACAATCAAACAAGAACAGAAAAAATTTCATTTTGTAAGATCTTTGAGTTTTAAAGAAAATCATACCATGACATAACATTAAATATTTAGATCACCACTTTATTTTGTACAAACCGGACTTGATAGATGAAATATCGTTTGAAAAAATTTTATTTTAAATCACTCTTCCCCTCAATCAATGACCGTAGTCGATGATTGAGTGACTTAAGTTTTGATAAAATGAAGTCCGGTGATTTTCATAGTTAAGTCCAATGTATTTTCAAAACCAATATTTCTCCATTTTTCAAAACAATATTATTTAAAAATTGTTTAAAAAATGGTATCATCACTATTTTTCTGCACAAATATACGTTAGGTGGTTGAGAAGCTTCTGTTGTTGCTGTAGGGCAGGAAGAAAACCGTCTGCTGATGTAGTGAGACCTCTGACGTTGCATTTGTCATGCCAACTCTTCATAGAGGTCCAATTAAGCTCCGTTTCTTCATTTGATGATGAAGAAAACCATCTACTGATGTAGTGAGACTTCTTACGTTGCATTTCATGCCAACTCTCCATAGAAGTTAAATTAAGCTCTGTTTCTTCATTTGTCGACCCAAGATATAGTTGCCCTTTCCATTCGGCATCCAATCATCTTCAATTGTGGGATCCGGATAGGGAACATTCTTATATACCAATATACCTGCATATGTTAGTGAACACACATACAGATATATGGTGGTCGACCTCACCCAAGCAGCAATCGACTAATAAAAGCCAATCCAACATGTCAATCAAATCATAAAAGGCATGGGAATTATGTGTTCATCAAACTCTAATCATCTAAACCTAACAATCATATCCTAGGCACCTAGTCCTTCGACATAGGTTAACATGTTTTACGTTTAAGAATATAGGATAATTAGATAAGCTCGTTAGATGATATAGATTTGAAAACATTCTCCCCCTCAATCAATGACTCATTTTCTGAAAAGTTTAAAAGCGCTGAAGTCATTGATTGAGTTTTCAATTTTTTCGAAAACTCTGAATCTGATTGATTTTCAAGCAACTCATTTACCACAATTTTTTTAAAACAACAAATATTTTTTTGAAGAATTTTAGACGGAAAAACATTTGTGTAGGAGCAGCAGTCCTTCGACATACTTTCCTCATTTTGATTTAGGATAAGTGCACGAAATATTTGAAAATTAGTTTAGCGCAACACTTTCCTTTCTTGAAGAGCGGGTTGCTATCAGATATAATAGCAAGCCATGGTTAAGCGCGGGTTACAGTCTGAAGTAACTGCAAGCCATATTTTTAGACATGTTATGGAAAAGAATATTTACACCTCCTACTCGAAATTCATCTATAGTCCCGTGCCATTATTGAATGACATTTCTAAGACCGTAGATGTTATCGATACCAGAAGACATGTCTTGAAAAACAATATTTTTTGTCTTTTTCAAATTTTCTGATTTTTATGGGTTTTTGTTGGTTTTATATTTTTGTATTTTGTTTTGTTGGTTTTATATTTTTGTATTTGGTTTTTGATAAATATTTACAAGGATAGAGAAGATGATATAGCTTAAGAGGATGATGATACGAGTACCGAGATAAGGATATCGAGCAGCACGTCGTAAAAGATAGAATTCGTCATCTCTTAAACTTCCACCACCAAAGCTTCTGAGGCTCCAGAATAGAAGATAGAACATGAGCCTTTGAGAAAAAGAGACTTTGGCAGCTTCCCCCCAAACCGAAAATCCATTAGATGAGCAGATTCGAAGCTCTATTTCAAGCTTGCCTTGGCCAGGTGCACATAGAAGCACGCCATTATCATAAATCCCGCTACTCCTTTTAAGAACGATAATCATGATTCTTCGTTCGAGGTTATATCATCAACAAGAACAGCAACGTATCATCCCACTTATAAACAATATTCTCAAATTTCATAACCACTGAAGTCTGACGCAATCCATTCCAAAAGGTGTCAAGAGACCACTTCCCCCGAGTAGTTGAATTGACGCAGCCCGTCTCTTAGAATAGAGCTCAAGAACTATCCCGAATACACATCATGCCCGGAAAGAAAACACCTCCACAATGTTTGTGGTAAACAATGGCTTTCTTCCTTGATGATCGTGTATGAAGCTCAATAACCCGAAGTACACCAATATCCAAGAACTCTCCCGAATACACATCATGCCCGGAAAGAAAACACCTCCCAAATGTTTGTGGTAAACAATGGCTTTCTTCCCTGATGATCGTGTATGAAGCTCAAGAACCCGAAGTATACACATTCCCACCGAAAGAAAAACTGATAACACCTCCCTCATGTTATACATTTATCTCCCCTGAATATGTCATACTTTTGTACCTCTTTTATCTTCAGAAACTTTCTCTAACATCACTTCCCCCACATAGTTGGAATAAGAACACTAAACGCCATGAGTCAAACCTTGAGTTTCTCTGGGTAATGACATTAGTCTTCGGGATATCTTCAATAACTTAGAAGAATTAAGTTCATCAAGTTTACTCGCGTTTAGATGCTTGTCTCCTTCCCCCTTGCTGGTTTTGACACTTCAGAATCAGCAACATAATATAAGCCCAAATACTTGAAATCTTTTGAGAAGAACACTTGAACTTTTGTGAGAATCAACTTGCTGAAGAATGTGAGCAAGTCTAATTGGGGATTAACTTTGGCTTTTCACTCTCCCCCAATTAGTGCTCTCCCCTAAACCGACCATCTTTATGATGAATGCTTGAATTAAGAAGAAGTCTTTAGATCGTTAAATGCAACTCGTCTTTAGTCTTCTAACATGTAGCAGAGAATGTAGAACCGACTGTAGACTCGACCTTCTTTAAGATTGTCCAATTGGGGAATATAAAGTCAACATCTTCAACTCACCAAATGCATTCCCGTTAACATACAAATAGCAAATCCCCTTAACTCAAATCCCTCCCAATCAAACAAGAACAGAAAGATGTTCATTAAGGAAATCAGCCCCGCAACTGGAAGCACTTTGTCATTAATCAAATCAGCCCATGTGAAGATGTTAACCAACGGATCTTAGAAGAAAACTCCATGTGAAGATGACCCGATAAGAAGAAGCTCGGTTCTTACATGATTTTGGAGCCGTTTGACCATTTATTCTCAGAAATCAATCAACCATGCAGTAAATTCACACTTCTTCTCCCCCTCAAGAATTGTATACGGAGATGCCATTCTTGATTAAACAAGTGATTATCATCCAAATGTATTCTATTCACACTTCTCCCCCGCAAAATTAGCACATGATGTCGCCATCTTCATTATATTGAGCAAGTGGAATAAGAGTAATTATCAGTAGTCCGGTTCACTTGATGGTAGGCGCATGGAAAAAGTACGAACATGTTGATGAGAATGGTCATAATAAGAAGATTTCTCTTCTTCCGAAGATAATGCGCACTGAAGCGTACACATTTATTTTCTTTAGAGTACGAGGCTTGAACTGTTGTGTTCAAACGTCATAAGAAGATTTCTCTTCTTCAAAAGATAAAGCGCACTGAAACGTACACTTTTCTTTTCTTTAGAGAACTAGGCTTGAACTGTTGTGTTCAAACGTCATAATCTCTCTCTTTTCAGCTCTCTTGGCAAAACTTGTAATCAACCCCATTATCATTCAGTAGGCTCTTTGTCGTGACAGCTGATGGAGAAAACCCAATATGATGAATTTGACCCTAAAGTAAACTAACCCGAACTCGTGACTTAAACTTGCAAATATGTAACAAAGAGCGGTGCCGATTTCCATTAGAATCTCTAAGTACTCTATACTCTTCAACCAACCAACCATCAAGTATAAGACGTACATCACCTCTTGAAAATCCACAATTGAATGTGACACTGAGCACTACAACGTAACTCCTTAAAGTGATAGTTATTTTGTGGTGGTAAGAGCCCGATTCCCCCAAGTGGTAAAAGTAAAGGAAAAAGTCACCCAACAATAACTAGATTTCCAAGTCTTCGTTTTTGATAATAAGCTCGAACAAGGATCTTGAAGAATCTTCATCCAACCATCCCCGATACCTTCAGATACTAAGTACACTCGCCCGTGATATTTCACTTCAACCTCAAATAAATAATAGTGAATTAACCCCGTTGTCACATCTTCTGGTTAAAAGCTCACATCTAGCCTCCTTTGACGTTTTAAGTGAACTATGATAATGGTTTTCATCCCGACCATGGTTAAAAGCACATAACCCCGTAAAACCATGTAATAACCAAACTGCCATAACGAATATCCAAACACACATCCAATTCATGAAGTACACCCTTTATCCTTTCTTCGAAGTAGAAATCGTAGCACCAGCATCAGATAAGATCCAGAAATACATTTTCCCTTTCTCCAGGATGAATCTATGATCACGGTATTTTACAATTCTATGGTTTAAACCGAGAAATAGTTTCTTTCGCGGGATTTTACAAAACCAAGAATAAACCGAGAGATAGATCCGGAAATGCACTTTACATTTACCAGGATGTTTCAATTGTCACGGGATTTTACAAGTCTATGATTTAAACCGAGAAATAGTTTCTTTCGCGGGATTTTACAAAATTAAGACTAAACCGTAAACAATGTCAGTTTGAATGTGTTATGACAACTTTGGTTTCGGTGAATATTTGTTTTAAGGGAACATGCAGCGGTTCATCAACGGTTCATTATCCAACATCAACAATATAATCAACCATCCAATAAACACTTTGGTAAATACATCATTCACGCATTCTGTCGGCTATTGCAGTGACAACAAGGTAAAGTAAACCTGATATGCCAAACTTGATCATGAAGTGAAATTCCCCAGATTTGTTACTTAAACTTGTACTAATCCTTGTGAAGAAGAAACGGTGTACCAAATGTAAAAAACCTCTTGACGTATCCTCAACTGCGTGAGACACCGAAGTGATAGCTACGTTGTGGGTTAAGCGAGAAAGAATCACAACCGTAACTAAATAGCCAAGTCTTTATCACACTCAATAAACGCCCAAACAAGTCATCTTCGCGGAAGGGTAGAAAGAAAGAAGATGAAATAAGTAAACGTGCTCGGAAAACCTCACTTCAAATCCAAATAAGAGATAACGTCCAAACAACTCCGTAGTCACCCTAGTTCCAATAGAAATTCAAGCCGTGACAAAATATTCTTTGTGAAAATGCATAAACCAAAGTATCAACCCTCATACCACAACAACAATCATCATCATACCAAATTACATAACACATCAAATCTCATTATCACACCAATTCTTATCGTCAAATCTCTTCATCAAAACTCGTCGACATTATCCAAGCCTCATATTTGTCAATTCTCATATGTTCAAATCACGCATTTACGAACCAATTTTGAGAAACCCATTAGTCCATCATCCAAATCCAAGTCATCACAAATATTACTCAAGTCCAGACAAACTCACAAAAACATATACCGAATTTAATTCAAGTCAAACCATACCTAAACATACCTAATCCTCACATATCAATTCAAGCCCATATCCGGTTTTAATCAATGACATACCATTCATTCTCGAGAAATCTCAACATTTACCACATTTTGAGATAGTAAAATTCGGATAGCAAAGATTACTTAACCATCGTCTCATCAAACAAATTATTTCAAGTCTCACGTATAGATCCAACAAAGAGCCCAAGTAAATTTGTTTGGTCCATTAGTCCATACAAAAAACCATGATCCAATATACTAGCCCACATGCAAACCATCGAAAATCCAAAACAATTAACAAGTGACGGGCCCAAGTCAAGAAGAATTAGCATACTGGTTGGCCCAAGTGGTATCCAAATGCACGGTCCATAAGTGCAAACCCTAAATTCGGGGATATATAACACCCACTAAACACCATTTCAACCCTAAAATCACTCCATTTCAACCCTAAATCATTCCGCACCCACTCCTGAATTCACACCCAACTCAGATCCGTAGCTCATTCCCATGTACCTCATAATATCAATCTCAAGTATCCATCTACATCATCAAGATCCATCTTAAGACACATTTGAAAACAATAAATTATTCAAATCAATCAACGAAAACACTCATGTGTTCCAACCGAATCAAGGTGTCCTTCAAGATTAATTGAGTCTCAGGTAGGTTTATGTGATGTTAATGTTTTCGATTTTATATTCAACCGAACCAAGAAAGTGAAGTAACAACCTTGTTGCTTTCATTTATCTTTAAGTGTTCGAATAATCATTGAAGCCATGCTTCCAAAAATTATATCGATGAAGAAAAAGTTCGTGTGACCTTGAATGGTTTGATATATTTGTAGAAAAACACGAACACGTTCTGAGATATTATGCATCTTAAGTTATGGTTCCTATCTTCATTTATACAAGCAAAGAAAGAAAAGAAGTTGTTTTTGTTCTTTCTTAAGTGTTCGAATATTATCGAAGCTTAGACTTCAAACAAGATGGTTTGTGATGAGATAAGTTCAACGAAAAGAGTCTTTAAAAGATTAGAGAAAACAAGTTGAACTTAATCTGAGATCATATATATTTCGGTTTACGAGTCTTGATGTAAGTTGTTATTGTTGAGGTTTGTGAGGAAGAATGGATATAGAATATAAGAGTATTATACTTCTTTAGGTCTCGTTCGATTAAAATTGAAGCTGACTCGACAGTAATGTACTTCTTATTATTCGGTAGATATGTTTGAGATTCTTGGTTTCTTTGGTATATGTTGGTTTTGAGTCAAGGTCAACAAATCGCTATTCATTCATCTTCTATCTTTTCTGTCAAGTCGCACCATCTATGAGTCAAAACGCATATGATTTTGACAAATCGCATAAAATTCAAAATTTTTATGACAAACCGCATCAGTACTTTAGTGACAAACCGCTTTTGATCATTTATACACAAACCGCATTCTGCCATGTAACTTATTGACAAATCGCATACAGATTATGATGACAAATTGCATGTTGTACTTTCCGAGAAAGCAGGATCTGGTTTTTCTCTCACCTCAAGAAATTTCAATATTTTGACCAATATTTTCATAACCCAGAAAAAGATAAAGAAGACTTCTTTTTACCACTGATTCACCACAAGAGCATGACCAGAAAAACGTTTTTAACAGATGCTGATACAACTGATATAAGGCTTTTTAAGACGATTTTGACCTCAATGATATGGACACAAATGTTCAAACATAAGCAGCTTAAAACCAGATTAAAACAAATTCAATTAAAGCTAAAAAAAACTGCCTAAGAATGATATCCAACATATTCAATTAAACCAGATTTTGACCAGACCATGCAATAAACCCAATAAATAATTTTAATACAGTAGCAACAAAAACATATTCAAGAATGATATCCACCAACATAATGACCACATCAACACTTATCAAGCCTAAAAAAAACACGACAAACCGCAACCAAGCACGCATACAAAGTGTATCATCACAAACCGCATAAATAAAACCGCTAAAAACCATTCGAATCAACACAAACAACACAACCTTGGCTCTGGTACCATTTGTAGGATCGTTTATTTTATGTTGTTTAGATGATTCGGGTGGTCTAGGATTATGATTAAACAAGTATGCCATTGTTTTAGAGAGATGAAGAGAGGAGAGGGTGTTTCTAGAGAGAGAAATAATCAAAAATGAAAGGTTAGATTATGAGAAGCACCACCCCTTCCAAGGATGGAAGGGGTATTTATACTTACAGACTACACGACCTCCTGACGGCCTGTGGATCAGGTATACAGTGGGTAAAGACCCGTCCTTCCTCCACGGTGTTACACTGAACTAAATTACGCTACAAACTAACTAATTAACTACAACATAACGTAAATAACGACATGTCTACGAGCTAACTTATGCTAGATAATATTTAGGGTGACCGACTCTTCACTTATGGAATTTCTAATTCCTAACATTAGCGAACTTACATAAACTTGGGACTAGGGATGAGCACGGTACCGGTCCCGTACCGATCCCGTACCGAATTAGTGGTACCGATTTTTTCCCGAGCGTAAATTAGTGGTACCGATTTTTTCCCGAGCGTAAATTAGTGGTACCGGTACCGGAAAATCGGGTTTTTCCCGCTTTTTTCGGGAAATTCTCGATTTGGTACGGTCCGCATCAATTGGTGGTCGATTTTTTCACCTTATTTTGTAGTCCCGGTACCGTACCGTATTCAAGAATCGGTATCGTTTCGGTACGGTACCGGTACGGTTCCGGTTCGGTTCCGAAATTCGGTTCAAAATGCTCATCCCAACTTGGGACGGTTTTAGCTAGTAGTATTGTATGGTCCTACGGTCATAATCATTTATCAATGTCTAAGAAGACAAACATTTTGATTGATACAATGTATTTTAGATGTTTTAAAAACCGTCGACTTAAAGTATATTAGTTTGTCCGGTAATCTAGGCTCAACAACTTCGCTAATGCAAGTGGTTGAATCATCTAAACCCTAAAATGGTATGATTGCGACTCTTTCAACAACTTAATATGCATATTTTAAGTCCTTACAACAAAAACAAAACTACTAAAGACTTTCAAATGCCGTCCGTTATGCTTGACAAAGAAAGAAAAATATTACCAAATCACATGCAAAAGTATTAAGTCTAATAATTCATGATTATTCTTATGAATCCGCAAATGACGGGTTCAAAATATCTCTAGCTAAGTATGACTTTAGATTTAGGCATAATTTCATGTATATCCTTGTAAATTTCAAAAATTACATATATATCATTTTTACCAGTTTTTAATGCATAAAGTACAATGATTTTAATGCATCAAAAGAATATATACGTAATTTTTGACTTTTGCAAAGATATATATGTAAATGCCCTGAAGATTTATGTTAAAATCTGAAAACCAATTTACTCAACTTAAAGGTTGTCGTTAACAACAAACAGGGCCGGACATAGGCCTGTGCAGAGTGAGCAACTGCACAGGGCCCAATATCAGTTAGGGGCCTCACTGTTGATCCAACATGCATAGTGGTATACAACCCAACTTAAATAAAAAGCCCATTCGAACTGTTTTGCATTTTCTTGGCAATGTCCCAGACTCCCAGCTATCTTTTCGTAGTTATTGCAAGAATCGCTAATATAATTGTTTGGGATCTTTTCTTATATATAAACTTATATTTAATTCCAAATATGAATCTCTATTTTCCTTTCTTTCTAGAAGGCAATTTTAGGTATATAATAATGTTACACAGTAATGTGATTTTAAGAGCAGGAGGTACGGTGGTGCCAAACTTGGTGCCAACGAGTTTGGCGCGACGCCAAGCTTCTACCGTTACCCCTGTCGCGCCAAACTTTTTTTTTTTTTTTTGTGAAAAAGTAGCCGTTGGTGGTGGCAAATATAGCCGTTTTTTTTGAATTTGTACCCAAATTTTTTTATAAAAACCTCCTTATTCTTCCATATTTTCACACACTCTTCAAACCTAATTCACACCTCAAAAAACACTCATTTTTCTTTCATTATGGATCCAAACCATCCCCTCGGCGGAAGCACTTTAGACAATTATGAAGATTTTTTTAAAGACGACCGAGAGAGATATATTCGTTCGTATCAAGAGTATGAACAATATATGAATTTGTGTAATCAAGAAGCCGGTGGATCAAGATCGAGTCCTAAAAGGAGGGCATATATACCACGTCAACGAGAAACGGCGGCGGAACGTCTAATCGACGACTATTTGGCGAGATTGGTCCTAAATATCCAGAAGAGAATTTTCGACGAAGGTATCGTATGAGCTCTACACTTTTAAAAAAAATAGTTAATGCTATTCTAAGTTATGATGCCCGCTTCCCAAATACTTTCAATTTTTAGAGATGGTTATGATGCTACCGGTTAGTAAAAGTATTGATCCTATTTTGAAGATCACATCGCTATACGGCAATTAGCGTCGACCTGCGCGATCGTTTGATGAGTACTTGCAAATTGCCGAACGAACTCAACGACAATGTTTAATCGACTTTACAAAATGCATACATGTTTTATACGTTGAGAAGTATTTAAGGAAGCCCACTTTAGCGATATTGAAATGTTATATGAATTGCATAAACAAAAACATGGACTTCCGGGAATGCTCGGGAGTATTGATTGTATGCATTGGGATTGGAAAAATTGCCCAAAAGCCTTAGCCCCTCAATTCAAAAGGCGTGGCCATAAATACCCAACTATTATGTTAGAAGCGGTTGCGGATCAGCGGTTATGGATATGGCATGCTTATTTTGGGGTTCCTGGTGCAAATAATGATCTAAATGTTTTATATGGTTCTCCGTTATTTGATGATGAACTTGCCGAGTGCCCTCAGGAATGCCCGTTTGAAGTAAATGGGCATGTGTACAACAAAGGTTACTATCTAGCCGATGGCATTTATCCAACATGGTCCGTGTTTGTGAAAACGTTTCGCTTTGCAAGGTCGAAAAAACGTTGAGGTTTAAAATAATTCAGGAAAGTTCTAGAAAGGATATCGAAAGAGCTTTCAGAGTCCTACAAGGTCGTTGGGGAATTATACGACAACCCGCACGTGCTTTCGAAATCAACGCTTTGACAAGGATCATGAATTGCTGTGTAATGTTGCATAACATGATATTGGAAGACGAAAATTACGTAGTGAATTTAAGAGATGTGTTCGTTGATCCAACGCGGACATTGCACGGGAATAGACCGAAAGATGTGATTTACATGTTCGAAAACACAAAGAACTCAGAGATAGCAAAATACACAACGATCTTCGAGATGACCTTGTGGAACATGTTTGGAGAAATTATAACTAGTTTGTAATTTTTATCTTTTAAGTTTTATGTTTTTTTTTATTGTAATGTTTTTTTTTAATGAATAAAGTAATTTTAGAATATATTCTTTTTACATTTTATAAAAAAAAAATGAGTTTGGCACCGAAATTCTGTGCCAACGGATACTGAAATGTGGTGCCAAGCAGTTTCTGGTGCCAAACTCAAAAACTGCTGACGTGGCAGTTTGGCACGAGAACGGCACGAGAGTTTGGCACCACTGTACCCAGTGCTCTAAGCCAAAGTGGCCTTTTTTTTTTGTTTGGCAACAACGTAATATAATTCCGACTTGATAATATTTGAGACACAAACTTCAATTTATACTTATGTAAGTTAAGACAAAGTATAAGGATGTGATATAAAATTATTTCGGCATTGTTTGCCTCAGTATAATGTTGCATCGTATGTAAATGTTTACGTATTGTCTTAGGTGTAAGGGGCCAATTTGTAATAGTAGCACAGAGCCTCTAAAATCAACGGGACGGCCCTGACAACAAACTTCACTTTTCTTGTTTCAAAATAATATTAACATTAAGACATGTCTAAAAATATGTGTCACCTTTTTCTCTTATACAACCAACGAATGAAATTGATTACGAATGTGTTTGAGAAATAATAGGAGCTAATAACTAATTCATGATGATTTTAATCCTAAGGGCTTTTATTAACAAAAAACCCCTTAACATTTTAATAAACATAGGGAGTTTACAAATTATGTGTATAATTGTTTTTTGGAATGTGTTATTTGAACCCTTCCTATAATCAACCTACAACACAGCAAAACACATAATATAACATCGTGATGCACACTATACAACATCTCAATGTCCAAATATCACGCCCCTTGTTTTTTTTGTTAAGATACAACCAACTTGACCTGACTATCCGTTTGTCATCCAGAAGCCGCCATAAAACGTGGTGGCAATAAACGACTAAGTATAAAATGACAAATGACAGCTAATATTATATGTCAAACCTTATTAACATACATTAAATTATTTAAATAACCTTCTAACCAACTGTCATTATTCATATTTTAACACAAACGACTACAAAAGTCGCAACAATTTCACCAAACGCGTATGAATGTTTTAGATTATAAAAGAATTGTATATAATATCGTTTAAAAAAAAAAAAACAAATATAAATACAAGTTGGAAAAAAATTATCAATAATTAGTATTAAACTTTTGTACATTTATCAAAGTATCAAAAACCGTCGCTATAGCCTCGACTGTCTTTCCTCAGCTTATTCATCTCCATTTCTCGTGTATTCCTTTCGGTACTTGACTCTGACGGGTTTAATCCGTATTCACTCGTGGGACGGCTGTACTCACTGCTGGTATATTCTTGTGTTTCTAGAGCCATTTTCCTGAACTTGGCCATGTCTACATTGTATTGGGCTGTGTCGTAGTCTGAGCTACCGTTGTAGACCGAGCTGTGTCCTGGCTTGATGCCTTCGTCTAGGTCTGACAGAGAGACGTCGCCTTCTAAGGCTCGGACGACTTGGCTCATCTTGGGCCTGCGGCGAGCTGAGTGGCGGACGCATACTGCTGCACACGAGACCATTCTGGCCATCTCACTATGGTTGTAGTCTCGTCGTAAACGTGAGTCGACAATGGGGTCAAAATTTCCATCTTCCATAGCTCGAGTTAGTAATGGCCTGGCCTGCAATTTCATTTAAGTAAATACAAATAAGCTTTGGGAAATACATGTGCGGAAGGTGATTGTAATAGCCATAGGGCGTTCATATTTTGATTTTCAAAGCTGATTATTTGCTAAATTCTCAGAAAAACAGAAACACTGAAAACTGCTAATAATAACTTTAGGTCACAAAAAGCATATGATCAAATTCCAAAATTCAAATCAAAACAGCTCTTAAAATGAACTTATTACTTACCCAGTCGACTAAACTATCATCCATAAAAGTATTAGCTGAATCAACAGGCCTGCGTCCAGTAATCAGTTCTAAGAGCATGACTCCATACGAAAAAACATCAGATTTCTCTGAGAGCTTGCCTGAAGACGCATACTCTGGTGCTAGGTAACTACACATTACAAATTCATAACCAAAAACATAAGATATATTTCAATAAAATATTAAAACAACATAATTCAGCCTTAAAATTCAATAAAAATTTATTTTTAAAACAAAAAAAAAAAAAAAACAAACATACCCAAAAGTTCCCATCACTCGAGTTGAGACATGAGTAGCTAAATCAGAGGTAATCTTGGCTAGACCAAAATCAGCAACCTGATAAATAATGTCTACCCAATAAATGCAAGCTCGCTCAAGGACAACAATAAGCCATTAAAGAAACTGCAAAAGACCTTACCTTTGCTTCAAAATTGTAATCCAGAAGAATGTTAGCAGCCTTAATATCACGATGAATGATCTTGGGATGACCTACAAACGCATAACACATGTTAAAAGACTGATATCTAGCATTATTCAACATATAACAGGATAAACTTTTAGAAAGAGAACTTACAATCCTCGTGAAGATAAGCAAGTCCTTTAGCAGATCCAAGAGCAATACGCAATCGTGTTGCAAACTCCATCACAGGTCGACTCTTATCTGAATACATTATGTTAACATCTTAGTTAAAGGGCTTCAATTAAGTAATAGAGTTCAATGCGTGAAGTAACTAGATTAAAACATACCATGTAAATGAAACTCCATGGTGTTATTAGGCACAAACTCATAAACAAGCATCCTTTGAACCCCACTAATACAGTACCCAACCAACGAAACAAGATGCTTATGATGAACTCTACTAATAATCTCAACTTCTGCCTGAAACTCACGTTCACCCTGTCCACTGCCCGCTTTCAGCTGCTTAACAGCCACTTCCTTCCCATTTGGTAGCACCCCTTTATGCACATACCCAAACCCACCTTGCCCAAGCAAATTCGCCTCCGAAAACCCATTCGTAGCTATCGCTAACTCTTCATAAGTAAAAGTACTTTTCGAAAAACCTAATGACATCCCAGGCGCAGGTGGTGGAAGTGAACTCGACCCTGAACCACCAGAATAATTCGAGCCCGAACCACCACTGCTATTCATAAAAGGCGGACGCGGTGGAGGCTGTGGCGGCGACTGAATGGGTGAATGTTGTGGATATGTTGATGGTGGTGGTTTTAGTGGTGGCATCATAACAACATGATCACCGCCTGGAGGTGGAGCGTTATGCTGCCATTGTTGTTGTCCACCGCCATAAGGATCAACTACACCACCAAATCATCACAGTATATCGTCAAAAGGGTAAAACTATCATTTGCTTAATAACAACCATAACAGTAGTATATTTTTTCTTAAAAAGTACTAAACAAACACTATTCACATTGCACAAAAAACCATAATCAAGCATATTCATATCCAAAGGGTGTTTAGGGTTGCTTATGCTTCTGCTTATCTTATAATTATAAAATGTTTAAAAATAAGCACTTCTGAAAATAGTGTCAGAATTTGCTTATTTCGTAAAAAAATGTAATAAAAACTCAAAAAAAATAAGCAATTTATGAAAGGTTTATGTGCTATATGAATCTAAAATAAGCAATTTAGAATAAGTAGCCTACAGAAAAAACAAACCTTAATTAGTCTTGTACACATTGCACAAATTAAGAAAATAAAATGAAAAAACAAACCTTTAGGTGGAGGGATATAATATCCAGCAGGTTGGTCATTTCTTCTTTTCTTTTTCTTACAACAAATAAACAAAATACTCAAAACAGCCAATATCAAAACACCACCAATAGCAATCCCAACAACAGCACCAGTAGGTATCCCAGATGAGTCATTTGATGGCGTGTCAGCCGGAGGACTTGTCACACTCCTTGGCGGCGGTGGAGACGGTGTATTTCTCCCTGGAGGTGCAGGTACTGACGGTGGACTGTTTCTTGACGGCGGCGGGTTGGAACCAGGCGGAGATGGGGTTGATGACGGTGGTGTTGGGGTTGAAGATGGTGGCGTTGGGGTTGAAGATGGCGGTGTTGGGGTGGGAGTTGAAGGTGGTGGAGATGGGGTGGTAGTGGGTGGTGGGGTGGTGTCAGGTGGCGGTGGAGATGCGTCAGGAGGTGGTGGAGATGCGTCAGGTGGTGGCGGAGATGTGACGGGTGTGGGTGGTGGAGAAGAAGGGGCGGCAGGTGGTGGGGCAGAGGGAGTGGTGGATGGTGGTGGTGAAGTGGTGTTAGTAGCGGGTGGTGGTGATGGAGTGGTGGGTGCCGGAGATGTTACCGGCGGAGGAGTAGACATAACTGAGATTAGTTTTTATTTGTTGGGAATTGTTAAAGTGGAATGATCAAAAAAAAAAGTTTGTTATAGAAAAAGACGGCGAAGAAGGATATTTTTCAGGCGAGATTATCGCCTATAGATTGAAAGAAGAAGAATAGTAGTAATATGAATATGTGTTACTATTTCAAATGGGAAAACAGAATGAGGGGGATTACTCATATTTCAAGTGGGGATTATGCGGAACAGTGGGGCCAACGCGGAGGGGCACGGCTGATATGTTCTTTTGTCTCTTTTCTCTTAATTCATTTTATCCTTTTCAAAAAATTGTTTTTCATACAAAAATATTTTCATTCATACTTTAAGTTGAGATGAAAAACATTTTATTATTTCACTTATTTTTTATAATTTAAATATTTTTTAAATCGTTAATCGTTAAGCGAAAATAATTACGCCATCGCGACGAGCATTTAATTAGCTTTTTGTAGACAAACACTTTGATATACTTTCGAAAAAAAAAAAAATGATTTTTCACGTTTTTCGTTTTTCGTCGAAAGTATATCAAAAGTCTTTTATCCCCATAAGAAATATATAATTATTTCGCCGTAATAATGATATATTTTTTTTTCGCTTAACGATTAACGGTTTGAAATATATTAATATTTTAATAAACTTTTGCTAAGTGTTTGGCTTAGCTTATCATAATTCACAACGTAAAATGACAAAAAGTACATGAACATTAAATGGTGTAATTATTAAAGGTGCGTTTGGTTCAAATAAAAGAATAGAAAAGGAAAATGCAAAGGATATACCAAAGAATACAATATAAGTATTGCATTTCATTAATGTTCTTCTGTTGAGGATTTTTGAATCTTACTTTATTTTGGGGAATGGCTACTGCGAGGAATGAAATCCTCTGTCCATCTAGTTTGATCTAATGGTGAGGATAAGCGCAAGATTTAATATGAAGCACAAAGTCGTTTTTTTCTCCTTTTTCTTTGTCTTTTTGTCTTTCTTAATTAATTTTTTTTTTTTTTCTTTTTTTAATTCACGTTTTTATTTTTAATACAAGTTTTTTTTAATTTTTTTTTTTTTTTTAATTCACTTTTTTATTTGAAATTCATTATTTTCATATTTTTTTTTTAGTTTTTATTCTTTTTTAATTCAAATTCAATTTTTATTCTAAGTTTTCCATTTCATACGTTTTCATCTCAGTTCATACGTTCGTCCGGATTTTATCGTTTCGTCGTCCGTTTCATATGTTTTTTTTTAAGTTTTAAGATCTAATTTCGGGCGGATTTTCGTGTTTTCATCCGTTCGTCGTTTATCCGGTTTCGACGTTTTCGTTTCGGCGCTTTTATGCGTTTATATCGATTTTCATTCTTCAAACGTTTTTGTCCGTTTCCATACGTTTTCATCCGGTTACCGCTTTTAGATCCATTTTGAACTTTTTTCTTACGTTTTAAGCGGTTTTCATTAGTTTTATCACGTTCCGTTCGTTCCATTTTCCGTTTTCCATTCCATTTCCGATCCATTTTCATTCATTCCATCCGTCTTCCATTTTCGTCCATTTCATCCATTTTATTCCTTTCATTTTCGGCCGTTTTTCATCCATTCTTTATTCTTCCTTTCCATCCTTCGTTTATTCCATTTCATTTCGTCCATCCATTCCATTTTCCATTCCGTATTTTCCTTCCATTTATTCGTTTTCATTCCATTCCTCCGTTTTTTATTTTGTCCGTTTTCAGTTTTTTTTATCCGTTTTATCGCTTTTCATTCGATTTTATATGTTTTTGTCCGTTCGGGCGTTTTTCATTTTGATATTTGTAAGTGACATTTATTTATCTCTTGTGATATAACATTGTAAGGAAGATGAAAAGTATTACATCCGTCATCATGTATGTGTTATCGTTGTGATACTTTCAGCTAGAATGTGATTGTTGTGTTTTTGAAAATATTAAGGAAGATTTTTGTGTTTTATGATATTATGAAATATTAGAAAAGTTGTTCAGCTGAAAACAAGAGATGTTATGATACTTTTGTTAGACTTGTTGATTTTTCTATTTAATGGATACATTGTGCATGTTTCGATTGGTTTTATAGCGGATTTGAAAATATCTATGGTTGAATCAACAAACTAAATAAGCTATGGTTGAATGCACACATCATTATAAAAACCGAGGCTCAAACACTGTGATATCGGGTGATATCACCTCACTTGTGATATCACGTGATATGCGGTGATATCACTGTGATATCATGTGTGATAATACAATCATGTGTGATATCATAGTTTATATAAACGTGATATCACGTGATATCATGTGATATCATGTGATATCACCGTGATATCATGTGTGATATCACAGTGTTTGAACCTACTCGGTTTGTCTATAAAGATGTGTGCTTTCTTCAACCATAGCTGCTAATGAACTGTTTGATTCATACTATTTTAAATCCCGCTTATAAAACTATCAAAACATCGCGTGATGTATCGTTAAATAGAAAAACACCACAGTCTAACAAAAGTTTAATAACATCTCTTGTTTTCGGTTAAGCTGCCTTTTACAATATTCATATATCATAAAACACAATCTTCATATTCAAAACACACAACAATCATTGAACAGACCAGTATACATGATGACGAATGTATCTTCGCCCTTCGACAATATCTGAAGAGAAATAAATATAATATCAAAAATGACGTCTCGGACATATAAAATGGCATCAATATATAATAAGTGATGTTTATTATCATTTCTCTCATATATTCTTGGTAAAATACAAAATTCTTATCACATTTGATATGAATTTAATATTTCACATTCTTAGTTGAGTATCACACTAATAATATACATGATGAAGAGTATAATACTCTTCATCTTTCTTCTGATGTTATATCACAAGAGATAAATAAGTGTCAGCAAAATATTAAAATGAATAAAGAAAGAAGCTATGAAAATAAAGACTTGACATATTCTCAAAATCAAACAAGTGTTGCATTAAATTAGCATTTGTTTTGAATAAAATAAGAATTCACCTAAAGAGACTTTAACCCTTTTTATTTATACTAAGAGTGTAATATTACAAATGATAGATAACATTGGTTGCATTAAAAAAATATCGCGATTGTCAATTCTTGCGATGAAAGCATGAAAATCTATCTTGTAACTAAAAAATTATAAAAATATTAAACACATAGGTGATAATATATAAAAATATCTGAGCAATGAAATATCTCGAGGTGATATTAAAGGTTTAAACATACTTGTTTGTTTATGAAATATCACAAATGATATTAGATATTAACTTTTTTCTTAATAAAATATCACAATTGATATTAGACATATAATATAATAAAGTTTAATAATTCCTCCATCCCTTCGCTCCATAGGCCCTATCACTTTCTTTAATCTCACGTTGGACAATTTCTCAGTCCTCTTTTCATCACTCCATATGTCCTTTCGAAATCGATAATCAATCGCTCGGACAACTTTCGGTTTGCTCGAATCAATCTTTCAATCAAAACGGATAACAATAACGCTCGAATCATCGCTCGCTTTCGTCTTTAATCTTTCATCGCTCGAAAATCGCGTCTTTCGAAAATCAACTTTCATTTCGGAAAATAATCGATTTTCGAGAATGATAAAATAAAGATAAAAGACGAAAAACGTGAACTGGGTTTGAGACATGTAAATCTTAAGGTTAATCATCACCATTAGATCAAAATAGATGGAAGGTGAGGATTTATCCCTTAGTATGCAAGGATTTTTGAGTATGCAAAATAAAGTGCCTCTGCTTGGTTAAAATATTTAACAAATAAGAGAAAATTGAATCGTTTAAAAACAATTCTCTAAATCATGAAATAACAAACATCAAATGCGGAAAATTAATATCAAGCAACATTGCATCAACGTCCAGCAAAAATTGTGTCATTATATTTTCAAAACTTTAAGGTATTTGTCAAAGTATATAACTCTAAAAGTGTTACAAATCTTTTATATAATAAGAGAACTCACTTTTAGTCAAATTGAGAGATTCGATTAATCAATGAGAGGGCTCGGTTTTGAAATCAAGCCCTCTCATTGGTTAATTTGATTTTTAATTAAGAAAAAGTTGGGACGTTTTAGGTGTTTTTTAAAAGGCTCCCCAAACATAGATGTGTCGAAAGAGCGAATAAAAAAACCTTTGAGGAACCGGGTGTGTTATATAGAAACTTTGGTGTCGTGGAATTCTTGGGAGTATCAGAGACGTGTTTCCAAATATGAGAGGTACATTCAAGAAGGTTTTAAAAACGATGGTTATCCTCACCGATATCTTTTTTATATTTGAATTGCGTTATCTATTAGGGCGCGGCTGCGAAACTCTAATCCTGATCCTATATATACTCGCCCAATGTGGCTGCTCATAGTTCATTGGTCTTCTAACCCTTGTGCCTTTGTTTTCTTATTGCAGGCAAAACCATGTTCATGATTTCAGTTTCAGATGTTGACGGTATATCTGTAACACCCCTAAAATATCGTAGCGGAAGCTAGTGTCACTGGGGTGTTACTTTATAGCACAAAGTACAAGTTATAGAAAACGTACTCTAAATGAGACATTTTGAAGAAAAAAAATTCCATTCGATAAATAATATCAGAGTAATAACATGAGGTCCCAAAATATAATATTACATAAACGTTTTACAATAGACTTATCGAATGGTGAATATTATTCAAAACATGCCATGTGACTCTATTGCTTCAATCCAACGTTATGTCTTACGAAACCTGAGAATAAACATGCTAAAAGTGTCAACACAAAGGTTGAGTGAGTTCATAGGTTTTAGTAAAAGTAATAACAGTGTGGACCACAATATTTCAACAACAACTGTAATTCAAATATGTTCATGTATTCCTATTGCACTAAGCTCATGAAACCGAAGCCTTGACAGTTAGTTATGTATCACCCCAATCAGGTGCTTTGCTGATAACGCTACACGCGTCGTTCGGGGTCAAAGGAACTTCCTTTTCGTCGAGCAAGTTTTTAAACACGCTAGGCAGTGAACCTAATCGTTGTAGTGTAGTATTAGGTAAGCCACGGAAATAATATCGTTCTTCTAGGGAATAGGAATGCTAGTAAGAAACTACTACGCTAAGGTTGGGGTTGAGGAAGATTATTTTTTATCTTTTTATGTTTTTTAAGGAAATGGAAAGGTACGAATCTCGGGGTTTGAATTTGGGGGGTTGATATTTCTACCGATTACTTCTACTTATCTAATTATCTAAACTAAGGCGAGGGTAGTCTATGTCTATTGTTGTGTGCTCGTATGATAGTTAAAAATGTATTTGCTTAGGCTTTATTACTCCCTAGTTATCTCCTATTGGTGGTTGAATTGTCACGTCCTTATTCTTAACCGCGTTGTGTTTCTAAGGTCGTAGGGTATGCGTTTATCCCTAACTCTTTGAAGCTACCAAAGGTTAATGACTACAAAATCTATAGGATTTATAAACTTTACTCTAAGGTATTCTTTGGATGTATAGCCTACAATTACTCTAGGTGATTATAAACTAAGGTTCAACAAAGATTAATCAAGCATTATTATCACAACGAATGACCTATCGCAATACTAGGTCAATCACAATTAAGATAAGAGACAACCAATCAATATTCAATGACTAAGTTTCATATTACCTAAGCAAACACGGCCTGGCGTGGGGAACATGCAAGCATACACACAATCAAAGGAAGACATAATTGAATTAATGAAGTAAAACACTTATCTTGATGTAAGATAGGGTATGAAACCCTAAAATATTGTACAAGACAACCTTGGTTCGGTTTAGGTTTTTATTCCAAAAGACTACGCACTGAAAACTGAAAAATTCGGATTCTATATATAAGATTACACATGCGACGGCGTCACCCTTTAATTTGTGACGCCGTCGGGTCGCCGTTATTAGGGTTTCGTCTTGGCCACATTAGTATTGCGACGACGTCACCTTATGCTTGTGACGCCGTCCTCTTCAGTCTCTGACGTCGTCTGGATCATATCTAGGCATACGAGCTGCGACGTCCTACTTTTTTAAAACCTGAAGCCGTCACTTGTAAATGAGCAATTTGGCTACTGAGTCGTCACAAAATTTGTTCGACGGCGTCTCTAGTAGTACCTGACGCCGTCACTTGTAGAGCCTAACGCCGTCCCCTTTAGTTCCAGCAGCCTGAGTGTCTCGATTCTTAACTTTGGCCATTTTCTTCGTATATTCACGCCTTTTCGTCCGAATAAGTGTCATTCCAGCAATTTGCCTTCGAGATACCTAAAAAGTAAAAAGGAACGATATTAAGTAATAACGAATACAAAAGTGATCAAATAAGGGCTTAAACGACCTCTCAAAAAGGTACATTTTAAAACCTTATCAAATATCCCTACACTTGGTATTTGCTTATCCTCAAGCAAATGTGCTTTTAGCCACGTTATTTATAAGCCAGGGGTCATGAAGCATTAGTTTAGAACGATCCACAACACATATAAGCCCCGCAAAAGTCATAACAAGCACGGAAATTACATACTAGCACCTCACATGGGGTGTTTAGATACTCACATCTCTCGGGTGTATATGAAATATAACAAGTTGAAAATGGAAGATAAACACTCATTAACCGGTCCTAGTACATAGATTACCATAGGCTTGAGACTAGATCAAACCTCCATCGCTTTGGCGTAAGCACCTAGGAAAGAATATCCAAGAGGTCTTTTAAAGGGTTGTAATGATAGGCTTACAGTTGGGAAACAAAGGGTTTGGTGGGGTAGGCGATTTAGTGGTGGTAAGTAAAAAATCTTCATGTTACAAGCATGCGAAGAATGGCTTTGCTAAGCCAAGACTCGACACTCTAAACTCTAGATAACTGAAACAAACAAACATAAATTTAAAGATAGATGTAGGATGGTAGCCCGTATGTTTTTTTTTTCAACACTCTATTTTTTTCTTTTTCTCTTTTTCTATTTTTTTCGATTTTTTTTTTCTTTTTTTTTCATACACTTTTACTCTACCATCCTCTACGATAACATCAAAATGATAGGGATTTATAGGAACCTCCCTACACTTGAGTTTTTATTACTCTAACACTAATTTGACCCGAATTGAAAAGATCAAAACACTTGGAGTACATTATTATGCAAATAAAGGGAATTTGAATTTAACGTTCCCTTCCCGTCATCTTATAAAATTTAACTTTTCCCATGAGTCCCAATCGTCCCAAAACTGTGTACAAAGGATATGACTCGACTTAGCAACTTATGCAAGCAACTAGATAATTGAACTAAGGGTTAAGTGTGATAACAATAATGCACTAAAAATGAGTGCATACAAGGTAGGCTAAGGTGATTTGGGTGGACATTTGGGGGTGGATTGTAAACAATGCTCTTCATTGATATTCCGGAAAACCGAAACATCACGAGAACCGCGAAAAGGATAGGCTCTGAGGGGTTAACTAGGGTATCGTGTACTAAAGATGAGTACAACGCTAAGGTGTGGGGGAATTACTCAACCGATGTGGAAGAAGTAATTATATTACGGGTATCAAACAAGGGTTATCCTAATGCCTCTTATCATTTAGTTATTCCTAACTAGACAAGTGTAGTCTTACTAGCGATCTCGGGATGCATCACAAAACAAGTTCTAGAATCTATTATACTACCGGTTCACACTCTAAGCATTAAAGATGAATGCTTTAATTCCTACAAATCTAAGGGCGATCCTCACATTTTGTGTGGAATTTAAGTGGTAAAGGGTTTTTGTGCTAGTCATATAATTTCCTATCCATGAGACGCTTTATTAAGACTAATGGCCCACTCCTAAATGTTATGAAAAATTTTAAATTTGGTGCCAAAATTACCCTAACCGATATTTCTCATGGTTTATTACACAAATGAAATTGGACAAAGCAAATAATCAAGGATAAATATAGTTTCAAAGTTCCCATTTTATTTTCCCTCCATACACTTAAACTGAACATTGTCCCCAATGTTCCCCGAAAGTATCAAAGTTATGATAATGGAAGGTAAAAAAACGAAAGAAACTAATACTCCCCTGATTAGCTTGGTAGGATCCGTGTGAAGTAGTGTTAAATCTTTCTTCAAGAAGAATGCATGCGTTAAAAGTTTCTTCCAATCTTTTGTATTTTCTTCTTGATAAATAAAACTTGCATACTTTAAGAAAACAGACAACCCAACGCATCAAACCGAACAAACAAAAATCTCAACAAGATGTAATTCCAGACTTAAATAAGATATAATGCTAGTGGAATGGATGTTTGCAGATTTTCTAGAAAATTAAGACCTGGAAAATTCCAAAAAATTTATAAGTAGCACAGAAAACGAGAAAAAGTAATCAGTTGTTTCTGCTCCTTCCTGACGCCATCAGGTTGCGATCCTGATGCCGTCAGGTTATTCTGAAAAAAACTGGTCTGCGATTTTCTAGAAAAAATTATGGAAAATTTTTATCTTTAGAATCTGGAAAAATTTCCTGCAAAACATCCATTATGACTCGATACAAGCAGTTGACTCGAACAAACACACATGTATATCTTTTTAATTATTGTAATTCTCATGTTCACGTTCTTTTTGAAAATGTGTGTAATCCTCCCTACACTTATCCCTTTTGTAAAATACCTTTATATGTAATTAAGACGAGGTTAAAGACAAAATAAAGCATTTTCACAAATTCAAACATGAGAACATACAATAATGAAAAGATATATGACACACAAATAAAAATGAAAAACAAATACACATGGGTTGCCTCCCAAGAAGCGCTTGTTTTTGTTCGAGTCACTAGATTGACTCTACCCTTATTTAACGGATAAAGGGGAGGTTTTCCCTACACTTAAGCTTAAGTAAGGGTGATAGTAGCGATACAAACCCTTAGGGTGGAAATTTGCTACGTGAGGAGTGGGTGATGGGTGATTTATATGCTCAAAGGAGTGTGCTCTATTCATTATAACCTTACCTAAGTCTATTGGTGTAGCGGGTGAATCAAATCTCTCTCCTAAAAATGGATCATCTTCTATCAACTTCAAAAGATTCTTAGTTAAGGATCCATCTTGACCTAATAAACCAGGTTTAAACCCATAATGTTTCTTGTTATCAACCATGAATGGGTGATATAAGTGTGTAAGGTCATGGGTTACTCCTATATTAGCTTCCACTCCACATGGCCTAGAGTTTACCATCTTAATCAAGCAACTACCTGGACTATTTATTTTGATGGGTGGATTGGGGCCTACTTCAATTCCAAGATTGACATATAAAGACGGAAAATTGGGTAAGGTTTTTGGTTGAGGCTCCGGTTCATCAAAATTAGGAACTTCCCTAGGACTAAGAGAGAGGTCATGACAACAAGCATCTAAACCTAGATTCTCTAGTGGCGTTTGGTCCAAAGGTTCTATATCAATCGGGGTTCCTATAGTCTCTTCCACTTCTTCCGGGTAAGTTATAGGCGATGTGTGTTCCTCAAGTGATGGTAGGGCTTGTGGGCTTGGAGTTTCCACCTCATTTTCCATTATATCTAGATCTCCTAAATGTTCATCATGTGTTTTAGTATGATCTAACCGAAATACACTCCTAAGTATTTCAAATCCTTCTTTAGCCATTTCAAAATCTTGGTCCGATTCATAAGAATCATTCTCAAAAATTTGATCACTATGTTCTATTTGCCTAAAGGATTCCTCACGCGTGTCATATGTTTTGGTGAAATCTATCCCACGCATGCAACTAGGTAGTTCAACTATAACCATCTCACAATCTTGTTCGGGTTTAGGTTCCATGTTCTTAAAAACTAGGTCTTTTTAATCATGATGCCTAAGGTTGGATAAATCCTCCTTATCCATTTCCTCAAGTTGTGACAACTGATGGTTTATGCTTAGGAGGCTTTTCTCAAAAAATTTCCAGAGGGTCTCACTAAAAAGAGTTGATTCTAACAATGATCGTTGAATAGAAGCCACACAAGCACAAAATTTATCAAATCCATCCAACCTTACACCCGTCTCCTTTTGGATATCTCTAAGATCACTCACAAATTCATTAGAACAATAAAAAGCAATCCAATCTGCGAAATTCAATTGTTCCTTATTTGTTAATGATTCAAATGCAACTTCACTTGCCATAGCGACAAATGAAAAGGGTTTTACGAACACAAACACAAAGAAGGGGGATAGACTACAAGGAAGCTAAAAATGAGAAAAAAGCTTACTTGATAGGAATCAAGCAAAGAAACCTAAACGAGGTGGACTCCTAACTAGCTATTCTATTCCCCGGCAGCGGCGCCAAAAACTTGATAACGCTACTCGCATCGTTCAGGGTCAAAGGAACTTCCTTTTTGTCGAGCAAGTTTTTCAACACCCTAGGCAGTGAACCTAATTGTTGTAGTGTAGTATTAGGGTAAGCCACGGGAATTGATATCGTTCTCTAGGGGAATAGGAATGCTAGTGAGAAGTTACTACGCTAAGGTTGGGGTTGAGGAAGATTATTTTTTATCTTTTTATGTTTTTTTAGGAAATGAAAAGGTACGAATCTCAGGGTTTGAATTTGGGGGGTTGGTATTTCTACCAATTACTTCTACTTATCTAATTATCTAAAGTAAAGTGAGGGTAGTGTATGTCTATTGTTGTGTGCTCGTATGATAGTTAAAAATGTATTTTCTTAGGCTTTATTACTCCCTAGTTATCTCCTATTGGTGGTTGAATTTTCAAGTCCTTATTCTTAATCGCGTTGTGTTTCTAAGGTTGTAGGGTATGCGTTTATCCCTAACTCTTTGAAGCTACCAAAAGTTAATGACTACAAAATCTCTAGGATTTATAAACTTTAACTCTAAGGTATTCTTTGGATGTATAGCCTACAATTACTCTAGGTGATTATAAACTAAGGTTCAACAAAGATTAATCAAGCATTATTAGCACAACGAATGACCTATCGCAATACTAGGTCAATCACAATTAAGATAAGAGACAACCAATCAATATTCAGTGACTAAGTTTCAATATTCAGTGATGTAAGATAGGGTATGGAACCCTAAAATACTATACAAGACAGCCTTGGTTCGGTTTAGGTTTTTACTCTAAAAGACTAAACACTGAAAACTGAAAAATTCGGATTCTATATATAAGATTACACATGTGACGGCCTCACCCTTTAATTTGTGACGCCGTCGGGTCGCCGTTATTAGGGTTTCGTCTTGGCCACGTTAGTATTGCGACGGCGTCACCTTATTCTTGTGACGCCGTCCTCTTCAGTCTCTGACGTCGTCTGGATCAAATCTAGGTTGTCTGAGTTGCGACGTCCTTCTCTTTTAAAACCTGAAGCCGTCACTTGTAAATGAGTAATTTGGCTACTGAGTCGTCACAAAATTTGTCCGACGGCGTCTCTAGTAGTACCTGACGCCGTCACTTGTAGAACCTGACGCCGTCCCCTTTAGTTCCAGCTGACAAAGTGTCTCGATTCTTTACTTTGGCCATTTTCTTCGTATATTCACGCCTTTTCGTCCGAATAAGTGTCATTCCAGCAATTTGCCTTCGAGATACCTAAAAAGTGAAAAGGAACGATATTAAGTAATAACGGATACAAAAGTGATCAAATAAGGGCTTAAACGACTCCTCAAAAAGGTACATTTTAAAACCTTATCATTTGCCCTACACCTGTAAGACATTAAATGATATGCGCTCGTTTTCTTGTTGAAACCGAAGCCTTGACAGTTAGTTATGTGATCTGCGCTAAACCGTCAAGTCTAACAGACTTAAAACAGCTTAAACACAAATGCAATGAAGATCAGAGAATATAATGAATTCCCGGGTCGTTATGTCCCACGGAGACTCAATGGTGTGCAAAACACTTGATCAGACGATAGAATGATCACTAATGATAGTGATCGGAAAGGATTTGGATAGGATAATTACACTACTGAAAAAGGTTATAAATCAAAGCGACTTAAATACAAATTAAGAAAATTAAAAAGATAAAAGATATTAAATAAACGCTATCACTATATTTAAAGTGATGAACGTTTAAAACCTAAAACTTAAAACTTACGTTTAAATAAAAATAACGTAAACGTACAAATAAAAACGTGAAACTAAAGAAGGAAAATACCTATGAATATAGAAAATACATTTTTACAATCCTAATTATATAAGAAAATTATTAGAAAAGGAAAATTATTTTTAAAACTATTTAATTAATTATTATTAATTAAAAACTATTTTAAACTATTTAATAATACTCAAAAATAAAAGAAAATATGAAATAAGACTAGAAAAATAAAATTAAGACTTAGAAAAATCTAAAATATGATAAAACTAATTTTAAAACAGAAAATATATTTTTTTAGACTTTTTATATATTTATTACTAATTTAAAACTATTTAAAACTAATTAAATTATTTAAAAATACAAATTTAACTAAGAAAAATTTGGAAAAATACTTTTTAGGCTTTTTACATTTATCTAAACCTAAGAAAAATGAAAAATTATTTTTTTGAACCTTTTCTTAATTTTTTGTATTAAAAACTATTTAAAAATACTTAAAAACTAATTTAAATTAGGAAAAATAGCAAACAAGCTTGGAAAATTCTGAAAATTTCAGTAAAAGCTTAAAATAAAGTGAGGAATCTAGGAAAAATAGAAAAATAAGGGCTTGTGTGGAAGAATATAAGGGCTGCAGTGTAAACTAGAATGGGAATAAGTAAATGAAATAAGCAAATAAGGTCTAAAGTTAACCAAAGCGATCTGAGGGCTTAAATTATCCTATAACTACTCTATAGCAATCATATTCAACTACTCTTATCACCTAAATAGCATTCTACCTATGATTATTGCAAAGCGATCTACAAGCAAAACTGATCTCAGGTCCTAGCTTTAAGCTGATGCAAATGCTTATTAAATAAGCTAACAGGAAAACAAAAGGTGGAAATCTCAACACAACCTAGCAGAGATTATTTGTACCAAATTACAGCTAATGAAGACCTGTAATGAAGAAGCTAGAGCTAAACAAAAGTGGCTACAAATTTAGACAGTGCGATGATGCAGGACGAGAAAAGCAGTCCTAACTTAGAACTACTCTATAAGCTAATGCAATAAGCTAAAGCTAAAACTAAGAATGTAGACTTGAAGACCACCTAGAAGACTACAATTTGACCAAATATCAGACCCTATCTTCTTGAAATGAAAAGTGTACACTAGCTGCAAGATCAGCAAAACTCTGAATCAGACTTGGTTTTGACTTTTAAAACAGATATGCTACTTTGACTTTTCTGAGATTCAGATGCAATTTAAAGACTGAAATGGATGAAATATGGTGAAATGAGACTTAAACAAGCTAGCTTATCAACTTTTTAAACCATATGCAAGATCCTAGCTGGGATTCCAACAGTAAATGAAACAAGATCAGTTGAAATGAAAAATTGACTTATGATAAAAACAAGCACAAACCTATGACAGATATGAGTACATATAACAATACCAAACCTAAAGCAACTAATCTAATCCATTATTATAACTTCTAACTCAGTTTAAGCATGCAATCCAAACACCCCTTAAAACTTCCAAAATGCATTAAAACTTACTAAAACCTGATTAGATGATGTCTAAACTGAGATGCAACTTACTCAAACAACAACCTGAAAACAGAAATTGAACACACTGGTTTAACTCTCAAATTTGACCCGTTTGACTTTTGTTGACCGAAGCAATTTTAAGAGTAAAATTTGAGTAGTGATTTTTCTGGGGAAACAATAAGTACAAGTGAGCATATGAAAGCTTAAATGTGAGCTTATATAGGTTTATAAGCGCATAACATCAAATACCAACAAAATTCACATGAGCTGGAATTTTGAAATTGCAAATTGCATAAGAGTAATTCGTACTTGAGATTTAACACTGAAAAAGGTTTATAAAACACTGAAATTACATAAGATAGTACTTTGAAACTTAATTAAATGCTGGAAATCTTAAAAATGTTAAAACGACATTACAAAAAAAAAAATAAAATCTAACTACTACTTTTGCTTCCTCTTTTCTTCCTCTTTTATAGCTCCAAGCACCTTCTCTCTACTTTTTGACCAAATCCCATCATTAATCTTCACCATTGGATGACCAAAATTGATCCTGGCCATTGAAACTATTTTTGGCGGGAAATGAGTATAACAGCTGGAGGGTGTTGAGTGAGATGATGGGGGAAGCAATTAATGATTCTTGGAGTTGTGTTGAGGTGGGGGGGACAAGGGTGAGATGAAGGTGAGCTGAGGGGATGGTGTGTGGAGAGTTGCAGACAGAGCAGTTGGAGGGGAAGACTTATTTGGCGCGTTTTGTGGGTTTTGACAAGAGATTTGACCCAAGGGTGTATTAATAATCAAAGGGGTCAAAAAGGCATATGTGACAGGGGTCCAAGGGGAAAGGCAGGGGTCACAATTGTTGGTAAGGGTCAAAATGGTTTAAATGGTTTAAGACACAAGGGCCATTTGTGTAACTTCTGAAATTTGGAGGACCTAAACTGCCAATTCTGCCAAGTTTCTCCAAGGACTAAAAGTGACATTCTCAAAAAGTATAAGGACCAAAATTGTCACTTTGCAATTTTCCAGGGGCCATTTCTGCCAAATTTGAAACTTGGAGGACCAAACTTGTAATTTTCTCAAACTTTTTACATTTTTCACCAAAGGACTAAATTTGACAAATTATGATTTAAAAGGACCTTTGGTGATTTTACTTTTGAAATTATGTGCTCAGGAATTTTTTGACAACTTTTGAAACTTGGGGACTAAAAGCGCAATTTTGCAAATTTGATATATTTTTCATCTGATTTTGATATTTTTGCATTTAAAACACATAAAACACTGATTTGTGATATTTTGATCATTTTGATGTGTTTCGAGTGTTTTCGGATGATTTTGCAGTTTCATTTGTACAAAAATGATGAGTATTTAGACACTCATCAATCCCCCACACTGAGATATTGCTAGTCTGATTGGTTCCAAACAGTCAAGTCTAATCACGCAAGTCTGCCACTTGTGAATGTGAGGCAACTTAAAGCTGCTCAAAACCAATACAATGAAATCCAGGAGAGTATAGGGTCTCCCCGGGTCGTTATGTCCCAGCGAGCTATGCAATGGATCGACTCACGAATAGTGATCGAGAAGTTTGAACGAAAAAGGGATTATGAATTGATTATAACTACAAACAAAGCCAACAAATTACAATGGCTTAAATGCAAATGAGAGGAAATTAAAAAGATAAAATCTATTAAATAAACGCTATCACTATATTTAAAATGATGTTTTTGTTTTTATGATTTTACGAAACTGAAATTAAAATCTACGCGACGTACAACTAAAAACGTGAAACTAAATCAATATTAACCCTAAAAATATGAAAATGATGTTTTTACAATCCTAATGATATAATAAAATATTCAGAAAAAAAGAAAATTATTTTTATGACTAATTATTTAATTAAAAACTATTTTTAACTATTAATTAATTACCTAAAATGCAAGAAAATAGGAAATTAGGCTAGAAAGATAAGATTAAGACTTAGAAAAATCTAAAATATCAAAATAGAATTTTCAGAACTATTTTTGTATTTTTCTGATTATTTTTCTATTTTCTATGAATTTTAAACTATTAAAAACTAATTTAATTACTAAAAATTACCAAATAAACTATGAAAAATCTGGAAAATTACTTTTTTCACTACTTATATTTATCTAAACCTAAGAAAATTGAAATATTGTTTTTTTGAACCTTTTCTGAATTTTTTGTATTTAAAAGCTAATTAAAAGTGCTTAAAAACTAATAAAAATCAAGAAAAATAGCAAAATGACTCAGAAAAATATGAAAAATTCAGGAAAACTCTAAAATTATATTCTAAATCTGAGAAAAATATAAAAACAAGTGCTTATATGGAGAAATATAGAACTGATGTTGAAGTGCTTATTGAAATAAGCACTTAATAAGCCAAAAGCTCACCAAAAGCTACCAAACTGATACACAAGCCTAAATAAGCTATTTTAACTAAAATGCAATGAGTTTCAACAAGCTAAACCCTCTGAATCACAAGCTAGATCAGATTTGATGTTTTGATATTAAGCTAAAAACAGTTTTGGGTACTAACTTTAGACACTAGCACAAGCTTAGAAATAAGCTCAAAATGAAAACTACTGGTTGGAAATTGGAAAAGACCTGGGTGAGACCAAGTGTACCAAAAATCATGCCATGAGAAGCTCTAATAAGCCCTGTGCACAAGCTTCAATATTGGTGAAAAGCTCCGCGAGTACAGTGAGTGCAGGCGGTTGTGCTAAAAGGAGAAGCTTGTTTGAAGCTTCTAAAAAAATTGTAAAATTATACTAAAATGCTACTGAGTAACAAGACCAGGTCAAGTTTCTAAAATGCCAAGATTCACTTGATAAGTCCAAAAAATAAGCTCATGAAAATTCCTTGTAATTAGGCTCAAAACAGATTTTTGCCAATTTTTGACTTTTGAAGAAACTTGAACAGTTGACTAAACTGAACTTTAGATCCAATTTTATGATTGATTATGATTTGTTATGATGTAATGAAGCTATTACAACCTTTGTTATTGACTTTTAAACACAAATCAAGTGACTTGCTCTTCAAAAATCCAACAGTGGACCTGTTGGATTCAAGTGATATAGATGTTGACTTTCTTGGATTGCAGGCACACAAGCAAAACAGATATGAGTCTATAATGACTAAACAAACTTCAAACAACAGAAACCTAACACTGAATACACCTCTAACACCCTTTAGACTATAAATCCAAACACCCCTTTACTCTACTGTCATGACCTCAAACTGACCAAAACTCTTAACCATCTTTGTAATAATGATCCAACTGAGTCCAAATGACCTAAATATAACTATCTAAACAGGTTTTACCCATTGGTGACAACAATTACTTAAACAAGCATGAAAAACAAAAATAGCATGAAAAGTGAAAATTGAGAAATAACTAACCACTTGTCCAACTGTTATGAAAGCTAAAACCAGAACAAGGGACCACTATACTAAACCATTTTTAACCCAATCCAGCTTGCATCAACCCATCTCCATTTCTAACATCCTTTTTGACCCTGTTTGACTTCTGTTGACCAATAATCAAAATGATTGGAAACTTGAATGGGAGCTTGTCAAAAGCTGTAATAAGCTTATATTTGATATGAACTTTAAATTAAACTTCTAAACACTTTTATTTAGGTTTTTGAAATTGCAAATTGAGACAGTGAGCTAGAAAGTTGCATTTGTAAACATAACTGAAATTCTTGCTTGCATTAAGTCTCAAAACTCTTAAACACTTTAAACTGATACAATTTAACAAGATGTTACAAGTTTTATACTAAATTAAGGAATTTAAGATAAAAACGACATTAAGATGAAATTAAAAACTAGTAGACTACTCCTCTTGCTTCCTTTTGCTTCTCTTTATATCCCAATGCTCTTTTCTCTCACTTCTGAACATTTCCCAACAATCTAAGCCATTGGATGGCTTTGAAATGATCTCAACCATTCAAAATGGTTTTTGGCGCCAAATTCTTTGTGACAGATAGGAGAGATTGAGTGAAATGGGGGAGAGGCATTTATTGCCTTTGGAGTTTGGTGGAGGCTGGGGGGAACATGGTGAGGTGATAGGGTGAGTTGGTGGAGAAATGGTGGCTGGATATGGTGGGCAGACAAAGGAGAGGGAAAACGGGGGAGAAGGGTGTGTTTGTTTGACTGAGAAGTTTGACCAGATATTATATTATGAAGGGGGGTCAAATTCATATTGACAGGGGTCCAGGTTGTTTTGACCAGGCCAAATGGGGTTATGAAGGGTTTAAATCACAAGGACCTTAGTTGTCAAATCTGAAAATGCAAGGACCTAATCTGCCAATTCTGCCAAGTTGCTTCAAGGGACCATAATTGACAATCTCAATAAGTATAAGGACCAATGTTGCCATTTTGCAATTTTCCAGGGGCCATTTCTGCCAATTTTGAAAGTTGAAGGACTAAACTTGTAATTTCTCAAACTTTTTGATATTTTTCACCAAAGGACTTATTTTGACAACTTTTGATTTTAAAAGGACCTTTGGTGATTTATCTTTTGAAATTATGGCTCAGGGACTATTTTTGACAATTTTTGAAACTTGGGGGACTAAAACTGCAATTTTTGCAAATTTGAAATGTTTTTCATCTGATTTTGAACATTTTGCATCTGAAACATATAAAATGCACTTTTGAGATATTTTCAGTATTTTGATGCATTTCTGAGCATTTTTAAACGTTTTGCAGTTCAGATTTGACCAAAAATGATGAGTATTTACACACTCATCAATCCCCCACACTAAACTATTGCTAGTCCCTAGCAATCTTTTGAGAAAAACTTAATGGATTTGCATCTCTTTACCAAAAGCCATTACTTCTGGAGTAGCCAAATGTTTTAGTTCAAGTAAGAACCATGGTACACCGATAACCATCTGATTTATTGGCAAATCATAAACCATATAACGGATTTGATGTGTCTTTACCGAGCCGTACCCTTGGACTAGCCAACTCATAGATAAATTATCAGAATTATCTTTGGTGAGCTGAATACCAATTATGGTTTTTCCACTTCCTTTACCACAAGCCATAATCTTGCGGGCTAGCCAACTCTTCACTTTTTAGGATATGGTGAGTTGAGAACCATACAATTTTGGGCAAATTGCAAGCCATATAAACGGATTTGAGAAATCTTTACCAAGAGCCGTTTGCTCTAGGATTAGCCAATCCTTTTGTCTTACAGACATGGCGGACTGATAACCAATTGAGTAAGTGTAGAACACTTACTCCAAAAAAATTTTGGCCAAAAACGGGGAAATTAGGCGGTATAATTACATGATAAAATTCGTGAGAATTCCCCCCCACACTTAGAAATGAATATTGCCCTCAATATTCAAAGTGCCGGCGGTTATGCCGAAACAAAGAACGTGAAAGGGAAATACTACGGCCATTATTTAGAAAGAAGAGATTTTTTTTTTTTTTTTTTTTGAAACATATATACAAGTGTGGGGCATCTCCCCCACACTAGAGTGGTAGAAAGTAGAAAGAAGACAGAAATATGGGTGAAAACCCATATGGCATGCTACTGTTTTTGATTACCGAGTCGCTAGCTTGACTCGATCCCCGCATTTATTGGTTCATGGGGAAAGTTTGTAAGTCCGGGACAACCACAGGGGGAATGTCCTCTCCAAAGTAATGCTTCACTCGATGACCATTCACTTTAAAATTAGGACCATCGGTTTGAGATAACTCAATGGTACCATAAGGATAAACCTTAGCGATAGTAAATGGACCAGACCAACGGGACTTGAGCTTCCCCGAGAAAATCTTCAATCTTGAATTGAAAAGAAGGACTCGATCACCGACGTTGAAAACGCGGTTTTTGATTTTTGAGTCATGAATCTTCTTTGTCTTATGTTTATAGATCAAAGAGTTCTCGTAGGCTTGATCACGGAGTTCATTTAATTCATTCATTTGAACTTTCCGATGATCACCGGTATGTCTGAATATCAAAGTTAGCATGCTTCAAGGCCCAGTATGCCTTGTGCTCGAGCTCTACCGGTAGATGACATGCCTTCCCGTACACCAGCTTGTAAGGAGTGCACCCGATGGGTGTTTTGTAGGCTGTACGGAAGGCCCAAAGTGCGTCATCTAACTTATCCGACCAAGAGGCACGGTTTTCGCCAACCGTCCTCTCCAGAATTCTTTTTATCCCCCGGTTGGAAACTTCCACTTGCCCACTTGTTTGTGGGTGGTACGCAGTAGAGGTACGGTGAGTTACACCATACTTTTGCATGACTCTTGCAAATTGGTCATTGCAGAAATGCGTACCACGATCACTGATTATGGCTCGTGGAGTTCCAAACCTAGCAAAGAGAGACTTCAAGAATTTCACAACAACTCGGGCATCGTTGGTGGGTAAAGCCTTAGCTTCAACCCATTTTGACAAGTAGTCAACGGCCACGAGTATGTATTTGTTACCACGGGAAGAAGGAAATGGCCCCATAAAGTCAATGCCCCAGATGTCAAAAATCTCACACACTTGAATGGCGTTTTGCGGCATTTCATTCCTTTGTGAGATATTCCCGTGACGTTGACACGCGTCACAGGTTTTGACGAATTCATGGGCATCCTTGTAGATCGTGGGCCAATAGAATCCCGAATCAAACACCTTCTTGGCGGTGTAGTTGGGGCTATGATGTCCCCGGTAGGTCGAATGGCAAGCCTTGAGAATGTCAACGGCTTCCTGACCATACACACATCGCCGGATGACTTGATCCGCACAGATTTTAAACAAGTAGGGGTCGTCCCAGAAATAATGTTTCACATCTTTAAAGAATTTATTTTTCTGTTGGGACGACATCCCTTTCACCACAAAGTTACCCGCATGGTAATTTGCAAAGTCAGCAAACCATGGGGTAGAAGAGTCTCCACGAAAAGAAACCACATTGAGTGTTTCGAGAGGAAATGTTTCATTTATTTCCTTTTTCTCTAACACATCCTGGTGAGGGTTCTCTAATCGGACAGATGATCGTGACACCGGGTTCTCAGCTCCTTTTTAATCACGAATAATGATATCAAATTCTTGTAGGAGGAGAACCCAACGGAGCAATCTCGGCTTTGCATCTTGTTTTGCAAAGAGATATTTGAGAGCCGAGTGATCCGTATACACCACGCATTTGGTCAAGATAAGGTATGGCCGAAACTTTTCAAACGCATACACCACGGCTAATAATTCTTTTTCTGTAGTGGTGTAATGAGTCTGAGCTTCAGTCATAGTTTTGCTCGCGTAGTGGATCGGCTGAAAATGCTTAGTTGTGCGTTGCCCCAAGACTGCGCCGATAGCAAAATCACTTGCATCGCACATAAGCTCGAAGGGTAAATCCCAGTCGGGGGCAACTAGAATGGGTGCTTCCGTAAGCTTTTTCTTAAGTGTTTCAAAAGCTTCGATGCACTCAGGAGAGAAGATGAAAGGAGCATCTTTTTCGAGAAGATGGGTCATAGGCCGGGCGATTTTAGAGAAATCCTGAATGAATCTGCGATAAAACCCGGCATGACCAAGAAAACTCCTAATACCTTTGACGGTAGTAGGATGAGGTAATTTAGCAATAACATCAACTTTTGCTCTATCAACCTCAATCCCATTCTTAGAAATCTTATGGCCAAGGACTATGCCTTCTTTGACCATAAAGTGGCTCTTCTCCCAGTTTAGACATAGATTGGTGTCTTCACACCGTTTTAACATTGTGTCTAAGTGGGAGAGACATGTATGAAATGAGTCCCCAATGACCGAGAAGTCATCCATAAACACCTCCATAGTTTCCCCGATCATGTCGTGGAAAATTGCCATCATACATCTCTGGAGCGTGCCAGGGGAGCATTACATAAGCCAAAGGCATACGTCTATAGGCAAGCGTCCGTATGGGCAGGTGAATGTGGTTTTTTCTTGATCCAGTGGATCAATGGGGATCTGAAAGTAACCCGAGAAACCATCAAGGAAACAATAGTACTCGTTCCCTGCTAATCTCGAGCATCGGTCCATGAAGGGTAGAGGAAATGGTCTTTACGGGTGGCTTCGTTTAACTTTCGATAGTCAATGCACACACGCCATCCCGTAACCAATCGAGTCGGAATCAACTCGTTTTCTTCATTAAGTGACAACGAGTAATGCCACCCTTTTTTGGAGCGCAATGAATTGGGCTAACCCAAGGACTATCGAGATCGGGTAAATCGGCGGCATCAAGAAGTTTGAGAACCTCTTGTTTGATAACCTCATGAATCTTAGGATTCACCCTTCTCTGACTCTGGATTGCTGGTTTGAAGTCATCCTCCATTAAGATTTTGTGAGTACAAAACTTCAGGGGTTGATACCCTTAAAGTCGGAGAGTTTCCAAGCAATTGCGTGCTTGTGTGACTTCAAGACCTTTATGAGGCAGTTTTCCTCCTCGTCGGTCAAGTCTTTAGCAATTATGACGGGTAATTTATCATCACCCTCCAAGAATGCATACTCGAGATGAGGAGGTAGGTCCTTAAGTTCAACCTCGGGAAATGCTTCAGTGGATGATTGCACTGATTTGATTTCCTCAATTGTGATTCCTTTCGGAGGGAGTGAAGGTAATGGATCTTCATTAAGCAATTGCTCAAGATAAAGAATATCCCCCTCCGAATCATAAACACCATCAATTCCAGGCGGAATTGATTCATTAGTAGCCAGAAATTCATCGATCTCTTCCAGAAGGAAGTCACCTCCCTCAAACGGAGTGAGAGAGGGGGAAGAGTCGGCAATGATAGGATGAGAAGATGTGGCGGAATTGGAATTCCCACTCACAGAATTATGAAGATAACCAAGAAACTCTTGAGAGTACTCCTCTGAAGCAATATCAATTAAATCGACTCGATTAATTGATTCAGTATCATAGTTAGAGGAGTACCTCGAAGTCTGATCGAGGTTAAAAGTAACAGCTTCATTACCCACACGGAGAGTGATCTCTTGCTCAAACACATCTATGAGAGCACGGCCCGTCCTCAGAAATCCCCGCCCAACAATGAGGGGAACTCGAGGGTCAGCATCGAAATCAACGACCACAAAGTCAGCTGGAAAATGGAACTTTCCTACTTTCACAAATACATCCTCGGCGATGCCAAGAGGACGCGAGATAGAACGATCTGCAAGCTCAAGAGTCATGCAGGTAGGAATAAGTTCCGGAAGAGAAAGTTTCTTCCACACTGAGTAAGGCATCAGATTGATGCTTGCACCAAGATCGGCGAGGGCAAAGCATTCAATCATCCCAGGAAAAACACAAGGAAGAAGAAATTTTCCGGGATCTCCTAGCTTCTCGGGAAGCTTTTTAACAAGACAGCTGAGCAATTCTCATTCAAAGGAGTCTTAGCCATTTCAAACAGCTTTTCCTTGTTGCTCAACATGTGTTTCAGAGTAGATGCAAACTTGGGCATCAACATGATGGCATCCGCGAAGCTTATGTCAAAGTGAAGTTCTTGGAAAATTTGAAAGAATTTTTCCATTTGATGACTAGCTTTCTCGCGGAGCTTTTGCTCATGTAAACGTGAGGGATAAGGAATAGAAGATTTGGATTTCTGATTCTCAACAGGAGCTACAGGAGGTTCAAAAACAACTCCTTGATTCGACTTGGGTT
Source organism: Chrysanthemum makinoi (assembly GCA_910596185.1). Taxonomy (NCBI): domain Eukaryota; kingdom Viridiplantae; phylum Streptophyta; class Magnoliopsida; order Asterales; family Asteraceae; genus Chrysanthemum; species Chrysanthemum makinoi. The sequence continues at coordinate 171,820,539 of OU343223.1, forward strand.
TCTGGACCACTTGAGGTTGGACTACCGAAGGTTGGACGTGTGCGGTACTTCGTGGACTTGAATAATGCACCTTGTCCGTTGTTTCCTTGGTAACTTGACTTATTGCCACAGGTGGAGGAGGCATTGGAGTCGTAGGTCCATTGTGTTTTGGAGGTTCGCTTTCCACTACCTTCGGGATAGAAGAAGAAGAAGAGGTAGTAGGAACAGCAGGTCCAGCATATGAAGCACCACTTCGGGTTGTGATCGCCTTTGCATCGCCCCTCGGATTAGCGATCGTGTTGCTAGGTAGAGTACTGAGCCCGAGGGTCGATTATTTAAAGACTTCTTGATGTCAGAAATCTGGCTGACCAACAACCGATTCATTTCCTCTTGGGATTTCATGAATTGTTTCAACGGCTCATCGGAAGATGGTCCAGTTGGAACAATGGCTTGAGTTTGCACAGGGAAATTCTGGCCTCTATTGTTAGGATTAGGGCCTTGGCTCTGAAAATTCCCTTGATTGTTTGCATGAAAATACCCTGGGTTGAAATTTCCTGACACTGGGTTTCTATTGTAATTTCCTTGATGTTGGAAATTTTGATTCTGATTTTGAAAACCGTTGTTTGGATTGAAGTGACCTTGGTTTTGAAAACCTTGGTTTGGTCTGTTTTGATTCTGATTACGGTTTTGATTGAAACCGGGAGGTCCAGAGTAGTGGTTAGGACGGTGGTTCGGTCTACTGAGAGCACGATATTGATTGCCTCCTTGATTAGGCATCCCGCACACGTTAGCTTCAAAGGGTTACCATCGGTGGCCATACAATTATAGTAAGCATGGGGGCCACCACAGGTAACACAGACTTCCACTTTCTTAACTTCGGCAGGAGGTGAAGTTTGTGGAAAAGAGACTTTCTTTTGATTGGAGAGAACCAAAGCTTGGATAGCTTCCGTGAGTTTATCAATCTTAGCATCGGTGCTAGATTGACTCACGGGCGATGAAGAAGAAGAAGGACCAACACTGACTTGGGAAACAACCGGCTTGCTTCGTGCGGTGCGGACTTTAGACTTGTTTTCGATTATCGCTAAAGCTTCTTTGACAGTTTTGCTTAGGAAATTTCCTCCCGCGGAGGAATTGAGCGAATCTTGATCAGATTGACTCACTCCATTGTAGAAAGTGTCGAGTTGCATCAACTCGGAGAAACCGTGGTGAGGACATTTGCGAAGCAATTCCTTGAAACGATCCCACGATTCACTGAAGGATTCATCAAACTTCTGAGTGAACTTGATGATTTCATTTTTAAGACTCGTGGTCTTGGAAGGTGGATAGAATTCATTCACAAATTTCTTCACCAGATCTTCCCATGTCTCTATTGATTTAGGGGGTTGCTTTTCAAGCCAAATCCGGGCTTGCCCCTCAAGCGGGAACAGAAGAAGCTTAACAGACATCGAAGGGACATTCTTATACTTGATGGTAGATGCAATCTTGTTAAACCATCTTATATGAGCATGAGGATCATCCCGCTCAAAACCGTAGAACTGATTTGAAGTTACAAGATTCATAACCGGTCTTGAGTTCAAAGTTTTCAGCCACGATGGGTGGTACAACGATAGCATCTCCATACCCGTCGATGGGTGCACGGAGCTTCGCACATAGGAATCTAATCCGCCATGACAACGGGAGTAGTGCGAACAGTCCGGATCTCAGATCCGACTGCAGGCAGAAAGTCTGAACACGCCTTCTTGGAAGCTTGACAAGCTCACGAAATGGGCTCACAGATCTAGAAGAGCGAGTGCGCATACACAAGAGTTAACTCTAAGAGACCTCAGAGTTAAGGAGAGAAATGGAATTATGAAGACGTTTTATAAAAATCAGGTGAGAAGAATCTTTATGGGTTTTCTGGTTCTGAGATGTCGATATCACAACAAAATCAATTAACACAAAATCGAGGCAAAACAACAGTGAACTTAACCAATAATCCAAGATGAATGGCTTCTTTGAAAAAGGTACACCAATCACAAGGACACAAAGGCAAGTTTTATATCTTTAGTTTGGGAACTTATTATGGTCGCACCCCCAGTTAGGTAGTGCACTGCCTTGGTTTGCGGTGGTAATCTTTTAAGTTGTTATTTATTAAAGAAAACGACGATTCTTTTTGTATTTTTATATTTGATACATATATAGAAACAAAAGGAAAATATTTTTGTTTTTTATACGTTTTTGGCTGTTTTTGGGTTTTTTGGATTTTTTAGAAGAAAATATGGATATATATATATATATACAGAGATGGATGATATAAACAAAGAGTGAGGATTCAAACAAATAATCTGCTAAAACGGAAGATAGATCAGCACAGCTCCCCGGCAGCGGCGCCAAAATTTGATTGGTTCCAAACAGTCAAGTCTAATCACGCAAGTCTGCCACTTGTGAATGACAGACTGTAACAGACTTAAAACTGCTCAAAAACCAATACAATGAAATCCAGGAGAGTATAGGGTCTCCCCGGGTCGTTATGTCCCAGCGAGCTATGCAATGGATCGACTCACGAATAGTGATCGAGAAGTTTGAACGAAAAAGGGATTATGAATTGATTATAACTACAAACAAAGCCAACAAATTACAATGGCTTAAATGCAAATGAGAGGAAATTAAAAAGATAAAATCTATTAAATAAACGCTATCACTATATTTAAAATGATGTTTTTGTTTTTATGATTTTACGAAACTGAAATTAAAATCTACGCGACGTACAACTAAAAACGTGAAACTAAATCAATATTAACCCTAAAAATATGAAAATGATGTTTTTACAATCCTAATGATATAATAAAATATTCAGAAAAAAAGAAAATTATTTTTATAACTAATTATCTAATTTAAAACTATTTTTAACTATTAAATAATTACCTAAAATACAAGAAAATAGGAAATTAGGCTAGAAAAATAAGATTAAGACTTAGAAAAATCTAAAATATCAAAATAGAATTTTCAAAACTATTTTTGTATTTTTCTGATTATTTTTCTATTTTCTATGAATTTTAAACTATTAAAAACTAATTTAATTACTAAAAATTACCAAATAAACTATGAAAAATCTGGAAAATTACTTTTTTCACTACTTATATTTATCTAAACCTAAGAAAATTGAAATATTATTTTTTTGAACCTTTTCTGAATTTTTTGTATTTAAAAGCTAATTAAAAGTGCTTAAAAACTAATAAAAATCAAGAAAAATAGCAAAATGACTCAGAAAAATATGAAAAATTCAGGAAAACTCTAAAATTATATTCTAAATCTGAGAAAAATATAAAAACAGGTGCTTATATGGAGAAATATAGAACTGATGTTGAAGTGCTTATTGAAATAAGCACTTAATAAGCCAAAAGCTCACCAAAAGCTACCAAACTGATACACAAGCCTAAATAAGCTATTTTAACTAAAATGCAATGAGTTTCAACAAGCTAAACCCTCTGAATCACAAGCTAGATCAGATTTGATGTTTTTGATATTAAGCTAAAAACAGTTTTGGGTACTAACTTTAGACACTAGCACAAGCTTAGAAATAAGCTCAAAATGAAAACTACTGGTTGGAAATTGGAAAAGACCTGGGTGAGACCAAGTGTACCAAAAATCATGCCATGAGAAGCTCTAATAAGCCCTGTGCACAAGCTTCAATATTGGTGAAAAGCTCAGCACCACTGAGTACAGTGGTGCAGGGCAGTTTGTGCTAAAAGGAGAAGCTTGTTTGAAGCTTCTAAAAAAAATTGTAAAATTATACTAAAATGCTACTGAGTAACAAGACCAGGTCAAGTTTCTAAAATGCCAAGATTCACTTGATAAGTCCAAAAAATAAGCTCATGAAAATTCCTTGTAATTAGGCTCAAAACAGATTTTTGCCAATTTTTGACTTTTGAAGAAACTTGAACAGTTGACTAAACTGAACTTTAGATCCAATTTTATGATTGATTATGATTTGTTATGATGTAATGAAGCTATTACAACCTTTGTTATTGACTTTTAAACACAAATCAAGTGACTTGCTCTTCAAAAATCCAACAGTGGACCTGTTGGATTCAAGTGATATAGATGTTGACTTTCTTGGATTGCAGGCACACAAGCAAAACAGATATGAGTCTATAATGACTAAACAAACTTCAAACAACAGAAACCTAACACTGAATACACCTCTAACACCCTTTAGACTATAAATCCAAACACCCCTTTACTCTACTGTCATGACCTCAAACAGACCAAAACTCTTAACCATCTTTGTAATAATGATCCAACTGAGTCCAAATGACCTAAATATAACTATCTAAACAGGTTTTACCCATTGGTGACAACAATTACTTAAACAAGCATGAAAAACAAAAATAGCATGAAAAGTGAAAATTGAGAAATAACTAACCACTTGTCCAACTGTTATGAAAGCTAAAACCAGAACAAGGGACCACTATACTAAACCATTTTTAACCCAAATCCAAGCCTGCATCAACCCATCTCCATTTCTAACATCCTTTTTGACCCTGTTTGACTTCTGTTGACCAATAATCAAAATGATTAGAAACTTGAATGGGAGCTTGTCAAAAGCTGTAATAAGCTTATATAAGCTGATATGAACTTTAAATTAAACTTCTAAACACTTTTATTTAGGTTTTTGAAATTGCAAATTGAGACAGTGAGCTAGAAAGTTGCATTTGTAAACATAACTGAAATTCTTGCTTGCATTAAGTCTCAAAACTCTTAAACACTTTAAACTGATACAATTTAACAAGATATTACAAGTTTTATACTAAATTAAGGAATTTAAGATAAAAACGACATTAAGATGAAATTAAAAACTAGTAGACTACTCCTCTTGCTTCCTTTTGCTTCTCTTTATATCCCAATGCTCTTTTCTCTCACTTCTGAACATTTCCCAACAATCTAAGCCATTGGATGGCTTTGAAATGATCTCAACCATTCAAAATGGTTTTTGGCGCCAAATTCTTTGTGACAGATAGGAGAGATTGAGTGAAATGGGGGAGAGGCATTTATTGCCTTTGGAGTTTGGTGGAGGCTGGGGGGACATGGTGAGGTGATAGGGTGAGTTGGTGGAGAAATGGTGGCTGGATATGGTGGGCAGACAAAGGAGAGGGAAAACGGGGGAGAAGGGTGTGTTTGTTTGACTGAGAAGTTTGACCAGATATTATATTATGAAGGGGGTCAAATTCATATTGACAGGGGGTCCAAAGGTTGTTTTGACCAGGCCAAATGGGGTTATGAAGGGTTTAAATCACAAGGACCTTAGTTGTCAAATCTGAAAATGCAAGGACCTAATCTGCCAATTCTGCCAAGTTGCTTCAAGGGACCATAATTGACAATCTCAATAAGTATAAGGACCAATGTTGCCATTTTGCAATTTTCCAGGGGCCATTTCTGCCAATTTTGAAAGTTGAAGGACTAAACTTGTAATTTCTCAAACTTTTTGATATTTTTCACCAAAGGACTTATTTTGACAACTTTTGATTTTAAAAGGACCTTTGGTGATTTATCTTTTGAAATTATGGCTCAGGGACTATTTTTGACAATTTTTGAAACTTGGGGGACTAAAACTGCAATTTTTGCAAATTTGAAATGTTTTTCATCTGATTTTGAACATTTTGCATCTGAAACATATAAAATGCACTTTTGAGATATTTTCAGTATTTTGATGCATTTTTGAGCATTTTTAAACGTTTTGCAGTTCAGATTGACCCAAAAATGATGAGTATTTACACACTCATCATAGTCCCTAGCAATCTTTTGAGAAAATTTAATGGATTTCATCTCTTTACCAAAAGCCATTACTTCTGGAGTAGCCAAATGTTTTAGTTCAAGTAAGAACCATGGTACACCGATAACCATCTGATTTATTGGCAAATCATAAACCATATAACAGATTTGATGTGTCTTTACGAAAGCCGTACCTCCTACGGACTAGCCAACTCTTAGATAAATTATCGAGAATTATCTTTGGTGAGTGAATACCAATTATGGATTTTCCACTGCCTTTACCACAAGCCATAATCTTGCGGGCTAGCCAACTCTTCACTTTTAGGATATGGTGAGTTGAGAACCATACAATTTTGGGCAAATTGCAAGCCATATAAGCGGATTTGAGATATCTTTACCAAGAGCCGTTTGCTCCTGGATTAGCCAATCCTTTTGTCTTCTGACATGGCGGATTGATAACCAAATGAGTAAGTGTAGAACACTTACTCCAAAAAAAATTTGGCCAAAAAGCGGGAATTGGGTAGATAATATATGATAAAATTCGTGAGAATTCCCCCCTCACTAGAAATGAATATTGCCCTCAATATTCAAAGTACCGGTGGTTATGCCGAAACAAAGAACGTAAAAGGGAAATATTACGGCCATTATTTAGAAAGTTTTTTTTTTTTTTTTTTTTTTTTTTTTTTTTTTTTTGTTTTTTTTTTTTTTAAACATGGGGCAACCCCCACTAGGGTGGTAGAAAATAGAAAGAAGTCAGAAATCTGGGTGAAAACCCATATGGCATGCTACTTGTTTTGATTACCGAGTTCGCTAGCTTACTTTCGACCCGAATTCATTTGTTTTTGGGGAAGCAAAGTGGAAGAAACAATCTCCATCGGACTTTCATTCAAGATGTTTGGATAAACATTGAAGTATGTGAAAGTTCCACCACCGAAGATATACTGAGAGAAAGAGACCCGGCTCACAGATGATAAATAAAAATGCCAGGGTCAAAGATAGTGTCCTCACTCCCGAAGGAATGAAGAAGAGAGGAAGTCACCGAGTAGGTGAAGAAAAGAAAGAAAATCATGATAACAATCATGACTAGATCTTCTTCCTCGGGATTAAGTGCAGTTGCACTTGTTTGGATTTTATCGGTAGAGCTCTTAGGGTTGGAAGGCATCTCGGTAGGGAGGGTGGGAAGATTTGTCATAACTATGCAAATTGAGATTCTCTCCCCAGATCATTATCTTTGCCATCCAAGCAATCATATTCCAACGGAGATATGATATGAGTGAGTTCACCGGCGAACTCCTCATGAAGAGAATATGGAGGTGGGACATGTGCGGTACTTCGTGGGCTATAAATATGCACCTCGTCCATTATAGTCTCCGTGTCGGACTCATCACTATCAAAGATTGGATTAACTGAATTTAGAGTAAATTCAGAATCAAATTCGAATAAGGGATTAGTGATAGTCGTATGAAATGTTGTGGAAACAACATGGTCAACATCCTCGTCTAAGTTGACGATCTCGGAATGTAGAAGTGATGCATCAATAAACTCTATGTCTATAGAATATAAAGAATCGGCATCACTATAATCACTGTCGAAATCTGAGAAAGTCTCAACAAGATTATTTGTAAGAGGAGAAGACACATCACACTCATGGTCAAGAATTTCCTCAGACTCACTTGGGATCGGGATAAGGTTCTCAACATTAGGCGATTCCGTTTACGAATAGTCTTTGAGATGCTCATCCCCCATGGTGAGAGAGTCTTTGGAAGCAATAGTAGGTAAGATAGGTGTGATAGAAATAGACTGAGGGAGTTGAGAAATAATATTCTCAAAAGGAATACTCTCCTCGTCATCATCATACATAGCTGCATTAAGAATTGGGAGCCTTAGAGCTGCATGCTCTAGGGCTAATAATTATTCCCTAGAATTGAGCCTCTCGTTCTTGACTAGCAATTCTCCCATGGTTTTTTCACCACTCACTTGATTCTTAAGGTTTTGAAGTATATCATCAAGTTTTTTTTGCGGTTTCAAAATTTTGGGAAATTTCTTTAGAGCAGCGGCTCGGTGGAGTTTGAACCGTATGGTGCTGTGGAGGTTGGAAATTGTCAAAACAAGGAGTGTTATAACAAGGATCAGGTCCATAGTAATTCTGATTCCATGATTGACATTGGTAATCATAATGAGGACCTCCACAATTTGTGCAAGAAAAATTCGGTACATTAAAGCGATGTGTCATTAAAACTTTGATAGCACGGTTCTTGCTCAAATGAATATTGAGGAGGGTGGCTAAAATCGTTTTGAGGATAATTGGAAAAGTTCGGATAAGTGCATGAGTTTTCAACTTCCGAAGCACAAAACGAACAAAATCCATCCGTAAGATCATTTCCACACCTCTCGCAAGAACATCGTTGACATCGAAAATCAACTAACGGATCCCCACAACCATAGCAATACTGCGATTGAGCGAAAAATTTTGGGGGTGGGGTGGGTAGTCGGAGAAATTTTTCGGCTCATTGAAAAAATTTTGATCATAAGAACATGAATTCCTCGAACCGCAAAACAAACAACTTCCATTATGAATGTCATTACCGCGATCGTTCGCACGTACGTACACCAACGACCGGGTAAACCGAAAGCGGTTCTCCACAACCGACACAAGGAACCGATGATTCCATCGAATTAGCATAAAGAGGATCAAGAAGATAGAATTAAGCGTTTAGAGGATCACGAGAGAAAGAATCAAACGGATAACAGGGATAAGAAAAATCTTTTTGGATTTTTGGAGAAACATTATATATAAAAATAAGAAGGAAAATCTTTTTGGGTTTTTTTGATTTTTAAAAGAAAATATAAACATACAGATGGTATAAACAAAGAGTGAATATCCAAATCACTAATCTGCTAGACGGAAGATAATCAGCACACACAGCTCCCCGGCAGCGGCGCCAGAATTTTGATCTGCGCTAAACCGTCAAGTCTAACAGACTTAAAACAGCTTAAACACAAATGCAATGAAGATCAGAGAATATAATGAATTCCCGGGTCGTTATGTCCCACGGAGACTCAATGGTGTGCAAAACACTTGATCAGACGATAGAATGATCACTAATGATAGTGATCGGAAAGGATTTGGATAGGATAATTACACTACTGAAAAAGGTTATAAATCAAAGCGACTTAAATACAAATTAAGAAAATTAAAAAGATAAAAGATATTAAATAAACGCTATCACTATATTTAAAGTGATGAACGTTTAAAACCTAAAACTTAAAACTTACATTTAAATAAAAATAACGTAAACGTACAAATAAAAACGTGAAACTAAAGAAGGAAAATACCTATGAATATAGAAAATACATTTTTACAATCCTAATTATATAAGAAAATTATTAGAAAAGGAAAATTATTTTTAAAACTATTTAATTAATTATTATTAATTAAAAACTATTTTAAACTATTTAATAATACTCAAAAATAAAAGAAAATATGAAATAAGACTAGAAAAATAAAATTAAGACTTAGAAAAATCTAAAATATGATAAAACTAATTTTAAAACAGAAAATATATTTTTTAGACTTTTTATATATTTATTACTAATTTAAAACTATTTAAAACTAATTAAATTATTTAAAAATACAAATTTAACTAAGAAAAATTTGGAAAAATACTTTTAGGCTTTTACATTTATCTAAACCTAAGAAAAATGAAAACTTATTTTTTGAACCTTTTTTTAATTTTTTGTATTAAATGCTATTTAAAAGTACTTAAAAACTAATTTAAATTAGGAAAAATAGCAAACAAGCTTGGAAAATTCTGAAAATTTCAGGAAAAGCTTAAAATAAAGTGAGGAATCTAGGAAAAATAGAAAAATAAGGGCTTGTGTGGAAGAATATAAGGGACGCAGTGTAAACTAGAATGGGAATAAGCAAATGAAATAAGCAAATAAGGTCTAAAGTTAACCAAAGCGATCACAGGGCTTAAATTATCCTATAACTACTCTATAGCAATCATATTCAACTACTCTTATCACCTAAATAGCATTCTACCTATGATTATTGCAAACTGATCTACAAGCAAAACTGATCTCGAGGTCCTAGCTTTAGGCGATGCAAATGCTTATTAAATAAGCTAACAGGAAAACAAAAGGTGGAAATCTCAACACAACCTAGCAGAGATTATTTGTACCAAATTACAGCTAATGAAGACCTGTAATGAAGAAGCTAGAGCTAAACAAAAGTGGCTACAAATTTAGACAGTGATGATGCGGAGAGACTTGAGGTCCTAACTTAGAACTACTCTATAAGCTAATGCAATAAGCTAAAGCTAAAACTAAGAATGTAGACTTGAAGACCACCTAGAAGACTACAATTTGACCAAATATTAGACCCTATCTTCTTGAAATGAAAAGTGTACACTAGGCGCAAGATCAATGAAAACTCGGATCAGACTTGGTTTTGACTTTTAAAAGCAGGATATGCTACTTTGACTTTTCTGAGATTCAGATGCAATTTAAAGACTGAAATGGATGAAATATGGTGAAATGAGACTTAAACAAGCTAGCTTATCAACTTTTTAAACCATATGCAAGATCCTAGCTGATTCCAACGATAAATGAAACAAGATCAGTTGAAATAAAAAATTGACTTATGATAAAAACAAGCACAAACCTATGACAGATATGAGTACATATAACAATACCAAACCTAAAGCAACTAATCTAATCCATTATTATAACTTCTAACTTCGGTTTAAGCATGCAATCCAAACACCCCTTAAAACTTCCAAAATGCATTAAAACTTACTAAAACTTGATTAGATGATGTCTAAACTGAGATGCAACTTACTCAAACAACAACACTGAAAGCAGAAATTGAACACCGGTTTAACTCTCAAATTTGACCCGTTTTGACTTTTGTTGACCGAGGCAATTTTAAGAGTAAAATTTGAGTAGTGATTTTTACGGGGAAACAATAAGTACAAGTGAGCATATGAAAGCTTAAATGTGAGCTTATATAGGTTTATAACTGCATAACATCAAATACCAACAAAATTCACATGAACTGGAATTTTTGAAATTGCAAATTGCAAAAGAGTAATTCGTACTTGAGATTTAACACTGAAAAAGGTTTATAAAACACTGAAATTACATAAGATAGTACTTTGAAACTTAATTAAATCTTTGAAATCTTAAAATGTTAAAAGCGACATTACAAAAAAAAAAATAAAATCTAACTACTACTTTTGCTTCCTCTTTTCTTCCTCTTTTATAGCTCCAAGCACCTTCTCTCTACTTTTTGACCAAATCCCATCATTAATCTTCACCATTGGATGACCAAAATTGATCCACGGCCATTGAAACTATTTTGGCGGGAAATGAGTATATAGTATGGAGGGTGTTGAGTGAGATGATGGGGGAAGCAATTAATGATTCTTGGAGTTGTGTTGAGGTGGGGGGACAAGGGTGAGATGAAGGTGAGCTGAGGGGATGGTGTGTGGAGAGTTGCAGACAGAGCAGTTGGAGGGGAAGACTTATTTGGCGCGTTTTGTGGGTTTTGACCAGAGATTTGACCCAAGGGTGTATTAATAATCAAAGGGGTCAAAAAGGCATATGTGGCGAGGGTCCAAGGGGAAAGGCAGGGGGTCACAGATTGTTGGTAAGGGGTCAAAATGGTTTAAATGGTTTAAGGCAAGGGCCATTTGTGTAACTTCGAAATTTGGAGGACCTAAAACGCCAATTCTGCCAAGTTTCTCCAAGGACTAAAAGTGACATTCTCAAGAAGTATAAGGACCAAAATTGTCACTTTGCAATTTTCCAGGGGCCATTTACTCAAATTTGAAACTTGGAGGACCAAACTTGTAATTTTCTCAAACTTTTTACATTTTTCACCAAAGGACTAAATTTGACAAATTATGATTTAAAAGGACCTTTGGTGATTTTACTTTTGAAATTATGTGCTTTCGAGGGGTTTTTTGACAACTTTTGAAACTTGGGGACTAAAAGCGCAATTTTTGCAAATTTGAAATGTTTTTCATCTGATTTTGATAATTTTGCATTTAAAACACATAAAACACTGATTTGTGATATTTTGATCATTTTGATGTGTTTCTGAGTGTTTTCAGATGATTTTGCAGTTTATTTTGTACAAAAATGATGAGTATTTAGACACTCATCATTATGTATCACCCCAACCAGGTGCTTTGCCCTACACCTGTAAGACATTAAATGAAATGCGTCCATTTTCTTGTTGGAGCGACCAACACGGACGGGGAGTTTACCCCCAGTAGATCTATTCATACCATTCACGCTTACTCACACAAGAGTAATTAACGATTCATGATTGTGGGGATTTTATGGGAATTATGGCAACTTAGGCAATCAACAAATGTTTAATGTAATTGTGTCCATATGTAAAACAACAATAAGTTTATATATAAATGAGCATTTATTCTCCCCCAAAGAAATTCAGAATAATTGAAAGTGGGGCTATGAAACTCACGGTAGTGGTCAGTAGTAGTTTATAACAACAAGAGTGTATGGCGAGACCACGATCTTTAACGATTACCTATGAAAGCATAGCAATCACGTTTCAGTATAGTGTACGATATGAGTGTTTACAAGTATATGTAAAGTCATTGACTTGATTATGATGTTGTACATTTATCTTATGTTGTGCAAAGGAGTGAAAAGTCCTTAGATTGGTTTGGCTATTAGCCTTTTATAAATAACATCGTACCACCGTTCGGGCTATCAAAATCTAGAGGTCATGTAGTGAACGTATGAGAAGCCAGGACACTTTAATTCGTAAATCCACAACTCGTCGATACGACACTTCGAAGAGGCCTCTTATGATAATGAAATTCCCTACTATTGTAGCACTTATCATTCATAAGTAAAAGTATTTGATGAGACAAATGTTGTATAAAACATGTGTCGTGTTTCGTCAAAGACTATTGTTAAACTTGTGTGGTGACGTGATGATATAAGTTGTGTGTCGTGAAGTGGTTTAGAATAACATTTGTCATGTGCAAATGTTACTCACTCAATGAGTGTTGTGATGAAAATAATTACGGCGTGTCATATTATGTTGTCGTGAAATACAAAGGTTTCCAAAAATAGTTTTAAGTCGATATAAGTTCACGGGTTTAATATAGTTGAGACTTGTGAAAAATGGTCTTCATATAGTTTATATGTCATATGGTCATTTATCTAGTTTGTCAAAGTCTAGCAAAGTTCAATCTAATGAACAAGTTTTTGAAACAAGTTTCGGGTTATCAAACCCAAACTAGCCGTGCGGCTAAGTTACGGTTAAACAACATGAGACAACAATCAAGGCCATACCTAATGGCTATTTTTAAGTTAAAATACCTTGAGACAACAGCCTTGGCTTAACCTTGGCTTTGTTTTGGCCTCAAAAAATCAAAATACCACTAAGGTTCCTTAGTCATGGTGGTTTTCCGGTATACAACAGGTCCGTTTAGTTTTTGTAGTTTTTAGCCTTTTTTTACTTTATGCTTATGTGCTCCTGAGTTTTTGTAGAAAATGTCATTCTTAGCAACTTTTGTGTTTTACATTTTTGCTGATTCGGACCAGAAAAGGGTCAAAATCACATTTTAAAAATCGTTTTAGAAGACTTTTGTTCCAACAACCTATTTACATCTAGTCATATTTATTTAGCCATAAATTTTTATCTACAAGTCCTTTTTAGGTGATTCAAAAGCTTAAGTTCTAGTTTTTACTTCCTCTAACAACTTCTTAAATTTAGTCAAGTCCAAGGTTTATGGTTTTGTGTCAAAACTCATCACAACTCACTAGTTTCACACTAGTTGTCTTAATGAGTTTTTACACTAGTTTTATCCATCTATTCCTATATGTACAACATCAATCATGCCATATTACATGTACTACTTATACAAAATTACATCCAATGAATATAAATTATTACAACTGTTGTAAACACAAAGACCTTGATAGATCTTAAGCATTCGGAGATCGTTAGTGTTGCCTATGTAATCACAAGCAAACTAATAGAAGATCTCTACAACTCGTATTCTTTAGCGGAATGAAAATACAAGTTATAATAACTAAGAACTCTTAGATCCTCTATGGATCTTTTGATTATAGAAACTCTATGTTTCGGATATTTTTCAAGACTTTTAAAGACTTAGAGAAAAACCCCTCCTTATTACAAACTATTATGGTTCCTTTTATAGGCAAGAAACCCTAATCACTCACGAGCATTTGCAACGTATGCTCCTAATACAAACATAAACAACGCATGCATCTAGACAAGCATGCAACTAATCATATTGTTTTACTAATCATATTGTTTATTCTGAGTAAGCTCTAACCAATACGGCGCCAACCTATACTTCATACGGCGGACTTTTCACGCATCTGACCTACATACGGTGCTTATCTCTCCTCATGGATTAACGTGTCGGTAGGAATCACGATCTCTGCATTAACACTTCAATTTGAAGTATAACTTCAGCAGAATCACTGTTCTTCTTGAAACTCTTCGGCAGAATACCCATTCCAGCAGATCCAGTAGTTTTCCGTAATTCCCAACAATCCTCCCCTAAACTGGAATTTGACTAGGTTAAGTTCGGTTTCCTTGATAGATCGTTAATCTTTGTTGAGGATTGTACCATCTTATGAGAAAGTTCCAAACAATATCCTCCCATTACGTAAATACTTCGAGCTAGGAAGGTCCATATTCTTGAGCACAAAAACTTCTTATTAAGAGGATTGCATTCGAACATCGGCAGCAAGATTCCGAAGAAGGACATCTCTATGATGACTGACATTATACACCGATCTTTGCGGCAACATATGACATCATGTACATCAAAACATATAAGTTTCATACTATTCTCATCACTTCCGGGTGTGTTAACTCCTGTGAGAGGTGAATCATTGAAAATAATGGATTTGATGTCTCTTTACTAATAGCCATCACTCTTTGGGTAGCCATATGTTTGAGTTCGAAAACTATGGTACATCGATAACCATCTCGATTTATTGGCAAACCGGCAACCATATAAGCAGTTTGACTTGTCTTTACACAGCGTTTGCTCGGGACTAGTCAATTCTTAGTATTGGTGAATTGAGAACCAAATATGGATTCAGTTGCCTTTACCACATGCCATATACATGTGGGCTAGCCAATTCTTGGATTCCAAAAGGAATAGACCATGGTGAATTGATGACCATACGACCCTCGTGATGAAGCATGGGTGGTTGCAAACCCTATGATTTTGAGCAAACCATTATAGCTATCAACAGATTTGTTGTGTCTTTACCAAAGCTGTACCCTTTGGACTAGCCAACTCTTTGACATACACAAGGTATATCGGTGAGTTAAAAACCATCGTTATTGTCCAACAAACAAACACATAAAAGTTAGTGTTTTTTTAACTAAGAAATTGACAAATAACACAGATAACACAAACTAAATGTAACAAAACAAGGTAGTGCAGAGAGTACCAAGTACCATGATTAGGATGAGGATGAGGCACTGTACTTTACATTGTAGAAGTTGAGTCTTGATTAAACCCAATGTTAAGTTAGACCCGTCTTTCATTGCCCAATGGTTACGGAGGAATCTCAGTTCGACTAAGCATCCTTTCCATAAGTCTCTTGGGCAATGGATACTTTCTTTCAAGCATCTGAGACATGATTCCACCTTTAGTCTCAAGCACATGCACCACGAGGAGAGGATAGAATCTCCGGGGCGCAACCTTCCACCGATGTGAGTTCTCCCAAATGGAATGTGCTTTACTATTGGGAGAATGAGAGTTTAACAGGACTTGAAGATCTCGGTAAAAACATCCCGAGAACCTTGTGGTTCCTTGTTGCGTAATGGGTGGTAACACGAGTGTCTGAGAGAAAGCAATCACGCCTGTCTACCAAGTGAAGAATTTCCTTCAGAAAGGTGAATTCCATTGAAGTGGAGTCCCTTCGATGAATGACATTCATCTCATCATCCTTCGATTTCAATCGACCAACACATTTTGATCTCCTTGGGGAAAATCAGGCGGCAGAACCCTCTATTATGAAAGTTGAGTCATCGGCTTCAAGATCGAGGAGATCTTTTGGCCATTCTCTTCTTCCTCCTACCAGGCTTATAGATTTCTCCAGAGAGAGCATTTGCAGTTTGAACATTTGTGGTAACACTTGAAGAGGTAGAGGGAGACTTAGTTGGAACACCTTCAGAAGTTCATTCATCTGTGAAGCATCTTTATACATACTTTTGTTTTTCTTTTCGAGCGAGATCAGCTTCCTTAACTTTAGAGTCTTCTTGCGTGTCAACGATTGCCAACAGATGAAGTGGGAGGCGATACATCGTGCCGCTTCAGGAGAATTTGCTGGTTCAGATGGACCTTTGTCGAGTAGGAAGCAACTTGAGAGGTTGCTTCACAGGAATGTTTGGAGCGTCTCCTTGGGTGGAGAATCATCAGACTTGAGTCTTTTGGCTTCTTGAGCAACTTTAATCCCAGCAATCCTTTTCAAGTTGGTAGAAGGTCTTTGAAGATGATGATTTGTCCCCATGATCTTTTTTTATATTTTGCGAACGAGGACATGATCAGAAAAAGCCTTGACTTGTTTCATTGTCAAGCTAGAGTTGTACATCGAGCATTGATTTTTCACCACCATTCTCATTTCAGATTTAGTAGGAGGTTTCTCTTTGTTCTTCTGAGCTTTGATGGCTCTCCTTTGTGCAATAGCTTCTTGCTTCCCTTTGTCTTCCACTGAGCCATCATTTGCTCCATATAGCTGTCAATGTGGAAATCTTCACCTAGTATACTTTGAGCAAGAGAAGGTCTTGAAATGACTTGCTGAGTTAGAACATCCCAGGTGTTCATGAGGCATCTGAACCCGCGTTGCATCCAGTTCTCTTCTTCTCTCAGGAGTTAAAGATGAAAAGTCCTCTGTTTCAAGTTGTTGAGCCAATAATGCACTTTTCTTTGACTTTTCAAACTCAGCTAATCTACTTGCTTGTCCTAGTCTTTCCTCCTCACTTACCAGTGCCGGACCAAGCTCATCTTAGGTTATTACATCTTTCCCTTTATCATCAGGCTTCTTAGCATGCTCATCTTGATTACATCAACGAAGGGAACCTCAAAGAAATACCCAAGTCAAGCTGTAGGAGTAACATGTTGATCACGGATTATCAGCTAAGTGGTTATGACAACATCATCGAATGATCTGCTGAAGGTGAAGGGCATGTTGGTTCTTGAACAGATGAAGATTGACCATGATCCAACGATACATCCTTCGTTTGCACATCGGTAGATTGACCCTTGTCAACACACAGTGGTTCCTGTGAAGCTTTAGAAGAGACCTTACTTAAATAAGATCTCTTTCTTCTTTTGTAAAGAACAGGTTCCTTCTCCTTTGAGGAAGCAGCAACTAATGATGAAGGATCATTGAGAGACACATCAACCAACATATCAAGAGATCAAACCGAGGTTACTTCTTGTTCTTCATCGAAGAAACCACAAGCTTCCTTTTTGGAGCCCCTTTAAGTTTGTACTCTAATTCCTTGACTTGATTCTGCAGTTCTTCAATCTTACTACCAAGAGAAGACTTGGTCTCTGCAAGCTCCTTTTCGACTAGACACCTCAGCTGACATACCTGTTGACAAGGCGTAGACAGGATGAGAGTGTAATAGGGTCCTCGGCTCCACCAGGCAGATTGCTCTGTGGTAAAGGGAGCATCATTGGACCTTCGGTAGAATCATGGTTATGCTCAAAGTGAGGAAGATCTTCATTGAGAGGATCCCTACGAGGACTTGGTGTGGGTAGTCTATTAAGATCGACTCAACATGAGTAGCTTGTGTGGGTGATGGATGGGACAAGGTGGCTGTGCGGAGCAACATGAGTTGCTTCAACAGGTTGATGAGGGCCCTCATCAAAGTTAAATAATGGATTACCATCGGTAGCAACAGTTGAAGAAGGGGATTAATAGCCACATTCTCCTCATCAGTGACCTCATTGCCTTGGGGCAACATGGCTGCAAGTAAGGGATGATGTTCCCCCTGAAAGTTAGTTCTCATGGATGCAAATAATTTAGCACTTAAAGCACCTATGGGATAGAAGGATTGGGCTTGTGTAGTGGTGTCTAAAATCATTTGCGATAAACCACCTTGGGTACATTAAAAACTTAGCCTTTTCCTTTGAAGATTTTCAACCATGTTTTCAAAAATGTACTTAGAAAAATTGTAAGTTACCCCTTGGGAAAGACACACAATACCATATCCTAGTTGGGTAGAGAACGGTCCCATCCTCGACTTGTTGCTTATGCATTGAGCGGCGTGTGAACCAGGAACCTCCACTTGGGCAAAGTTCCTTTCTTGACCACATATCGGTTCTTGTACCTCGATAGCCAATTGCTCTTAGCCCGATAAGCACTTCTTCGATTAGAGTGAAATTCTCCATCGGCATCTTCCAAGCGAAGCTTCCTCCTGATAGGTCCTCTGTCCTATGTGCTCTTTCCCATCAATCACAGGCCTAATCTCTGTCTCGGTCCTCTTCCATGAGATTCCAAAGCGAGTAACCCGGTGATTCATATATCTCATTCGGAGAATGAGTTAGAGCATAACAAATCTTGGACCTTTTCAAGAATTCCACCATTGGTTCGTACAATTCATATCCCTTACCATTTCCCAGAAATGCAACTTTGTTGTGATCATTTTTAAATTCAAGAGCCATGAGGGATTTAGGGTTATGTTTCTTGAAACGGTGAGTGTTTGTGGATGCAGGATGAGAGGAAATTAGTTTGTTAGAGAGAGTGATGGTGGAGTGATAGTTTTTTGCCCAAAAATATAGTCAAAGAAAACAGACACAAAAACACACAAGAACCACACAAAGACAAACAAACTAAAGAATTATTAGAAAGTTAGTGTTAGTAAACAAAATAACACACAAAACACACAAAAATATACACAAAAATTATGCAGAGTTTGCACAAATCCTCCCCTGAGGCATATGCCTCCCCTGAGGCCTATGCCTCCCCTTAAACTTTGCAGTCAAGGGTTTAGCATTCCAATATGGACCACAAGGTGTTGAAACCTTGGTCCATCAAAAGCTTTCGTTAACAAATCTGCCACATTATCATCAGGTATGAATCTTAGCCACTTTTATCAAATGTTTTCATATGCATCTCTTATAAAGTGGTGCACGATTTCAATGTGTTTAGATTATTTGACCGTGAAAAACTGGATTTTTTACAATGCAGATGGTACTTTGATTATCTATATTAATTGTTGTGTTCATGAAGTTGTACCCATAGTCCGACAATTGGTTTTGAATCCAAAGGACCTGTCGAGCAATTTCGCGGCGACAACATACTCTACTTGAATAGTTGAGGTAGCCACAATGGTTTGTTTCTTGCATTGCCAAGAAATCAACCTCTTGCCAAGAAATTGGCAGCCTCCAGTTTGGATCTTCTATGCGATTGGCACCAGCATAATAACTGTCACTATATGCTTCCAACTTGAAAGGAGATTCTTTTGGGTACCAAAGGCCTAAAAGAGGTTGGCCTTTGAGGTACTTAAAGATCTTCTTGACAGCATTGAGATGGGAAGTAAGTGGAGTGACTTGATGTCGAGAAGAAACACTCACAGCAAAAGTAATATCAGGTCTTGAAGCTGTTAGATACATCAATGAACCAATCATGGACCTGTACAGATGAACATTCACGGTAGACTGGTTCATTATTTGCTTTTTCTTTGGAGCTCAAAGGTGTTGTGGCAGACCTAACACCTTCCATACCAAACTTCTTCAAAATGTCCCTCACATATTTATCTTGACAGATAAAAATGCCATCTTGTTTTTGCTGAACTTGGAGACCCAAAAAGAAAGTAAGCTCTCCCATAGCACTCATCTGAAATTCTCCCTTCATTAGTTCCTCAAATTCCCTCCACCACCAAGCTTCGTTTATGGATCCAAAAATAATGTCATCCACATAAACTTGCACAAGAATGATGTCTGAGTAATTCTTCTTTAGGAACAGAGTTTTATCAATAGCACCTCTCCTATAGCCATGCTTTCACAGAAAGGAGGACAAGCCTAGCATACCAAGCTCGAGGTGCCTGATGTAAACCATAGAGAGCTTTGACAACCTTGTAAACATGATTTGGGTTATCTGGGTCTTCAAATCCCTTGGGTTGAGTGACATAAACCTCCTCTTCAATCTCACCATACAGAAAAGCACCTTTAACATCCATCTGATACACCTTGAAACCCATGTAAGAAGCATAAGCCAAAAATTCGATGGCTTCAACCCTAGCAACAGGTGCAAACACTTCATCATAATCAATCCCCTCCTCTTGTCTGAAGCCTTGAGCCACTAATCTTGCTTTGTTTTTGATCACAACACCCCGAGCATCTCTCTTATTCTTCAAAATCCACTTTGTCCCAATGGCATATTTGCCATCAAGGAGTGGAACCAAGATCCAAACCTCTTATTGGAAATTGTTGCATCTCTTCTTGCATTGCTTCTAGCTAGCTTGAATCGTTAAGAGCTTGAGAAACACTTGTTGGTTCCACTTGAGAAAGGAACCACGCAAACAGACAATGCTTGAAGTCTGTGTGATTGTCTCTTTGTTGATTGGAGACATAAGAGAGAAATTCAATCTTCCACTGAGACTAGTTATAGCCCTTCGAGTTCTAACAGGTGCCATAAGATCACCTATAATGTGGATTGAGGATAGCAATATTGATCCTCGGAGTAGCAGTGGGGTTGACTTCAATGGATGAATCAAGATTAGTGATAGTTGGTTCAAACTCAACATCATAAGAAGGTGAGGTGAAGATGCCAGCTTTGGGTTGATGATTTCCAAGATCTGAGGGTCTTGGAAAGCGGGTATAAGGTTCTCCAAAGTCCAAAGACACGGAGAAGGAACATGAGAAGAAACAACATAGCCTTCATCCGGATTTGTGGATGGTAGGTGTGACAGAGTCAACTTCAGTAAAAATGAGTTTCTACTCCCTCCTTCATTAGCAACCTCTCCATTCAGCTTCTCTGCTTCAAGCTTAGCTGCAAAATCTTGAGTCTCAAGCCTAGCAAGGTCCTCAAATAATGTGATTCATCTTCATCACTCGAATCACAATATCCTTGGAGTGGTACCCTGCAATTGTTAGGGGAGAAAGAAGGCACAAGTATGGGTTGTTCATCATCTTCAAACTCATTTTCTGAGTCATCATCCAAGGTACATGCATTGTTAGTGGAGACACTTGAGGACCTGCATTTTTGGTTAGCTAGATGTCTAGTGTAACCCAATAATCGCTAAGTAGTCAAGGTCAAAAAACCACGTATGACCCTGTCCTTGAACATTAGGCTTATCTTCCAAAAATCTCAGTTCAAAGTCTCCTCTATCTTCTTGGCTTTGCAAATTGTATACCCTGTATGCCTTACTATGAGCTAATAACCCACAATATAACCATCATCACCTCTCATCAAACTTTCCAACGGATCACTAGTGTTTAGAATGGTCACTTGACAACCAAAAGGTTTTTAGGTAGTGAATGCAGGAATCTTCCCAAAGAGAAGTTCATATGGTTTTGAGTTGAGGTCTAGTGATGGAGACCCGGTTTAGCACATAGCACGCTGGTGCCAACAGCTTCCGTTCCAGAACATAGTGGCTTTTAAGTCGCAGCATTGATCTTGCGCCTCTATTAAGGTCCTATTCTTTCTTTCAGCCACCCCATTTTGTTGTGGGGTTCTTGGATTAGTGTAGTCCCTTTTTATACCTTTTTGACCCACAGAGTTCTATAAGAACAACATTCTTGAAGCTGTCCCATTATCACACCGATTCCCTTAACCTTTTGTTCAACTAATTTTCAATGAGGTGATGAATTCAGTCAAGACTTGAGATGTTTCATCTTTGGTTCTGGTGAAAAGAAACCCAACAAATCCAATCGCTATAGCCATCAGTGAAACCAAAAGAAGTACTTAGGACAATGCTTTGATTTCGACTTAGTTGGACCAACCAGAATCCATGTGGAGCAACTGAAGAGGTTCGAATGATGCTCATAGAATTGATAGCTTTGTAGGAGGCTTCTGTGTTGTTTTCCTTTGTTGCATGCAACACAATTATGATCATTGGTGAAAACGTTGGAGGGAAGACCTTCAACAAGACCCATTTTTGAGAGTTTGTTTATGGTCTTGAAATTCACATGAGCCATCCTCCTATGCCATTTAGTAGACTCATCAAGGGATGCTTTAGCCACCAACAAGTGAGGTCACCACCAGGTTGAACTTCATTAA
>OU343223.1:171842640-171878280 GCA_910596185.1 Chrysanthemum makinoi
TCATTTGAGGAAATAAAATACGTAAAAGGCTTGAGCCAATAGTTTACCTAACTCACTTACATTTTCATATAAACACTAAATAAGTAATATTGTTTACATCTTATAGAATGCATATGTATAACAACTAGTGTTTACATAATATAGAAATGTACATATATACTTTGTATATATTTTGGAATGGGTAATGTAATGGTAAAAACCTAAGGTCCATGACCCTGATCCATTGACTAAGTACAATGCATTTTGGGTAAAACCCAAAATCCATGACCCATAACCACGGAGACTTGATCCATAACCCATTGCATGACATCATGCAACGTAGTCAGTTGTGTATTATCCATGATTCATGACCCAAGACCCATGAACCAATGTCTAGATACATTGCATCTTGTTGTGTATTCATAAACTTACCCTAACCCATGGTTTCATAACCCCTAACCATACCGGTTTTGCAACCCGAAATCCTACATAAGCGATCCAGCAGCGGATCCATAGATTGCACTAGCCGTCCCTCTGGGGAAGGATCTATAGGAACCGTGGAATAGTAGACAATTTTGTCTATAAATAGTGAGCCATTTCTCCCTTGCTCATCATACTTTTTACACATACTCTCTCTTAGTATTGTAACATCTCTAACCTCAGTCCAAGATCATTCTACATATTTTTAGTGTTTTGTGATTCTCTAGTTCCTCTTAACAGGCGAGATCATCACCTCTTTAAGACGTGCAAGCTCAAAGTCATGAGTTGTTAAGCTTCGTCATCGTTAAGACCACTGAAGTGTCTCTTGTTGATAGTTCTTTTCTCCCTCCATAGAAATTGTTGTGTTGAAGGCATTAGTGAAAGGTGTCGAAGGGTCGCGTTGAAGGCATTAGTGAAAGGTGCCGAAGGGTCGTGTCAAAGGCATTAATGAAAGGTGACAAGGGTGTACATTCGATATGGTGCATCGATGTACAAGATAGATAGTTTGGGTTAAAGGATATTGATATCCTTGTGATGTTTTAATAAGGATTATTTCTCCTTTGGGGTAGTGGTGTAATGGTGTAGTGTTGGGTATAGTTCCTTCCTCATTTGAAATGGAACTCGGTATCTAGCCTTGACCCTATAAAGTGTAGGCAACGTTGTGGATAGGCGTGGTTCTACCTCGTGGAAGAACTCGTGTCTAGCCTAGTACAGGATAAAGATTAGGCGACATTGTGAAGGCTTCTCCGCCACATTAAGGAGGTTGTGATGTGAGTGCTTACGACCTCTCGAGTGAGGAACTCGGGGAGTGGAGTAGGGAAAGGAAGGTGTCCTTGTAGCCGAACAACTATAAATACTCGTGTCATGGTTTTGTGTTCCTTTACTCTTTATCTTTGCATTACTTATTTATATGTTTATCTATCATCATCCAACACACACATTAAATAGATTGACATAAGTCGATCTAAATAGTTTAAAACAAATTTTTAATCGGTAAAACTATTCAACCCCCCCCCCCTTCTAGTTTTCCACAATTGAAACCAGAGCTTCGTTACCAAGTTTTTTAAAAGTATACTGTACTTTAAAAACTTGATACGATCCGTGTATGTTTGAAAACTACAAAGAAGGAAACTTTCTAAAAATAATTACTATGTTTTAAGAACACTTTTGTTGGATGTTGATTGGATGACAACATCAATTTTTCTACATCTTATTTTGTATTACAAAATGCACTAACCTTTCTTGTCATTTTGTTTAGTTAAAATCATATTAAGCAAGCCATCAGGATTCCTTGGTAATAAGATAACCTTTTGAAAAAGGGTGTCTAAACATACTACCAACTAGACCTCGAAGAAACCGGAGTTGTGCATGGATACTTTTTGTCAAAAGAAAAGGACACTCAAAAATTGCATTAGAGGTATGATTTCCATAAAACTAATCTCTAAGTAACATTATCTAAGAATGAGTATGCTTGCATATCACTAAATGGAAACTTATACGGTTATATTTATTTTTCATTTATTTAAATATCCGATATATGTTTTTGTGATATACGTGGCTTCATTAAAAAACCTTTGTGCATACGCGTTCTTATCCGTCTAAACCTAGGTATATTACTATGTGTTGTTTTAATCTAATTCCTAAAAATCAAATCCTTCTAAAATATTAATAAAACAAAACACAAATCTCAAAAATTCATCCTTCCCCATAAATCCCCTCCGATCGTCCATTATCACCAACAAACCCCATTTTTTCAAATCTTTCACTTTCAAATTAACTCACATTCAAACTTCATCTTCTTCATCATCTCACTTTGAAAAATCTAAACCAAGAAAGATCTCCATCACCATGGTCTACATCGCCCTCATGCTCATCTTCATATCGCTCATCACTCTCGTGTATCCCATGATCAAGTTTTCTCATGAAGACATGTACTTTGTTTTGTTGATCTACATTCTTATCATCTATCCAATCCTTTTTATTGCTCTAAGAATTGAAATGAAATATAATTAATGTCGTAATTTATGTCGTTTATTTCTCATAGTGTGGTTGTCATATTGTTTTTCTTTTTTCGCACATTTCAAACCTTGACATGATTTCAAAATCAACAATGCATGCTTAAGTAGTAACATTGGCTAAAACACATTACCTCTTATAACATAAAAGTTGAAAAAATCAATTTTACTTCAAGATCATTTTTCTATTAAAACTACAGATCCACGGATCCCTGACTTTTAACTAGCCGGATCCCTTTTAAAAGGGAACCGGCAGAACCATGGACCTGGTGACAGAAACTCATGCAACATAAAAACCACTTCATAAAACTTACCATAAAAGGGAAAACCCTACTAGAATATTAGAAAAAAGTAAGTTAATGGTCATTATTAATAAAAATAAAATAGTCTTTAAAAACATTAGGAGATCATACCATTACAACATTAAAGAAGGATTGAACTAAGTTGTCACCATTCAAAAAACGCTCTCACTCTAGAAACCTTACTTTGTCCTAACATATTCATGTAAATTATTTATTTCATGTCTATAGGTCTTATCATGACTCATGAGTATGAATTCGATCATCATTTCACTTGTGTCTACATTCCGAATATCTCTTGAGCCCAACACACCTGGGAATCATGTTCGTGGGTTCAATAATCTTGAAACTCGTTGCTTTCACGAAGGACGTGTTGTTGACTCACCTCTATTATACCAAGAAGGTATCAATACCTCATTCCGACCATAGGACTAGAAGGTCTTCTCGGGATTAACGAGAAAATTTATCCGCGGTTTGTTTTAGAATTCTTTCGTCAAGTTGAACTCGTTCTTACCGAGGATCGCTCTCTGTCACTGTGGTTTTGGATCAAAAACCAAAAGTTTATTTTGACTCTTGAGCAAGTTGCTCACATTCTCCGAATTCCAAATCATGGACAATTTGCCTTCACTGAAGATTGGTCTCTTGATTCTCTCTTTAACTACCGTGAAGAAAACAGTCTATATTGTTCATACATACCTTCTCCTTAAGAAATAACTAGCATTTTATGTACTCCTCAATCCAATTACTCAAATCCAAACATAATCCATACACATAATCTTCGAGATGATCTCAAACCTCTCACAGTTATTCTACGTGAAAATGTTTGGAGTCTTAGAGTAAACCATGAGATACTTCCTGCATGTTGTGCTCACATAATCTACTGTCTCCTAACAGAACAACCGTACAATCTCGCCTACTTCTTTGCAAGGCAAATTATAAACCTCCAAGACAACAAGTACAAGCTAATTCCATATTGAATGTTCCTGACATGCTTTTATCATAATGTCATGTACTATCATCCTCAATTTCAAAGTCCTTTATATATACTTGTGAAAAAATGATGGAACCATTGAACACATCTCACATCACTTCATTCTTCGTTCCTGAATCATCTAATACTCACAACCCACTCGACGATCTATCAAACAAAAACGCACGAGGAATTTAGTCCTTTCTTTAAATAAAATCAATCCCAAGGAATTTTTGTTTATCTTCCTTTGTAACTTAATCATAACATATGAAATGAATCGCTAGTTGATCATTTGATGTTCATACATACCACTCTTACCATGTCTTGTTTGTATAATTACTGTGGAGATTATTAGTTTCAAGACTTACCATCTAGAACAAATTATTGCATCACTATTGAGTAATCTGTCCCAGATGACCAGATCCCTGATTTATAACTAACCGGATCCCTCAAGTAAGGGATTCGTGGGATCTGGGAAGTAGATTTTTAAACTTCTTCACCTCAATCCAATCTTCCAGACCTTATTATACTAGTTAAACATGATACTTTAGGATCACTGGTATGGGCGAAAACACATACCTTTTCTTTATCAAAACTGACCCAAAATAACCGGAAACGAGCCGTTAATGCTATTTGTGTGTTTCCTAAGTTTATGCATGTGCAGATACGGATATCAGAAAACAAACAAAAGAAAGACAAAACAAAAGAAAACCGAGCACGAGAAAGAAAAGAGTGCAAAAGCCGCAACCGGGATGCAATTTTATGGGTTTTATGGATCTTAAATACTCAAAGTTATATTTTACGGAGTTCCGGATCAAGATTGGGAGTTTTCACAACATTACATTCTCTTTATCATATTTTCAAAATTTACCCTCATCTTTACCATATTTTCACAATCACCCCTCAACTTTCCCTTAATTACACATCTCACCCCTCATTTTACCAACTTACCGTTTACACCTTAACAATTCACAATTCACACCATTGGTCCTTATAATTTTCAAATTTACAAAAATGGTCCTTGTGATATTTCATGATTCATATTTGGATTACACTTTTCCCTAAACACAAATCCAAGTCCAAAATAACAAAACCAATCTTACCCTTTTATACCATAAGCCCAACAGCCCAACCCCAATATCTACACCATACCTGTTTTCACCAATTATCCTCGGTCAACACTAATACTTCTACCCGGTCAACATTCCCTTTTATCCCATAGTCAAACCCACCCTCACCCACAGTCAAACAAAACACAAATAATAAAATACCCGTGGTACCCTTGCCCAAACTGATAAAGCACTATTCATCATCCTCAAGACCTGAATTCCCCACTGTACCCCTGAGCACATGGTACTAAGCATCTTTGATTGCCAGGTTGGCAATCCGTGTGCATAAAGAATGACAAGTGGACTATTGGAGGCTTCTTATTAGTCGTGCCAAGTCATAAGGGCAATCCAAGGGATGAGAAACAAAGTAGTGATGCATGAATGAGATCAAGGGTGGAGATTAGAGACCCAGAAGCTTCTAAGATCAAACCTAGCTCCTGAGCTCAGCTATTTAAGGACCCTCCTCACCTTAGAATTTCCTGTCCAATTTTCATGTCTTTAGAGAATTGTCACCATCTTATTTTCTTGTCAATTTATTGTTTTCGTAGTGTAAACATATAAATTTCAGTTGCAATTTAATCTAAGGGTGTGTTTGTTTTTTATAAAAAAGGTCTTATTTGCCTCTGAATCTTACCAATAAGAGGTATTCAGACGTGGTTAGACATATGCGCTTGTTTGTTTTTTCATTTTCATTCAGACGCGGTCAGAGGTATTATCTCTAACTCGGTTAGACATGTGAACACATCTGACTATCTCTTAACCCCACCTCTTCCTTACACTCAAAACCCTTCACACCTTCAAAACCTTCACCCTTTCACAGCCGCCGCCGGCCACCTCCAGCCTCGGCCGGCCACCTCTCGCCGCCGCCATCGTCTCCACCTACAGCCGCCTTCGTCTCCATCTATAGCAGCCGTCATCTCCACCAACAGCCGCCATCTTTACCACCTTTAAGGTATGCTTTTTTTTCTTCTCTTTACATGCTTTACTTGTTATTTTTTGTTGGTTTTAAGTGATTTTATTGTGGGGTTGGCTATTATCTGATATGGGTTTTGTTTTGTTTACAAATTTGTTTTGTTTTGATAATTCTGATATGTTATTGGATAATTCTAATATGTTATAAACTGATATGGGTTGCTTTGTTTTGATAATTCAGAATTAGCTTTAATTGTTAACTGGTTGATTTTTTGGGTTTCGAGATTTTGTTTAAGGTTGGAAGTATCTAGTGTTTGGATGTTTTTTAGGATTTGAATTATTTTTGTATGTTGTCAGGTATTAGGATTTGGATTTAAGACTGATTTTAATGTTTTCTTGCTTGTTGGTACCCTTGTTGGATAATCGTGTTGTGTGCGTAAATGGGGTAAATTTTGGTGTTTCGAAAAAGTGTGACATGAATTTAGGATATGAACCAGGTTTAACTTGGATTGTTAAGTTATGATGTTTTTAGCTTTTCGATTTCGAGATTTGGTGTTTGGAGGGTCTTTTTATTGGATTCGGATTTAGGTTTCTAAAATTTCGATTTCTAGAATATGGTTTTGATTGTTAGTAAAATGCATTAGTGATAACGGCAAATGGAGTAACAAAAATAGAGGCTTGAAAAAGTAGTCATATAACAGCTGATATAGCTTTTCACATAATAAGCTTTGATAAAAGTAGTCTCGTTATGATGAAATATTGAGTACATAATATAAGTGAGTTTATTACTTTATTGCACCATTTTTGTGCAGTAGTTTCTTTTGTTTTAACAGATATCAAACCTTGACTTGTAAATAGTTGTTACCATTTCGAACTATTATTGACTTGTAATAAATCTAAATGATGCTAAATGATTTCGAGAATATAGTTTTTATTAGTGGCCATATGATCCAAATAATACGATCGAGTATGATGTTGGATGAAAATAGAATATTAAACAAAAAGCTAAGTTGTACTATCACCCGACAACCCGACTCACCCGACCCGAATACCACCCGAACTCGATAACCCGATTCTTTATCGCGTCGGGTTGCTAATAAATAAAGAGTATCAACTCAGTAACATGTACTTGTTACTATAACCTTTTTTTACCAACATATAATTACTTATTTACATGAGGTTTAAAGTCCAAGTTGCGAGTTCGATAAGTCATTTAATTTCATTTGGCAGTTGATTTCACTTGTGGGAAGAAAAACCAGTCGTATGACTCCAATTCAAAGACATGCAAATTGGAAGTTTTAGCAATTTGCGATTTCAACATGATCTTTACATACATTGTCGCTGGATGGGAAGGTACGGCACACGATGCGAGAATACTTAATGAAGCTTTAGTAGATCTTGTATTTGAGTTTCCGATTCCCCCTGCAGGTATTTAAGTTTGAAATTGTGATATATATGAAAACTTAGATATCAAAATATCCAAAAATTAATATGTTTGTTTTTTCAGATAAATATTATCTATGTGATGCTGCCTATAAGCACACGCGTGGGTTTATGGCTCCATACCGCAATGTGAGGTATTGGTTAGGAGACTTTCGTCGAAAACGTGCAATGAGCAGTAAAGAAAAATTCAATCACGCTCATGCAAAACTTCGAAACGTAATTGAACGTGCATTTGGAGTCTTAAAAGCGCGTTTTCCAATCTTGAAGAGTATGCCCAAATTTCCTTTGGTAAAACAAAGAGATATTACTATTGCATGTTTTGCTATTCATAATTTTATTCGGAAAGAGGGTATAAGTGATGATTTTTTCTCTCAATACGATCAAAGTGACGTACATGATAATGAAAATGTACATGATGATGGTGATGTTGAAGTTGTTCAACCAATTGGGAGTGACGCTGATCAACAATACATGATTAATTTAAGAGATCAAATCGCGGCACAAATTATGTAAAATTAGGTTTTAAATTATTTGGTATTAGTTAAATTATTTAATTGTTGTTTCATTGCGTTAAACTTATGTTTTATTTTAAGACGATTTATGTAATAGTTTTTTATTATTTTAAATTTTGGATATGTATTAAGATAGTTTATTTAATGATTTATAATTGTGTTAAATCTATGATAAAAAATGTTTAGTTTCAAGTCTACACTATCTACTTAATAATCGTATTTGCAATAGTTTAATATATACTTAAAAAAGGGAAAATTAAAACCATTCAGACAATTATAAAAAAAACAAACAACCCTTTTTCATTCAGATTCAGATATAATAGCCACCTCTTACTAGTAAGATGTGGTAATCAGATTTAGATGCAAAACATCTTAATGAAACAAACACACCCTAAGTCTTGTAATTTACACTCTTATTAATGAAATTCAAGTTTTCCATTTAAATACTTGTCGAATTTACATCTTAAGCTCTCTTATTGTGTCAAACTAGTTTACAAGCTCTTGATTATTGTTCCTATAAGCTCATATAAGCTTGTATAATCTTATGTGAGTTTTCTTCTTCTTTTACTTGTTCTTAATCTAAGTTTTGAAAAAAGTCAAAATTTTGAATTCAAATCAGTTTTGTTTAATTTTTGTTTTTGAATTGTTGTTTGAGTAAGTTGTAAGTTTGTTTATCAATTTCAAACTAGTTTAGTTCAGATTCCATTCAATTTTATAGTTTAATTTGCATTTTGGAAATTTTAAGGGGTGTTTGGTTTAGTATAACTTTTAGAATTCAAGTCATTTTTGATAAGTAAAATTTGAGTCAATGGATTTTTGTTACTGGTTTTAAAACTTCTTTGTTCATAGTTTCAAGCTTTTCAAGTAATATTTGTGTTTTAAGCATTTTGAATTGTATCTTTCACGTTTGCCTTTCTGTCCTAATCTGTTACATTCAACAGCCAAGTTCTTGGTTTAAAAGCTTTTCAAAGTTTGTTTAAATTGTTTTTTCTTGTTCCTTGGTTGCCAAATGTTATATGTTTTCAGTTATTGTGGTAATTAGAAGCTTTTAGAGTGTTTGAATTTGGTCTAAAAATCTCCTGTTCTGTCCATGTTATCTGTCTACTGTTCATCTGTAAGGCCCAAGTAAGCTCATTCTAAGCTAATTATCTTCCTTATCTGTTGATGTTTATGCTTAATTTCTAGTTCCCTAGTAGCCCTTAGTATAGATTAGATATGTCCTTCCTTATTTGCCCCTTAGGAACTTATTCCATTAGCTTATTTAGCTTGCAAAAACCCCATCCTTGCCCCTACAACTGCTGTTGCAGCAGTACCATAGGTTTTAGCTTCTTAGCTTTTAGCTTATTGATCTATAGCTTATTTCTGCTTTATTATTGCTCCTATAGCTTGCTTAGTATGTTAGAAGTTTATCTCCCTTATTCTAGCTTGTGTAGCTTAATTATAGTGTTAATGTGTATTTAAAATTTCCTTAGGAGTGTTTGTTTTTGCTTAATCTGTTGCTGATATAAGTACTTATTCTGTTCCTTTAGTGAGTTTTAAAAAGTTGTTTTTGTGAAAAAGTTGTGGAAATAGCTTTTTATTTAGTTTTCAAAAGCAAAAATCAAAAAAATAAAAAATTGCAAAAGTGCACTGCCTGGGATTCGAACCCAGGTCAGTCCACTCTCCACGCCCAAACCTCACACACCATTACCATCTACTCCATTTGTTTCCCCGTGTCTTAATTTACACAAACAATTCTCTTATATACATTTTTCCTAATTAGCTTATCTAGACAGTTTGCTTATTTTCAGCTTATTTAAAGTAGCTCTTTCACATTTAGTATTTTTCCTAGATTAGTAAAAGTTGAAAGTATTTTTCTGTAAAATTTCATATTTTTCCAAAATGTTTTAGTATTTTTAATGATTAGTTTTTTACTTTTTAGTTTTTAATTCATAATAATTATTTAAAAAGTCAAAAAAATATTCCGCTTTTTCCTAAAACTATTTTTTATCATTTAGCACTTAGGAAAATTAGATTTACATTCCTAGGGTTTAAATTTCTTAATTTGGTTTTTTTAAATCGCGTTTTTAAAATTCTCGTAGTTGCGTTTTTAGGTTTAAATTGTTTTTTAGGATAATAGTGCTTTACTTTATTGTTTTATATGCTTATTTAGTTCGTTTTAGTTTATGTTTCATTATCGTAGTGTAGAATCCCATTTTTCTCCCTTTTTTCCTCATTCAAAATCACGTGAACGCGATGCGAGTTATAATCTCCATTCATCCTTCGTTGGGAGAACGACCCGGGAAATACTTTGCCTTTGTATTTCTTCGGAAAATATCTATACTACGAATCGAACTTTCAAAATGGCGCCACTTCCGGGGATACTGCCAAAATAAAATAAAAATAAAAAGGATAATGCCAGGGTCGAACCCTGATCAGCACCTTTCACACAACTACACACACCCCAAACATCTACTCTAAGTGTTTACCCGCGTTAAATCTTGCACAAATAATTCACTTAAGCCGTTTTTCTCTTATAAGCTTTTTAAACTAGTTTGCTTATTTTCAACTTATCCCTCTTAGCTTTTTCAAGGTTTTTATTTTTCCTGAGCATATATTAGTATAAAGTATTTTCTATAAAATTTTCATAATTTTCCAAAAATTTTTTGGTATTTTTAATAATTAGTTTTTACATTTTTAGTTTAAAAATCTTAATAAATAAATAAAAAGTCAAAAAAATATTTTCCGCTTTTTCCTAAAATCTTATTTTGTCATATTTTACGTAGGAAAATTTGATTTGCATTCCTAAGGGTTTAAATTGCATTTTTTGGTTTTAAATCGCGTTTTTAACATTCCCCTTAGTTGCGTTTTTAGGTTTAGATTGCGTTTTAGGATAATTGTGCTTTACTTTATTGTTTTATATGCTTAATAAGTTCGTTTTAGTTTATGTTTCATTATCATAGTGTAGAATTCCCATTATTCTCCCTTATTTTCTATTCAAAAATCCGTAAAACGCAACGTGAGTTACATACTCCATTCATCCTTCGCTAGGAACGATCTGGGGACTCAAACCTAACCGTTTGAGTTGCTCTTGAATTATAATTGACGAACCAATTTTTGGCGCCGCTGCCGGGGAAGGCATGAAGTGAGTTTTGATTCCGTTCCGATTCGCGTGATTTGAAGATCCTTCCCCGTGAAGTTATCGTTGTTTTTTTTGTAAATATCTTTTTTATAAAAACCCATAAAAAGTAAAAAAACTAAAACACTTTTCCTAAAGTGTTTAAAACACCAAAAAATTAAAAAACCAACAAAAGAAATCGAAACGTCAATTGTTACGTCGGCTCACCTTTAGAGTACAACCTATACACGGGGTTTAAGGAAGGTCTTGACATTAATTTGCAGACCGAAGAGAGATCCACTCTTTTCTCCCGCCACGCTGCGAGTACTTTAGAAAGCTACCGAGCACCGGTTGATGGGACGGTTACCAAAAATATTGTGTTTTCAAAGTTTTCTTAAATATAAAACCCCAAAAATATTTTCCTTTTCAAAATTTATTTGTCCTTTTATGTTTGCTTTTATAAAAACACAAAAACACTCTTTGTTATCCTCTTGAATGTTTAATTCTCATCTTTTTACCCTCTCGTATTGATTAATTCTCCACAATGCTCGATTTTTCACCATTTGATCCCCATGATCCTCGGACCATGGAGGATTTCTATCGTCCATCACTTATTGGTCGAGGAGGATCGATCGCTCCGATATCCATTCGGGGAACAAATTTTAGATTAAAAAATCATATGGTTCATCTTCTTCGACAACATTGTCAATTCCATGGATTTCACAACGAAAATGCTAGTGAACACTTGAACAAGTTTTTATCTATCACTCAATCCATGAAGCAACGTGGCGGTTCTCAAGATGATATTCAATTGAATCTCTTTCCATTCTCTTTAACCCACGAAGCCGAATCTTGGTTTTATACCCTTGAAAAACATTCAATTCATACTTGGGAAGAGATGTTCCGTAAGTTTCTTTCAAAATACTTTCCATATTCGAAAACGATGCAGCTGAGGAAAGAAATTCTTAATTTCAAGCAATTACCTAAGGAATCCGTATTTGAATCTTGGGAAAGATTTAAATCTATATTGCAGAAATGTCCCGATCATAGAATTTTGCTTCTTGATCAAATCTTAACCTTTTATCATGGTATCACTACGATTGATCGAGACAAAATCATGTTGGCAGCCGGTGGAAATCTCATGCGAAAGACTCCTCAAGAAGCTTATGATTTGATCGAGAACTTGAGACAACATCATTATCAGTGGGATGCTGACGTTCCTTACTGTTAATACAAATAAGCCGTAAAAATGTTTATTTATATTTTACGATCTTCTAATGTTTTGTCGATAACAAACGTAAAATCATTTTAACAAAACAAATAAAATACGTAAATGTTTTGAGCCAATAGTTTTCTAACACACTTACGTTTTCACATAAAATACTAAAACAAGTATAAGTAATTTTATGATTTAGTAATACATATGTACAACAACTAGTGTTTACATATTAGGCAAATATATACATAACTAGTATGTATTATAAATGGGTAAAAACTACAACCCATGGTATTGACCCATACCCATTTGACTAGATGCATTGCATCTATTAGATACATTGTATCTAATGAAATAACCATGGATCAACCCATAACCCATGACCCATGACCCATAACCAAAATACCCATAGGCAAAGAGGAGTGTCCCACGGATCCCTAACATTACACTAGACGGATCCCTTGAGGGGGATCCGTGGAACAGTAGTTGTTTCTCCTCTATAAATAGTGAGTCATTTCTTCCTTTTGGGTTGCCACTCTCACACATACTTTCCCCAAGTATTGTAACTCTCTAACCACTGATCCTAAGATATCTTTCTATCTAGTTTGTCTTTTGTTTTTGTGTGATTCTCTAGGTTCCTCTTAAAGGCGAGATCACCACTTCTTGAAGTCGAGCAAGCTCAAGTCCATGAGTTGCCATGCTTCATCATCATCAAGACTACTGAGGTTCTCTTGTTGATAGTTCTTTCTTCCTCCATAGAAGTGTTGTGTCAAAGGGACCAGTGAAGGATGCCAAAAGAGTCAAGACGAAAGCATTAGTGAAAGGTGCTTAACGTCCGTGTCAAAAGCATTAGTGAAGAATGCTAAAGGAGTCAAGACGAAGGCATTAGTGAAAGGTGCCAAGCGTTCATGTCAAGGGAATTAGTGAAAGATGCCTAGGAGTCAAATCAAGTGGCATTAGTGAAGGATGCTAAGGTCGTATAATCGATGAGGTGAATCGTTATACAAATAGTGATAGATTGTTTCCAAGGATGTTGATATCCTTGATGGTGTTGTAATAAGGAGTGGGTCTCCTTTGGGATTAGTTGTTGTGTAGTGTTGGGTAGTAGTTCCTCCATTGTAATGGAACTCGGTACTTAGCCTAGTACCGGATAAAGGGTAGGCAACGTTGTGGTAGGTGTGGTTCACCTTGGTGAAAGAACCCGGTGGTTAGCCTAGTACCGGAAAAAGAGTAGGCGACCTTGTGAAGGCTTCTCCACCATAAGGAGTTGGTGTCGTGTAGTGATTACGAACTCTCGAGCATGTGACTCGGGGAGTGGAGTAGGGCAAGGAAGGTTTCCTTGTAGCCGAACCACTATAAATACTCGTGTCGTTGTTATGTGCTTCTTACTCTTTATCTTTCATTACACTCTTTATATATCTAGCTATCAATGTCCAACATACACATCTAAATAGATTGACATAAGTTGATCTAAATATTTTAAAACGAAGTTTTAGTTGGTAAAACTATTCAACCCCCTCTTCTAGTTTTTCACACTTACGATTCTACCACTATGTTGAGTGATCACTATCCCGAGAAAATTTCCGTTATGAGTACACAAATTGACGTCTTTGGCAAACAAGAAAGATATACCAGTCACCATTATCAACAAAGACCGAGTCATCCACCCACCTTTTACTATTCAGATTCTGATGATAGTGATGATGATGAACCATTTGAAGAAGAGAACTTAAAGATCGATCCGCTTATTAACGAACCTTCAGATACCTTTTTAATGGGGGACGAGGAAGTCGAATTTACTCCTCTTGATAATATTGATTACCTTGTTCCAATCCCAAGGGTATCTGAGACACCTTTCGATTCGATTTCAGAAACTTTCAAAATGACCTACACAAATCCTTTGTTTGACTTCGATTTAGAATATACTCTCGATTTTGACAATCAAATCTTTGAAGAGGAAAGTGATGAGTCCGACACGGAGACCAAAATGGAAAAGGTGCAAATTCATAGCTCACAAAGTACCGCACAAATCCCACCTCCGTTTGTCTCGCTTGAAGAAATTAAAGAAGTAGAGCCGTCTAATGAAAATCCTCCGGAGTCCGAGCTCAAGGATTCGTCTCTCGAGGAGTTCGCCGATGAACTTGCTCGCATCGATCCTCTTCCGCCGGGAAGTGAGGACGATGAGTTTGATTTTGAAGCCGATTCGCGAAAGATTGAAAGTTTTTTGAATGAAGATCCGTCACATAAGCCACCACGAAAGATTAATGATGATTATCTCGAGGAGTTCTTCGGTGAGTTTTCTCATATCATATCTCCTCCGGAGTATGATCATTTCTATTTTGATCTTAAGGAAGATTTTAGTCTGGGGCAAGAGCAGCTCTCTCAAAAGAGTTTCGTTATTGATGACATCACCTCGTCTCTTCCTCCCGAAGTTTTTGTTGAAAACCACTGATCTGTGCTAAACCGTCAAGCTTTCTCACACAAGCCGGCCACTTGTGAATGGCCGACCGTAAGAAACTTAAAACAGTTTAAGCACAAATGCAATGAAGTCCTGGAGAATAGAATGAATTCCCGGGTCGTTTTGTCCCACGGAGACTCAATGGTGTGTAAAACACTTGATTCAGATGATAGAGTGATCACTAAGGATAGTGATCAGTAAAGGTTTTGATTAGAAATATTACACTACTGATTGCTTGGAAAAGAATTGGAAACAGAATAGAAAAGCACAACAATCAGATGAAAGAAACGTAAATACGTACGTTTAAAAACTACGCAAACGCACAAAATAAAAAGTGAAATCTAAGAAATAAAAGACCTAAAAATATGAAAATGACATTTTTGGAATCCTAAAAATAAAAGAAAATTATTAGAAAAAGAAAATTATTTTTATAACTATTTATTTAATTATTATTAATTAAAAACTATTTTAACTATTTAATAAATACTCTAAAATAGAAGAAAATACAAAATAAGGCTAGAAAAATAAGATTATGATTCAGAAAAATCTAAAATATTATAAAACTAATTTTAAAACTAAAAATATATTTTTCACACTTTTTATCTAATTATTACTAATTATTTATTATTTAAAATACACGTAAATACTAGAAAATATAAAATAAATCTGGAAAAATGAAATTTTAACTTAGAAAAATCTAAAATATTATAAAACTAATTTTAAAACTGAAAAGATATTTTTTATGCTTTTTAATTATTTATTACTAATTATTTACTATTTTTAACTATTTAAAATTATAATAAATACTAAAAAGATTAGGAAAATTATGAAACTTTTTCTAAAAATACTATATGATGACAGAATACTAAGAAAAGTAGAAAAACAAGATTTGCTTATTAATAAGCTAAAAAGAAAAATCAAAAAGCTAAAAACTATTAAATAAACACTATCACTATTTTTAAATTGATGTTTTTCTGGATTTTATTTTTGAAAACTACTTTACTACTGATATAATGAAACTTTAACAAACACAAAAATTTTACAAATAAAAAATAAGCAGTTTGAGTAGCTTATGAGCAAACAGTGGGTACAAGAGCTTATTTTGATGGAATAAGCTAAAACAAGCTCACCAGCTGAAACAGAAGCTTAAAATAGATGCAAACAAGCTAGATGAACTGAAATGAAGCTAAAAGAGACAGATAAGCACACTGATAAGCTACTGAAAAGGTAATAAGCACTTATGACAAACACAGAAATGGGACAGGATTAGAGCTTATTGCAGCCCTAGCAAACAAGCTAGAAAATGAAAAGCTAAAGTTGGAACCTCAAGATAGCTTGGTTGGCTTTCCAAGGAACCAATAATCACAGGATTTGAACAACAATTGAGCTCTGTGCAAGCTTTTGATTGAGCTTATGAAACTGGTGCACAGGGCACTTTCCAGAACAGGTACTCACAATAAGTTAATGAAAAAGCACTTTAAAAGCTGATTAACAGAGAACTACCATTTTTCTAATTTTGTTAAGCAACTGAACTTTGATATCCCAAAAGCTTATATCCTAAATCTTAATAAATAACACACAGTGAAATCCTAAAGTTTATTCAAAAACGACCCAATGAAAATTTTGACTTTTTATCAAAACCAAAAGAGTTGACTAAAATGAACTTTGATCTTGATTTAAGGACTGAAATAGATGTTAAGTGATGAAATAAGGCTACTGCAACCTAACTCTATGGATTTTAAACACAAAATGAGCTTTTGATATTTCTAAATCACAACAGATTAGCTATAAGACAGTTTAAAAGTGAAAGTTGACTATAGTGGGTTGCAGACACAATTTGATGACTCAAATGAGTTCAAATGAGCTACAAAAGCTTGAACCAACAAGAACCTATCACTGCAATAACCTTAAATACAGATAGTGCAGCAATTCCAAACACCCTTTTAATACTGATTTGCACTTTTATTTAAGCTAACTACTGATCCACTTTGTATAACTGATTAAACTGAGTGACATTAACCTAAATACAACTAGTTAAACACATTTAAGCTATCTATAACTACAATTACAAGTGCAAACACAATCTGCAACATGAAGTGAAAATGGAAAGGAGACAGATACTCACATGTGTCAAACTGTTTGCAGGCTTAAAACCAAAACCAATCTACTCTATCCTAATCTATTCCAACCCATATCCATCCTCTGCATCACCCAAATCATCACCAAATTGCTTGAACCAAAATTTCACCTCACAGTTGACTTTGGTTGACCATGAACCAACTTTGCTTGAAAATGAAATGTAAGCTTACTCAAAGCTTATGAATAGCTTAAACAAACTTAGTAAAGCTTAAAATAAGCAACTAACAACTTGGACAATAGAATTTGAGACTGAAAATTGCCACAGTAAACTTGAAAATATGAACTTGTATAAAACCTTGATATTGAAGCTTAAAAGTAAATTACAGTGATAAGGTGACTTGAGTTTAATACATTTAAGGCTTAAAATTACATTTTAGAACACTAGTTAAGATAACTAAAAAAAAACGACATACAAAGAAATATAAAATCTAACTACTGCCTCCTCACTTCTCCTCTTTCTTCTTTTTATATCTCAACTATCTTCCCACTTGTTTCTGACTTGATCCCACCATTTTTTAGACCATTGGATCAGCTTAAAGCTATCTTGGCCATTGGATGAAGTTTTGGCGGGAAATGGCTTTTTACAGCTATGGGTTGAGTGTTAGGGGGAGGGATCATTTAATGATTCTTGTTTTGTGTTGATGTGGAGGGGACAAGGAGGGTAATATGTTGAAGTGGAGGTGAGGGGGTTGAGTAATTTCAGGTGGGCAGTTGGGAGGAAGGAGGAAAAAGGCGCCAAGGGTGTCTGTTTGACTATTTGGGTTGACCGGGGTATTAATAATAGGGGGGGGGGGTCAAAAGGGTTTAGTGACAGGGGGTCACTTGGGTGGCAGGGTCAAAGGTTTATGATAGGGTCCAAGAGATATTTTGACAAGGCTTGTATTAATAAGCATAGGGACCATTTTGTATTTTCTGAAAATTGCAAGGACCAATTCTGCCAATTCATCAAAGTTGTTCAAAGGGCTGAAAATGACAAGCTTCAAAAGTACAGGGACCAAACTTGACAATTTCCAATTTCCAAGGACCATTTTTGCCACTTTTCAAAGTTGAAGGACCTTATCCGCCATTTGACTAAAGATTCATTCAAGGACCGTTTTTGACAATTTAAAATATTTCAGGGACCTTGAATGATATTTTTCTTTATTTAGATATACCAGGGACTGATTTTGACAACTTTTGAAACTTGGGGGACTAAAACTGCCATTTTTGCAAATTTGATACGTTTTTCATCTGATTTTGATATTTTTGCATTTAAAACACATAAAACACTGATTTGTGATATTTTCATCATTTGGATGCATTTTTGAGTGTTTTCAGATGATTTTGCAGTCTAGATAGTATAAAAATGATGAGTATTTAGACACTCATCAATCCCCCACACTAAGATATTGCTAGTCCCTAGCAATGTTTTAGAACTTTAATGGATTTTAAAAACTCTTTACCAAAAGCCATCACTTCTGGAGTAGCCAAATGTTTCAGTTCAAGTAAGAACTATGGTACACTGATAACCATGTGATTTTGAGCAAACCACCAGCTTTCAACGGTTTTGATTTGTCTTTACCAGAAGCCGTTTGCTCTGGACTAGCCAATCTCTTAGATAAATTATCAATATTATCTTTGGTGAGCTGAATACCAATTATGGATTTTCCAGTGCCTTTACCACAAGCCATAAACTTGTGGGCTAGCCAACTCTTCACTTTTTAGGATATGGTGAGCTGAATACCATACAATTTTGGGCAAATTGCAAGCCGTCAATGGATTTGAGATATCTTTACCAAGAGCCGTTTGCTCCTGGATTAGCCAATTCTTTAGTTTATTAGACAAGGCGGACTGATAACCAAATGAGTAAGTGCAAAACACTTACTCCAAAAAAAAATTTTGGCCAAAAATTGGGGAATTGGGTGGTATAATTACATGATAAAATTCGTGAGAATTCCCCCCCACACTTAGAAATGAATATTGCCCTCAATATTCAAAGTACCGGCGGTTATGCCGAAACAAAGAACGTAAAAGGGAAATACTACGGCCATTATTTTGAGAGATTTTTTTTTTTTTTTTTTTTTTTTTTTTTTTTGAAAAACTTATATATATATAACATGTGGGGCAACCCCCCCCCCCCCCACACTAGGGTGGTAGAAATATAGAAAGAAGTCAGAAATATGGGTGAGAACCCATATGGCATGCTACTGTTTTTGATTCCCGAGTCGCTAGCTTGACTCGACCCCGAATTCATTGGTTCATGGGGAAGCAAAGTGGAAGAAACAATCTCCATCGGACTTTCATTCAAGATGTTTGGATAAACATTTGAAGCACGTGAAAGTTCCACACCGATGAGATATAGAGAGAACCGGCTCAAAAATGATAATTGAAAATGCCGGGATCAAAAATAGTGTCCTCATTCCCGAAGGAGGAAAGGGAAAGAGCAACCACACCATTTGTGAAGAATGGAATAAATATGTGCATCACAATGCATGTCCATTCCTCATCAGAAAGAAGCAAATCACCATTTTTGACATTTTTAAGCTTAAATTTGAAGCTTTTATGGTGATTGGTAACAAAATTTCCGGGAGGGAGAGCTGGAAACGGTTCTTCAATCAACAGATTTTCAAGAAAAAGGATGTCTCCCTCCGAATCAAAGTAAGTATTGTCAATCCCTGTTGGAATTGACTCATCACTAAGAAAAGCATCGACCTCCTTCCAAAAGTTGCCATCTTCCTCATCTGGAGTGAGAGAAGGAATGGAAGAGTCGGAAATGGGACAAGAAACGAGTGGATGATCATTATATAGGAGATTTCTAGTTTCTCCAAGATCGGCTTCAAAATCAAAGAGATCATCGTCACTTTCTGATGAAAGTGGACTGTTGTGAGTGAGTTCATCGGTGAACTCCTCAAGAAGAGGATCAGACTGTGGGAGTGATGCCTCAACATACTCGATGTCTCCATAAGATTTACAATCTTCGCTAAAATCGGAGAAAGTCTCAAAATGATCATTTGAACACTCAAGAGGGAAAGAAGAATCACACATATGATCAGAAATTCCCTGTGGCTCTCTCGGGATTGGGACAAGGTCCTCAACACTAGACTTTATAAATTCATCCGATTCCTTTTTTCAGGAACAGTGTCAAGATGCTCATCCCCCATGTTCAGAGAGTGAGTGGGAGCTTCGGGTGTGATAACAACAGACTGAGGGAGTTTAGAAGGACTAGCATACATATGTTTAATACTTTCCATTTGTTCTTCTGCTAGTAATTCCATCATAGTCTTTTCTCCCTGATTTTTCATGGAAGGAGTTTCAACTGATGAACTTGAAGAACCGTTATAAAATTGTAGAATATCAAGGATATCTTCATCATCATCGTCATCAGGAATGAAACGGAATCGAGAGCTAGATCTGGCTGCTTTTTCTTTTGCAATTGATTCCCTAATAGATTGTTCAAAGGCAATTTGGGAATCTAATTTAGCAGTCCGCTCTTCGGCTAACAACACTTCCATGGATTTCTCATTTGGATTATCTTGGGAGTGTTTACATTCCTTCAAATCTTTCACTAAATCCAAAAGATCAAGGAGAAGATTTTGAGGAAGTGGCTCAGGCTGGTACTGTAGAGGTTGGTCATGATACGAAGAGTCGTAATTGTTACAAGGAAATGGATTCCTTTTTTGACAATCTGAGCTAGAGTGAGGACCTCCACAATACTCACAACAGTAAAACTGATGTGGTTGTGAGTGGTATGTGTTGTAGTCATAATTGTTATCAGGAACCTGCTCATAGACAAGCGTGTTTCCTGATTGACAATCAGAACTGGAATGTGAACCACCACAGTACTCACAACAGTAAAACTGCTGAGTCTCACAGTGTGGTAGCTGATGGAATAAATCAGTTGTGTTATGGTAGGAATAGGGATCTTGGTTATAGACAGACCCGTTTCCTGATTCCACCACGCTACAACTGGGGCAATTGCCACCATTATAAGGACCACCACACCATTGACAACCAAGAGGGTGAGGATAAGACATAGAAAGAATCAAAGGTTAACAGAGGGTAAGAAATGAAGAATCAAAAAGGTAAGAGGGTAAAGAGGAATATTTTTGGTATTTTTGAAAAACATTATGATAAAAACAAAGAATGAAAATATTTTTGGCGTTTTTAACACTTTAGGAAAAGTGTTAATGAACTTTTTGGATATTTATAACTTTACAAAAAAACTTTTTACAAATGATGGGGTATGTGCAAGAATGGGTCTGAAAATGGCTAAACACACGCTAAAGCCTCCCCGGCAGCGGCGCCAAAATTTGATCTGTGCTAAACCGTCAAGCTTTCTCACACAAGCCGGCCACTTGTGAATGGCCGACCGTAAGAAACTTAAAACAGTTTAAGCACAAATACAATGAAGTCCTGGAGAATAGAATGAATTCCCGGGTCGTTTAGTCCCACGGAGACTCAATGGTGTGTAAAACACTTGATTCAGATGATAGAGTGATCACTAAGGATAGTGATCAGTAAAGGTTTTGATTAGAAATATTACACTACTGATTGCTTGGAAAGGAATTGGAAACAGAATAGAAAAGCACAACAATCAGATGAAAGAAACGTAAATACGTACGTTTAAAAACTACGCAAACGCACAAAATAAAAAGTGAAATCTAAGAAATAAAAGACCTAAAAATATAAAAATGACATTTTTGGAATCCTAAAAATAAAAGAAAATTTTTAGAAAAAAGAAAATTATTTTTATAACTATTTATTTAATTATTATTAATTAAAAACTATTTTAACTATTTAATAAATACTCTAAAATAGAAGAAAATACAAAATAAGGCTAGAAAAATAAGATTATGATTCAGAAAAATCTAAAATATTATAAAACTAATTTTAAAACTAAAAATATATTTTTCACACTTTTTATCTAATTATTACTAATTATTTATTATTTAAAATACACGTAAATACTAGAAAATATAAAATAAATCTAGAAAAATGAAATTTTAACTTAGAAAAATCTAAAATATGATAAAACTAATTTTAAAACTGAAAAGATATTTTTTATGATTTTTAATTATTTATTACTAATTATTTACTATTTTTAACTATTTAAAATTATAATAAATACTAAAAAGATTAGGAAAATTATGAAACTTTTTCTAAAAATACTATATGATGACAGAATACTAAGAAAAGTAGAAAAACAAGATTTGCTTATTAATAAGCTAAAAAGAAAAATCAAAAAGCTAAAAACTATTAAATAAACACTATCACTATTTTTAAATTGATGTTTTTCTGGATTTTCTTTTTGAAAACTACTTTACTACT
Organism: Chrysanthemum makinoi; assembly: GCA_910596185.1. NCBI lineage: Eukaryota > Viridiplantae > Streptophyta > Magnoliopsida > Asterales > Asteraceae > Chrysanthemum > Chrysanthemum makinoi. The sequence continues at coordinate 171,864,577 of OU343223.1, forward strand.
GATATAATGAAACTTTAACAAACACAAAAATTTTACAAATAAAAAATAAGCAGTTTGAGTAGCTTATGAGCAAACAGTGGGTACAAGAGCTTATTTTGATGGAATAAGCTAAAACAAGCTCACCAGCTGAAACAGAAGCTTAAAATAGATGCAAACAAGCTAGATGAACTGAAATGAAGCTAAAAGAGACAGATAAGCACACTGATAAGCTACTGAAAAGGTAATAAGCACTTATGACAAACACAAAAATGGGACAGGATTAGAGCTTATTGCAGCCCTAGCAAACAAGCTAGAAAATGAAAAGCTAAAGTTGGAACCTCAAGATAGCTTGGTTGGCTTTCCAAGGAACCAATAATCACAGTATTTGAACAACAATTGAGCTCTGTGCAAGCTTTTGATTGAGCTTATGAAACTGGTGCACATGGCACTTTCCAGAACAGGTACTCACAATAAGTTAATGAAAAAGCACTTTAAAAGCTGATTAACAGAGAACTACCATTTTTCTAATTTTGTTAAGCAACAGAACTTTGATATCCCAAAAGCTTATATCCTAAATCTTAATAAATAACACACAGTGAAATCCTAAAGTTTATTCAAAAACGACCCAATGAAAATTTTGACTTTTTATCAAAACCAAAAGAGTTGACTAAAATGAACTTTGATCTTGATTTAAGGACTGAAATAGATGTTAAGTGATGAAATAAGGCTACTGCAACCTAACTCTATGGATTTTAAACACAAAATGAGCTTTTGATATTTCTAAATCACAACAGATTAGCTATAAGACAGTTTAAAAGTGAAAGTTGACTATAGTGGGTTGCAGACACAATTTGATGACTCAAATGAGTTCAAATGAGCTACAAAAGCTTGAACCAACAAGAACCTATCACTGCAATAACCTTAAAGACAGATAGTGCAGCAATTCCAAACAGCCTTTTAATACTGATTTGCACTTTTATTTAAGCTAACTACTGATCCACTTTGTATAACTGATTAAACTGAGTGACATTAACCTAAATACAACTAGTTAAACACATTTAAGCTATCTATAACTACAATTACAAGTGCAAACACAATCTGCAACATGAAGTGAAAATGGAAAGGAGACAGATACTCACATGTGTCAAACTGTTTGCAGGCTTAAAACCAAAACCAATCTACTCTATCCTAATCTATTCCAACCCATATCCATCCTCTGCATCACCCAAATCATCACCAAATTGCTTGAACCAAAATTTCACCTCACAGTTGACTTTGGTTGACCATGAACCAACTTTGCTTGAAAATGAAATGTAAGCTTACTCAAAGCTTATGAAGAGCTTAAACAAACTTAGTAAAGCTTAAACTAAGCAACTAACAACTTGGACAATAGAATTTGAGACTGAAAATTGCCACAGTAAACTTGAAAATATGAACTTGTATAAAACCTTGATATTGAAGCTTAAAAGTAAATTACAGTGATAAGGTGACTTGAGTTTAATACATTTAAGGCTTAAAATTACATTTTAGAACACTAGTTAAGATAACTAAAAAAACGACATACAAAGAAATATAAAATCTAACTACTGCCTCCTCACTTCTCCTCTTTCTTCTTTTTATATCTCAACTATCTTCCCACTTGTTTCTGACTTGATCCCACCATTTTTTAGACCATTGGATCAGCTTGAAGCTATCTTGGCCATTGGATGAAGTTTTGGCGGGAAATGGCTTTTTACAGCTATGGGTTGAGTGTTAGGGGGAGGGATCATTTAATGATTCTTGTTTTGTGTTGATGTGGAGGGGACAAGGAGGGTGATATGTTGAAGTGGAGGTGAGGGGGTTGAGTGATTTCAGGTGGGCAGTTGGGAGGAAGGAGGAAAAAGGCGCCAAGGGTGTCTGTTTGACTATTTGGGTTGACCGGGGTATTAATAATAGGGGGGTCAAAAGGGTTTAGTGACAGGGGGTCACTTGGGTGGCAGGGTCAAAGGTTTATGATAGGGTCCAAGAGCTATTTTGACAAGGCTTGTATTAATAAGCATAGGGACCATTTTGTATTTTCTGAAAATTGCAAGGACCAATTCTGCCAATTCATCAAAGTTGTTCAAAGGGCTGAAAATGACAAGCTTCAAAAGTACAGGGACCAAACTTGACAATTTCCAATTTCCAAGGACCATTTTTTTTCACTTTTCAAAGTTGAAGGACCTTATCCGCCATTTGACTAAAGATTCATTCAAGGACCGTTTTTGACAATTTAAAATATTTCAGGGACCTTGAATGATATTTTTCTTTATTTAGATATACCAGGGACTGATTTTGACAACTTTTGAAACTTGGGGGACTAAAACTGCCATTTTTGCAAATTTGATACGTTTTTCATCTGATTTTGATATTTTTGCATTTAAAACACATAAAACACTGATTTGTGATATTTTCATCATTTGGATGCATTTTTGAGTGTTTTCAGATGATTTTGCAGTCTAGATAGTATAAAAATGATGAGTATTTAGACACTCATCAACCACCCTACGAGCTTAAATGATCAAAATCAAATTAAAGATTATATAAAATTTTCTTTTGAAGATGAAGAATGGATCCTTATTTTTATAAAGATCTTTATTCCATTTCTTCTATATAATGTGATTTCTCCTCTTCTTCACTCTTGCGGGAGTGAGGATACCATCTTTGACCTCGGTATCACCGTTTAGAATTTTTTCTATCTAGAACCGTGGTATCTCGTCGGAGTGGAACTTTCTTATGTTTCAATATTTATCCAAACCTCTTGAACGAAAATCCGATGGAGATTATGTATTTCACTTGCTTCCCCATGGACAAATGAATTCGGGGCGGGTCAAGCTAACGACTCGATAACAAAGCAAGCGTTTCTATCTTCTTTCTATTTTCTTTCTAACAACTGATATGAGGGGCGCCTCTTCGATTTCTCGTGTTTGGTTGTTTGTGATGTCTTTGTCTAGGATTTCATCGATATGAAGACTCTCGTGCTCGAAGTTTGTCTTTGCTCCACTCGAGTTTCATGTTTCGATGCTTATGGGAATCCGATATCCTAAATCTTATCGACTAACGTTTATCTTTTAGCATAATTAATAAACTGCTTTTAGATTTCCGTTGAGAACCCTTGCCTTTAAACATTGAGAACAATGTTCCGTTTTAGTTTGGGGAGTAATCTTCTATTTGACTTGACCGCACTTGTTTTTTGCCTTACACTCTCGCAACCCCGTTTTTTCTTAGAAATTGAAAAAAAATTGATACAAAAAGTGAGAAAAATTTGAGATTTTTGAAGCTTTTGCTAGTTTTATGATTGAAAAGTCTTTGTGAGTCTCTTAGAAGTTACTTTAAATATGCGTTTCTTGAAAAAGTCTTTGCTTATTTCTTAGACAAGAGGCTATAAAATGCGATTCTAGTTCATAGGCCAAGAATTTGCAAGCTTCCCTAAGTAATTTTAAATATGCGAAGCTTTGAAAGATTTTCTAGTTTCTAATAAGTGATTTTAAAAATGCGAGACTTGAGATCATTTGACAAAGAATTTGCTAAATAAAATATATGTTTTGACACCTTGTTGACTTTCCGCTGGTGAGAGTAGGAATAGAATTTTGACTTGACCGGGCGTGTTGAGCTCTAGCTTGTTCCCTTAACCATTGGTAATTAAATTATCGGCTAAGTATTCGCGGATCTCATTATTTGTGATTTTAAATTTGCGGAGATCGAGAAATGATAGAGTTATTTATGAGTTTAGATGCTAAGTGTGGAGTAGTTGGTTCTCTTTAGAGCTCATCAAAGGTACCTATGGCTTTTTGCTCCCACAAAATTGTTTCACCCCATATATGTATAAAATAATAATTAAAGATGTTAGGTTTTGGCGACAATTAGTTCTTTATCTTCTTGAAAGAATCCTTGTTTTAAAAATTGGGTACACATCAAGGTCACGTAATAAATAAGTTTGAATAATTAAGTTATGAGCTGCGGTTCGAGATCGGGCCCTAGGATCCTTATTTCCGGAAGGCGTTTAGGTCTTGGCTACCCTCTTACCCGGCCCTTGGACCTCTATCCAGGATTGCGTAAGTTCTTGGTCTAACACCCTTGGATCCTCATTTCATGAACGTTTAGAGTTTTGAAATTCTCCGTCGTAACGACCCTTGGATCCTTTATTCCGAAAGCTGTAAGGTCTTGGAATTACCCCGTGAAGCTCCGTAGTTTATAATACGTATCGTCAATAAAAAGTATAAGCGTAAAAAAAAATAATAAATAAATAAAAATAAAAAAAATGGAAAAATAAAAAAGTCAAAAATATAAGTAAATAAAATCACTTTGATGTGGACCTCATTTTTAAGACAACGGTTCTTGAGAGAAGATAGAAAACTACTTGGCGTCTAAATTTCATATCTTTATCGGCCTAAAAACTATCGAAACGAGAAAATATGAAGAAATTCATTTCTCACCAAAAATAAAATAAATAGAGGAAAATAGGAAAATAGGAGCAAAAGGTAATCACACAAGTAACTTCCATGGGTAGTGTTAGCATCTAAAGTCATATTTAGTTGTGATTTCGATTTTAACCTTAGTTTGGGAACTCGTGAAAAATCAAGGACGGTGAACTCTATTCGTATGGTCACTTCTCTGTGAGTTGTGTTTCCTGCTCCATGATCCTAAAATGTCTTTCAAAAAGATGTTAGAGTTATTGATTGACATGAAAGTCCAACAAACCATCACTCATAATGGAAAGTGCATAATCGTTATATCTATATGTGAAATAAAAAGGTAAACGGGGGGCGTTTTTAGAATTAAGAGTTTCCAAATCTCTTTTGATGAATCTTTGCTACTTTTCATAGCTTTAGTAGAAAGAGGTTGAAATCCTTGGTTTTAGAAGCGTCAGTTGATGACATTGCATGAGGACACGACAATACATTAGTTTGGAGGATTTTGGTATGTGCGAAAACACATACCTTTTTTTTATCAAAACTGACCCAAAATAACCGGAAACGAGCCCTTAATGCCTAATATTTTTGTGTTTCTTGAGTTTATGCATGTACATGTACGGATATCAGAAAACAGACAAAAGAAAGACAAAACAGAAGAAAACCGAGCACGAGAAAGAAAAGAGTGCAAAAGTCGCAACCGGGAGCAATTTTATGGGTTTTATGGATCTTAAACGCTCAAAGTTATATTTTACGGAGTTTTGGATCAAGATTGGGAGTTTTCACAACATCACATTCACTTTATCATATTTTTACAATTTACCCTCACCTTTACCATATTTTCACAATCACCTCTCAACTTTCCCTTAATTACACATCTCACCCCTCATTTTACCTACTTACCATATACACCTTAACAATTCACAATTTACACCATTGGTCCTTATAATTTTCAAATTTACAAAAATGGTCCTTGTGCTATTTCATGATTCACGTTTGGATTACACTTTTCCCTAAACATAAATAAGTCCAAAATAACAAAATCAATCTTACCCTTTTATACCATAAGCCTAACAGCCCAACCCCAATATCTACACCATACCCGTTTTCACCAATTATCCCCGGTCAACACTAATACTTCTACCCGGTCAACATTCCCTTTTATCCCATAGTCAAACCCACCCTCACCCACAGTCAAACAAAACACAAATAATAAAATACCCCAGTAACCCTTGCCGCCGAAACTGATAAAGCACTATTCATCATCCTCAAGACCTGAATTCCCCACTGTACCCCTGAGCACATGGTACTAAGCATCTTTGATTGCCAGGTTGGCAATCCGTGTGCATAAAGAATGATAAATGGACTATTGGAGGCTTCTTATTAGTCCTGCCAAGTCACAAGAGTGTTTCAATTTGGAGGCTTCTTATTCGTGTGCATAAAGAGTGTTTGAATTTGGTCTCAAAATCTCTTGTTATGTCCATGTTATCTGACTACTGTTCATCTGTATGGCCTAAGTAAGCTCATTCTAAGTTGATTATCTGCCTTATGTGTTGATGTTTATGCTTAATTTTTAGTTACCTAGTAGCCCTTAATATAGATTAGATCTGCCTTCCTTATTTGCCCCTTAGGAACTTATTCCATTAGCTTATTTAGCTTGCAAAAACCCCATCCTTGCCCCTACAAATGCTGTTGCAGCAGTACCATAGGTTTTAGCTACTTAGCTTTTAGCTTATTGATCTATAGCTTATTTCTGCCTTATTATTGCTCCTCTAGCTTGCTTAGTATGTTAGAAGTTTATCTCCCTTATTCTAGCTTGTGTAGCTTAATTATAGTGTTAATGTGTATTTAAAATTTCCTTAGGAGTGTTTGTTTTTGCTTAATCTGTTGCTTAAATCAGTACTTATTCTGTCTCTTTAGTGAGTTTTAAAAAGTTGTTTTTGTGAAAAAGTTGTTGAAATAGCTTTTTATTTAGTTTTCAAAAGCAAAAATAAAAAAAATAAAAAAAAATTGCAAAAGTGCACTGCCTGGGATTCGAACCCAGGTCAGTCCACTCTCCACGCCCAAACCTCACACACCCTTACCATGTACTCCATTTGTTTCCCCGCGTCTTAATTTACATAAACAATTCTCTTATATACATTTTTCCTAATTACCTTATCTAGTCAGTTTACTTATTTTCAGCTTATTTAAAGTAGCTCTTTCACATTTAGTATTTTTCCTAGATTAGTAATAGTTCAAAGTATTTTTCTGTAAAATTTCATATTTTACCAAAATGTTTTAGTATTTTTAATAAGTAGTTTTTTACTTTTTAGTTTTTAATTCATAATTGTAACATATTGGATTTCACAAACACATCAAACCATGATCAAATATAGGCGTATACAATAAGGTTTTAGAGAGAGAAAGAGTTAGAGGTTTGGGAACTTAGTGAGAGAAAGTAAAAGTATTATTATGAGCTCCAACCCTTTACCTTGGGAGGTAGAGGGTATTTATAGTTTCTTACATAAACGCCACCTACGGGCTGTTGAACAGGCATACAGTAGGTAAAGACCCGTCTGTCCTCCACGGTGTTACTTAACTAAATACTACCTAACATTAAATAACTACGACTACGAGCTTTCTAACGATTACATATAGTTGAGGTGACCGACACTTTAATAACTGGATTTACCAAATCCTAACAATCTCCCACTAAGGGAGGTCACCTCAAAATACATTGAATACAAACAGATATTATATTAAGATTGTTCTTGGATTATTGTTAAAGTTATTTGCTCTGTAGCCCGTAGTCTTTGATTCTTCATGTTTTGCATGTTTGGTTAGTTCAAGTGGAGGTCTTTAACTGATCCACGTGATAATGAGTTTTGAGCCAGCTTTGAGATCATCAGCTACCATAAGTCTCTGACTCTTCCTTTGTGGTGTTGACATTATGTGATGTTGTGACATTTGGACCGACATGCTCACATTTAGGATCATGAAATCTTTTCATCAGAGTAGCGTAGCAGAAGCATGGAGTGAAAATAACAGAGTCGTTGATGTACTTATCATGATTTCTTTAGAAATGAATGTGTTGTGTGAGCATGAGGCTATGGATTGACCTCTCCATTCTGATCAGCTGCAAACGTTGGGCGTACCTGCATAAAACAGTTAGCAATAAAGCGCACGAAAGTGTCTTTGATCACTTTCGTTGAATTGAGGTACACGGCCCACGGTTCCTCGTTGATCAGTACAAGTACGGCCTATGATCAGTTATAATTCCGAAGAATCTCCTTGACAGGGTTTCGCAGCTGCTCTAGCTGTTCTCAAACTGGAACATCTCAAAGAAGACAACACGGAGTGAGTGAACCAGCAAATTTGAGATTCACTGATTAATGAAAAGATATTTGAAAAACAATCGTGTACTGCTCAATAAAATGTTTTTGCAATACAACGAAGGTTTTAAGGAAAATCAGTTATCAATCATAAACACCTTTTATTTTTGAAATATTAATACACAGTCGATGTGCTAAAGAAAAGAATTTTTAAGCACAACGACTGATTTTTCAAAGGTATCCGTCAATCCATAACCTGAACAAGGATTGATTCATAAGTTTGAATCGCCCCATTGTTTCTGTTCAGTTGTCACATGGTTGATCTATAGGATAGATATCACATGCCACCTACCAAGAGCTTGTTTGATGTTGGCTCTAGAAGGCTTTCCATCTTCATTGTGACTATGTTTGCATATCACTCAGATGTTCTGGCAATACCACAAGGATAATGCGTAGGTCTCTTAAGATATAATCTCTCTTTCCACATATTGTGAAAGAGAGAGTCTTCATTGACATTGTCCTAATGAGATTTATTGTGGATGATCTCTTGGCTCTAGACTCAATCGTGCATTTTGGTTTCCTATGCCGGAGACTAGGGAGAGGGTCTCCTTATTCAATATCAACAATCTCTAAAAGAAAGTCGATAGTTAATGTAGGTTCCCCGTGAGAATGAAACAAGTCCTTTTAAGAGGAAATTGAGTAGCTTGGGAAGTTTAGTGCAGTGCGTCACTGGGTCCATGACGTCTTGTCTTCAATACCGGTGTTACCTTAGTAACAACCAGTAGCATATTTATTGAACCCGGTTTATGCCCTAAGGTTGAATTATTGGAGGGCTATTTATTTTCACCCTTTTCTCATTCAATTCTTTTTCATTTTTCAACCCCTTCAGTGCTTACCGAGACTTCATAACTAGAACCTTGTTGGGTTTATTCCAGTACTAGCTCAGTCTCAGTCCGCACTATTCCCATTTCTCACTTTTCTCCTTTTTTTCATCATACCTAAGGACTTCTACACTATCTAGTGGATTGTCCTTGGGTAGATCCCTCCGGCTCTGGCGGGATCGTGGGAACGAATACCAAACCTAACCATCCTTATATCACCATACATAAAGTAAATTTGGTCGGTCTATTTGGTATTGTTCATCTGCCATTGGAACCAATTGAAAACCATTTGAAAATCAATCCAGATACTTGTGATATATTATAAAAGCATTTTGTACCTAAATTGTTTTTGATATTTTTAGAAAAAGAGTTCCCCCTCAACATGTGCATCATGTATTTGAAATCTTTTTGGCACACGGAGGCAAGAGGAAGGATTCACTTCTTTGATTACGATTTTCTAAAAGATATCAACATCACTTTCCTGATCAAAATTAGTATTTTTCATACTTTGTTAAGGGTATTTTTGGAAAGGATGTGGTTTTCAAAAAATTGCTCCCCCTCAATATGTGCATAGAGATTTGAAAGTGTTTTGCACATATAAGGGAAAACTTGCACATTGAAACAAATCAATCACGTTTCAATCCATTTTGGTTTGAAATAGAAGCTCCCCCTCAACATGTGCATGGAAAATTTGAAATCGTTTGGCACATGTGGGGAGGAAAGCTTGTAAATCATTATAAAACCATTTATCGAATTATCAGTTTGAATCCTATTTAAATCACAAATTCTCCCCCGATCACAATTTTCAAATCATTTGAGATTTGTGATCTCTGTAGATTTAAATCGATTTTGAAAGCTTTTGAGGAGAATTGTGACTTGCTTATGAAAACATTTAACCGATAAGGATCAAATCTGAGACTTTAGACTCCAAAGATTAAACATGCTTGAATATCTTTTGAAAACATGACATAAACCTTGGTCTGAACCAATTGTATGACAAATAACTTTATGATTTAAATGAAATCATTCTCCCCCTCAATCAATGACGTAAGTTATTGATTGAGAGATAGAGATTTTGACAAATGTCAAGTTCAGATGATTTTCAAAAATTGAAACCGAGTTATTTTTATTAGTTTTCAATTAGATAACAAATATTTTTCAGAAGAATTTTTTAGAAGGAAAAATACTTGTGAAGGAAACATATGTCGTTTTAGTGAGAAACATTTGTTTTTAGAATCAGAGTATGACATGTGAAAAATAAGGTAAAGCATGACCCTGTTCTTTCTTTAAAAACGGGTTATAGACTGAAATGACTATAAGCCTTTTGTTTTACATTCTCTCAATTTTTTTTATTATTTTTTTAATATGTACATTCGAACAACATCTAAAGTGTCACTCTTTGAATGACAGCACAAAGACCGTAGATATTATCGAATCAAGAATAGCAAGACAAAATGACAATATTTTTTTGAAATTTTTCGAGTTTTTCCGAATTTTTTTTTTTTTTTGAAAATTTTATATTGTTCTATTTGCTTTTTGTAGGTTTTGTAATTTTGTATTTTGCTTTTTGAAAAAATATTAACAAGAGATGGATGAAGAAAAACTTTTACTCCTCGTCTTCCTCTTGAAGACGTTTGAGTGTTTCCGGTTGTAGACTCTTTAGACCAAGTCGTGGGAGGATAAACTCAAAACGTTCTCTAGGAAGAGCTTTGGTGAAGATGTCTGCTAACTGGTATTCAGACCTCACAAAATAGAGTTCCACCGCACCGTTCTCCACTTGCTCCCTGATGAAATGATGTCGAATGTCAATGTGCTTTGCTCTTGAATGTTGAACGTTGTTGCATGAGAGAGCAATGACACTTTTGTTATCACAATACAGATGGATTTTGTTGAATTCAAAGCCATAGTCAGATAACTAGGATTTCATCCATAGGATTTGAGCACAACAAGATGACATGGCTATGTATTCAGCCTCTGTAGAGGATATAGAAGTACTCATTTGTTTCTTTGAAGACCAGCTCACAAGCTTATCACCCAAAAACTGAGCACCTCCAGATGTACTTCGACGTGTATCTTGACATCCTGCATGGTCAACATCTGCATAGGCTGTTAGTGACATACCGGTGTCCTTCGGGTACCAAAGACCGATATTGATGGTTCCTTGGAGATACCGAAAGTTGCGTTTAACCGCTTCAAGGTGCTTTTTGGTAGGCTTAGCCTGGTATCCAGCACACATGCATACAGCGAACAGAATATCAGGTCTACTGGCGGTGAGGTACATCAGGGATCCAATCATACTACGATATTTCATTTTATCTACCATGATCCCTGAGTGGTCCTCATCCAGTTTAGTACACTCTATCATGGGAGTGTCAACAGGGTCACAAGAATCAAATCCAAATTTCTTTAAAATCTTATTTGCATATTTAGATTGATTTATAAAAATGCCTCCGGGACTTTGTGAAATTTGTAATCCCAAGAAAAATGACATTTGTCCCATCATTGACGTTTGAAATTTGGAGCCCATCTCCTTAGAAAAACGGTCACATTCATTGGGGTCAGTCGAGGCAAAAATAATATCATCAACATAAATTTGAACGTGAATTAAATGTTTGCCTGACTTCTGGTGAACAATGTTGGATCAACTGCTCCTTTGCTAAATCCAGTAGATAGAAGAAACTTTGATAACGTATCATGCCATGCCCTTGGAGCTTGCTTCAAACCGTAAAGAGCCTTTTTCAAGCAATAGACATGAGTAGGATGCTCTGGATTCACAAAGCCTTCAGGTTGGCTGACGTATACGACTTCTTTAAGATCTCCGTTAAGAAAAGCCGTTTTCACACCCATCTGATAGACTACCGTATTCTTACTTGCAGCATTAGCCAGGAAGATTCTGATTGCATCGATGCGTGCAACTGGAGCAAATGATTCTTCAAAGTCAATACCCTCCTCTTGACGGTATCCTTTTGCAACCAATCGAGCCTTGTTCTTTAATACATCACCATGCTCATCAAGTTTTACTTTGAAGATCCACTTTAGAGCAATGATCATAGTACAGTCAGGAGCAGGTACTAATTCCCACATTTGATCAAACTCATGAATTTCTTCTTGCATGGCATTGAACCAGTTGTCTTCATTCATGGCAGTTTTAACGTCTTTTGGTTCGATCTTAGACAGCACGGAGGTGAAGAAGCACCATAAGGCATCAGTTGCAAGTTGTTTATGAGTGGATACTGGACGAGAGAGGTTTCCAATGATGTTGTCCAATGGATGATCATGTGTCCATTTTCTAAGGTGTTCATGTGGTTATTGTTGAGGAACTGAAGCAGCAGAGTCGTTTTCTCCTGAAGAAGATGGTTCAGATGATGGTTCAGGAGCAAATATGTTCTCAAAGGGAGCATCTTCGGGAGTAGCAAAGGGTTTATCTCCATCATAGGTACCAGAAACAATTCCATGATGTACACTTGATGATTGAGGAATTGATGATAAGACAGAGTGATCAGCAGTAGGCGCTTCTTGACTCAATGACATAGAAACTGACGGGTTATCTATGTTGACAGGGATATGAGCAGCCTCTGTTAATGAATTTGACAGATTATTAGCAACTGGCTCATAGTGTTCATCAAACATAGGATCAAATAATTTCTTCAAATCATCTTTTGAAGGAGGTACATAAGGAGTTGCTGGTGAGAGATTTTGTACAAGAGACAAACTAATGGGACTACTTGATGAAGGTTCTGATAGGGGTCCAGAACTTGATTGTCCTGGAGCCATTTGACCGGTCAGCTCATCGAACGTAACGTGAATTATTTCTATGATATTTCGGGTTCTTTTGTTGTAGATTTGGTATCCTTTTCTGTTTGGTGCATATCCTACAAATACTCCAATGTCCGCTTTAGCTTTCAGTTTACCTAAATCTTGACCCTCATTAGTTGGATAACACAGTGCACCAAACACACGAAGGAATGATAGATCAGGTTTTCGATTGTGGACAAGTTCATATGGAGTTTTTCCATGAGAGGTGTGAATTAGGGATCGATTTTGAGTGTAGCATGCAGTGGCAATGGCTTCAGCCCAGAGAAACATTGGAATATTTGAGTAAATCAGCATTGTTCTTGCGGCTTCCACAAGAGTTCGATTTCGTCTTTCAACTACACCGTTCTGTTGAGGAGTTCATGGAACACTTCTTTGATGACTGATTTCAACAATTTCATAAAACTCACTAAGTTCTTTATTGACAGACTCAGTTCCATTGTCTGTTCGGATGATTCTGACCATTTTGTTAAGTCGAACCTGCAGCTGTTTGATGAGTTTAATGATGATATGTGGAGTTTCATCCTTTGTCCTTAAGAACTTAACCCAAGTAAATCGAGAGTAATCATCAACCACCACTAACACATATTTCTTCCCGTTAATAGTCTGCACTTTCATGGGTCCACATAAATCCATGTGAATGGTATGAAGAACTTCCACAACTGAGTTTGTAGGTTTGGGTTTGTGGGCATACTTCTTGATTTTTCCCAATTGGCATGCTGAACAAAGATGATCCTTTTCATACTTAAGTCTAGGTAAGCCTCTTACAAGGTCCTTTCTGGAAAGATCATTAATGGTGCCGAAGTTTAAGTGATTGAGAAGACGATGCCATAACCATGACTTTGTTTTCGAAGTCTTTGACAATAAGCAGATTGGAGAAGACTTCATCATGTCTTCGATAGAGATGGTGTATAGATTTGAACCCCGTGTTCCTCTTAAAAGTTCCACACCATCAAGTTCTCTAACAAAACAAGTATGTTTTCTAAAAGCCACCTCTAGATCGGAATCACAGAATTGACCAACAGAAAACAGATTATGACCAAGACCTTCTACATAATATACCCTGGAGATTACACTATCACCAACAACATAGTCTCCATAACCCATAATTGCACTGAAATGATCGTTCCGAATCTTACCGTCAGATGAATTTACTCACGAAATTCATGAGCGCGACGGTCTCCAGTCATATGCTTAGAATGAGTCCAGTACCACGAGCGATTTGAACGACCTGCCGTTGAACACAGACAAGAATGGATAACTGGATAATTGGGATCCCCATGCAAG
>OU343223.1:171878380-171897510 GCA_910596185.1 Chrysanthemum makinoi
AATGGGTTTCACTTGGTTAGTAACAGTGATTGGAAAACCCACATCAAAAGCAGAAACAATGAAATCATTAGGGATAGATGCTGTGCTAGTGTGTGAATTAGACCTATTCAAAGTATGTTCACTTCTTAAAGGAATAGTTCTACCAGTAAGCGTCGATTTCCTAATGGGCATTGGTCTAGATAATCTAGGGCACAACTCATTAAGATCAAATTTGCGTCCAGTTGGTATCCACTGATAACCTACATTACTGAGTTTCTTCCTGTGGGTTTCCACTGTTTTCTACCCTTCTTCCACCATTGCTTTTTAGCCTTCTTATCCTGTTTGATAGCATTAACATTCTTAACTGGGTATTTAACCCCATTACTCGCATCATTCACAACACATTCATGATTAACACCAGAAATCAAACATTCATTACATGTTTTGCAAGTAGTAGTAGAATTCGAATTAATTACAGTACGCTTAAAGCTAATACTAGAATCAACTCGATTCGTTTTATTCAATTCCAACTTAAAGTTCCTAGGGTGGTCTTCTACTTTCCTCCATTGATTACTTTTAGCTTGCGAGGTCCTATCTTGCTCTGTATTGCCTTGAGGCTTTGACCCTCGCTTTGGTATCACTTTTACTCCTCAGTAGGGAATGGGAACATTAGTTGGTTTTGCTACCTCTTGCATTTTAGGTTTAAAAGTGCTGGGATCTGAACTACTTGAAGGCACATTGAAGCTTACATGCTTAACTTTAGGCACTGAGTGAGGCATATCAAGATTGGCATTCTTAAAATCGGCATAGAACAAGGAACAACTATTTTATCCTTCTTACCATCGGATTTAGGGCATGTTGCTGTTAAGCATTCTAACAGCTCTTGAGATCGTTTGGCCTGAATGCAAGCAAACCTAATTTCACTATCAAGGGGCTTATTTATGAAATCCTCCTCTACAATTTCACGGAGACATTCTAGACTATCCTTAAGATGAACGAAATAGTTATGAAATGCCAGTTCATTATTTCTAAGATGAGGAGGAATGTATTTAACAGTCACAGTATATTTAGAATCTGCAAATGACTTTGATGCAACATTCTCATTAAAGACAAGTGGCATTTTCCCTTTTACCTGATTCCTCAAATTCTCAATTTCCTTTTGTAAAGACGTTATTTTTTCGCTTTTCTTGTCACGAGTGACTTTCATTGAGTAATATAACTCTTTAAAGTGTCGTTTAACTTTTTCATTTTCATCTAGAAAACTCTCATTTTCCTTTTGTAAAGCATTAACCAAGTTTTGAAGATGAAAAGTTTGGGAACACTGAGAATCTAAAGGAGGAGGTATTTGGGAGCTAGTCACATTGTTTTTTTCACCCTTTAATTGTGAGATTTGGGCTTTCAACTTTCTGATCGTGTTACAGTGAGCTTGAATCTATTCGTCACGTTTGTTTATTTCAAAAAGTGCATCAAACTCTGGAACGTTTGAGGATGTCTTGATGTTTGAGGTTTTGACATTTTCTTTGAGATGTTGATATTTTAGTTGTAAATCAAAATGTTCAACTTCTAGCTTAGAAAGATGTTTTACCAGATTATCGTGATCATCCTGATCAATTTTCTCATTTAGTTCTGAGTTTTTGTTTTCAAACTCAATGATACGATCATAGGAGACTTTCAAAGCAACAGTTAATTCATGAAATTGAGAAGCAGTGTGACAACTCGTAATTTCAGGTCATTTTACAAACTTTAAAAATTTACCATTCATCTCGGGAATTTACAATTCATCGGTTACTATTCATCGTTTTACTATTCATCATTTTCGGAGTCGATTAGATATTCTGAGAACGTATTTCAAAATTTTACTATTCACGAAACACTGTTCATTCCCGGAAAAAATCACTATTCATGCTTCACTATTCATCATTTATCGTAAACTAGGTTTACGAGTATCAAATTCGCGTAACCTTAATGGTTTAGCTGCGAATTCATGAACATATCATCGAGGACATTTCATATAGACTAGATTTAGTCTACATATCATTAGTAACGTCATCATCATATTAGTTCACGCATGGTTTTGCATTTTTCATTAAACGTATAATTTCCTATTAAATAAACGCTATCGCGTAATCATTTATTTTGAACATTTAATCCGACACTTCCAAAAATTATTCTGATATATTTTTATACTCATATTAAGACTATAAAAATTATATTATTAGTTTACCCGATGTTTACAATTTATTTTGTATATAAATTGTTACATATAAATATTTACGACGGTTGTCATAAATTCAACTTGATAATTATTATTTTACTCAATTTTTGTAAGAAATGTATTCTTATAATTTTTATGACTTTGATATATTTGATCTGTTAAAATTTATTTTTAGCTAACGCTACCCTAAATACTTAATTATATATACAATTACCAACTATACATAAATAATTATACAATTACTAATATACTTATACTTTAAATGATACAAAATACTGTTAGGAATTAGAAATTCCCGGTATTAAAGAGTCGGTCACCTCAAGTATATGTAATCGTTAGAAGGCTCGTAGTCGTAGTTATATTTAGGTTAGTAGTATTTAGTTAAGTAACACCGTGGAGGACGGACGGGTCTTTACCCATTGTATGCACGATCCACGACCCGTTGTGTGGCGTTTTATGTAAGACTATAAATACTCTCTACCTCCCAAGGTAGAGAGTTGGAGCTCATAATAATATCTTTCACTTTCTCTCACTAAGTTCCCTAAACCTCTAACTTTCTCTCTCTAGAATTCCATCTATATGCTACTTTGTGTTATGGCTTGATGTGCATGTGAAAAGTTATATCTTACAATTGGTATCAAGAGCCATGGTTAGATCATATCTTGCACATCTTTGGATTTATAGTGGTTTTAGGTGGTTTTTGAGTTTGAAAAAGTTTAGTGGTTTTGCATCATTTGGTTGATTTCTAGTGTTAAAGTTTGGATTTTGTTAGTACTTTTATGTTTAGAATCATCACAAGTGTGTAGGTTTTCATTTGGTAAGCTTAAATCATCTTGGTTGGGTTGTTTTTGGATTGAAAAGTGATGTTTATGTGGTTTTTCATGCTAGCGACTTACTTCACGGATTAGTTTCTTCGTAGCGACTTGCTTTACAAATTTGTAGCGAGTTACAGTTCTAAACCTAGCGACTTAGATCTAGCGATTTCTGGTACAAGTAGTGGACTCTCCACTACGGGTAGCGACTTGGTGATAGCGACTTGGTTGGTAGCGAGTTGCTCTTTAGCGACTTGTATCTTTAGCGACTTGAGTAGCGAATTCTTTGCCAAAATTTTGCTAACGACTTGAGGCTTAGCGAGTTACTACCTAGCGACTTGCATTTGTCTAGCGACTTGGGACTCTAGCGACTTAGTGGTGTAGCGAATTAAGCGTTAGCGACTTAGTGCATTATCTTCTAGCGACTTAGTGCATTATCTTCTAGCGACTTAGTGCATTATCTTCTAGCGACTTGAGTGATTGTTTACGGTTTTCTCTTGATTTAGTAAAATCCGGTGAAAGAATCTATTTCTCGGTTTAATCATAGAGTTATAAAATCCCGTATAAACTGTAAACATGTCTACCAACGTTCCTCTTGTCATCTCCACATTTGCGAGGATGTTCAAGCGGTGGCTCGGATACTCGTCCACCCATGCTTGAGGCTGACTACGATTCTTGGGCTCAACGAATCAGTTATGCTTGCCTTGGGAAGGAAACTGGTGTCAACATTCTCAAATCCATTGATGAAGGACCATATCGAGTTGAGGCGACTAGAGACATACTTGATACTAATGAAGATGGTACTCCTGTTTACGGAATGGACAGGCCTAAAATGTATGATGAGCTTGAGGATAAGGAGAAAAAGAGATTCGATCAGGATATCGGGGCTTCAAACATTGTTCTTCAAGGTCTTCCTAAAGACATCTACAAGGCGATCAATCATAACACGATGCAAAGGCGGTATGGGATAATGTTAAGATGCTTCTCTCGGGTTGAAATTAACTATGGAAGGCAGAGAATCCCAACTCTATGGCCAATTTGAACACTTCAAGATGAAACCGGATGAGAGTGTCTATGAGTACTATGTGAGATTTCATAAGTTAGTGAATGACATGAGGAACATCGGAATGACTATGCCTAACATTCAGCTGAACTCAAAATTTGTGAACAACATGAATCCCGAATGGCACAAGTTTGTCACATTTGTGAAGCTCACTAAAGGATTGAAGAATACAAACTATGAGCAACTCTATGCCTTCCTCCTTGAGAATGAGAGACATGCTATGTTTGAAAAATTGATTCTCAATCAGTTCAAAACCAACGAGGGAGAGACAAGCTCGTCTAATGACTCAACCGCCTTCTACTCAAACATCGGAATCACAACCAAAGCATCACAAGTCATACCCTTGGGTAATGGTAATCACAAACTCATTCGTGATCCTATGTTCAAACAAGGCGATCTTTGATCCACACGTGGGAAACTTCATTAATCAACTAGCTCTTCTGATTAGTCAAAACATGAATTCTCTCCCACAAACCAACAACAACCTCGAGCGACATCTAACCCACACAATCAAGCCCTTTGTTAAAGATGGAAGGATCGTGGTGCAACGATTCGGGAAAGACGGTATGATCAGGGAAGAGGTGGAGCTGGTAGAGGTTATGTTGGCAACCAGAGTCGAGGAAGGAATGGTAACCAAGGTCAAGCTAAGCCAATCAAATGTTATAAGTGTGGTGGTGAGGGACACATTGCAAGGCGTACATCTCCAAAGCGTCCACGAGAATCTTGATTACTTGAGAGATAAGATCTTTGCTGGTACAAGCTCGGGACAATGGTGCTTTGCTTTGGATGAAGAGGAATTCTTGTTTCTAGGCGAGGGCAATGCCAAGACCTATGATGCGATGTGGATGAGCGGCCTATTAGGAGATAGGTCACAATCATCGAGAATGCCTTTCAAGTCGTGATTGTGATGCATACGACTCTGATGTGGATGATGGACCTAAGGCACACACAATTTTTATGGCTAGCATTTCTCCAATGGTCTCTCCCAAGGTCTCTTCTTCACCACTAGTGGCCCATCCAGACAAACTCATCTCGAGGTATTAAAACTATACGATAATCTTGATGTGCAAAAGATGCATGACAAAGTACATTCAGCTGAAACTATTGAATCAAATGTTGAAAATATGGGTAATATCGATATTATCCCATATGATCAATACGTGAAACAAAGTGAAAGTGAAGGTGTACCAAGTGATGCATCTTCTGCGGTCAACAATGACTATGTTTTTGATGAATACACTTGCATGTGCCCACGATGATTACGTAATTTCGAACTAAATGCCTATAAAGAACGTGTTGCTATTTATGCACAACGTGCTAAATTTGAGTTGACCACTCGTGGCGAGGAAATGGATGCCCAAGTGCGTACAGTCATTAGAAAAAGTAATTTTAGAGAAGAAGTATTGAAACAAGAATTAAATTCCTTGCAAGAAAAACTTTCTAAAACAGCTAAGCAAAAACAAGAACTTCAAGAAAATGTGAAAATGCTTAAGCAAGAATTTAATGCAAAGGAATCAAAACTCTTGAGAGATTTTTCTAATCTGAAAACTTTGAAAAACAAACTTGAAAACAAGTTGTACATACAAGGAAACACCATTAATTTGCTCACATGGTCACTAAACATAGAGTCCTCAGCGATAAGCATAGTGTTCCCATTATAGATAAACCCAACCACGAGTGCGGAAAGATAGCAAAAGCAGCACAAAGTGTGATCTATGATGGCAATGAGATTCTTAAACCTAGACAGAAACCTAGTTGCGTTGAGTGCGCTGAGGAAGATAAGAAATCAGATGAAGTCACTAGGGAAAGGATGAACAAAAATTAGATGATCCTAAATGCAAAGAGAAAAAAATAATTATCACTCCCCATGACTACAAAAAGGAAAAGTGGATTTCCTTGAACATGTTTAAGCCTCAGACATTGTTGACTCCCGAACAAGTTTTATGGAAAAAGGATTTAGATAAGCGAAAGTGATAATATTGTTGAAACAAACCCTCCCTATGGAAAATGCCTAGAAGCGTGTGTATCCTCCTAATCCACCAATGCATCTTGTTCCTAGAAAAATTGCCACTAAAAGCAAGACCTTAATTAGCCAATATGTTATATTTCAACTATTTGTTGATTTTGAGAAAACTTGCAAGAAAAGGATCACACCCAGGTATAGCGGAAGGAGAAAGGGGTTTTGAGCAAATGAAAGAATGTTATTTAGCTGAGGTCATGCCTTTCTTTAAACTTCTGAAAGATCACTTTGAGAGTCTTAAAAGGGGATAGAGCTGATATCAAGGGAATGGAAAAGGAATTTGATGCAATGGTAGTTGAAGTTAGTGATTATGGGCGTGCACTAAAATATAATGAGATTGAGAGGAAGAACTTGCATACCTTAAATGAGACTCTTATTCCTGAATGTGTTGCTCAAGATATCTTTTCCTTTGCTTCAAATTGCTCTATTAATGCTTCCAAATTTCATGAACTATCTGTGGCCTGAAAGTCTCCCATGATCGTGTCATTGAGCTTGAAAAAACTAATTCTAAACTAAGCGAGAAAATTGAACTGGATGATCACGACAATTTGGTTAAACATTTTTCTAAACTGGAAGTTGAGCATTTTAATTTACAACTAAAATATCAACATCTTAAAGAAAATGTTAAAACTTCAAATATCAAGACATCGTCGGATGCTCGAGTTTGATGCAGTTTTTCAAATTAACAAGCGTGATGAGCGATTCAAGCTCGGTGCAACGCGATCAGAAAGTTGAAAGCCCAAATCTCTCAATTAAAGGGTCAAGCGAACAATATGACAGGCTCCCAAATCCCTCCTCCTTTAGATTCTCAGAATTCTCAAACTTTTCATCTTCAAAACTTAGTTGATGCCTTACAAAAGGAAAGCGAGAGTTTTCTAGAAGAAAATGAAAAAGTTAAGCGACATTTTAAAGAGTTATATGATTCAATAAAAGTCACCCGTGACCAAAACAACGAAAAATAACGTCTTTACAAAAGGAAATTGAGAATCGAGAAGTCGGGAAATGGGAAAGCGCCACTTGTTTTCAATAAGAATGTTGTCTCAAAGTCACCCTTAGACTGCAAATACAACTGTGATTAAATATATTCCTCCTCATCTTAGGAATAATGAACATGCTTTTCATGAATCCTGTGCTCACCTTAAGGATAGTCTAGAATGTCTCCGTGAGATTGTCGAAGAGGATTTCATTAACAAACCTCTTGATAGTGAAATTAGGTTTGCTTGCCTCGGGCCAAAGCGATCTCAAGAGTTGTTAGAATGTGTAATTGCCACATGTCCCAAATCCTTAACCTTAGGTGCAAAAGGCAAAGCTGTGATGCCTTGTTCTATGCCTAGTGCCAAGCGGGAAATCCGTTCTATGCCCGGTCTTAAAAAGGAAACACTAATGTGCCTTCAAGTAGTTGATTCGGATATGTTAGTGCTAAGAAAGTGAACTTTAGTGTGCACGCAAAAGCTCAAATCACAGTCTTAAGAAAGTATACACTAATGTGCCTTCTAGTACTTGAGATCCTTGCACATCAAGTTCGGGAATGCAAAAATTAGATCAACCAACTAATGTTCCCATTCCCTCTACAGGAGTAATCGGTGACTTTAAAGCGAGCAGGTCAAAGTCTCAAGACAATACAAGGAATGATAGGACCTTGCAAGCTAAGAATGTGCATTGGAAGAGAGTAGAAGACCAATCTAGGAACTTTAAGCTTGAGTTGAATAAAGCGAATCGTGTTGATTCTAGTATTAGCCTTAAACGTCTTGTAATTAATTGAATTACGATACTATCTGCAAACCTTGTAATCTTTATGCTGCTTGAATTACATTTGCTAATCATGAATGTGGTGTGAATGCTTTGTCTAATCTTTGTCAAATGCCAGTTAAAATTGTTAATGCTAATAATCGTGCAAATAAGGCAAAAAGGCAAAAGCGAAAATTGTTAGAAAGCGATTGGAAACCCACGGGAAGAACTTTTATAAAGATAGGTTATTATTGGATACCTTTTGGCCATAAGAATAATCGGTTTTGTTCTCAAACTGCTAAGATTATGCCCACTAGAAAATGGATGCCTCCTGGTAGAACTATTCCCTTAAGAAGTAAACATACTTTGAATAGGTCAAATCTGAACACCGACATTGCATCTATTCCCAATGATTCCATTGCTTCTACTTCGATATGGATGTTTACGTTTTACGATGTGGGTGTTCCATATACTGTTACTAACCAAGTGGAACCCATTCTTGCATGGGGATCCCAATTATCGATTATCCATTCTTATGCGTGTTCAAGCTGCGGATCATTCAAATCGTTACGTGGTACACGGACTCGGTACATTCCAAGCATATATTTGGAGACGGTCGCGGCTCATGAACTTCGTGAGCAAATTCATCGGGACTGTTAGATTCGGTAATGATCATTTCGGTGCAATTAAGGGTTATGGTGATTATGTTGTTGGTGATAGTGTTATCTCTAGAGTATACTATGTGGAAGGTTTGGGTCATAATCGTTCTCTGTTGGTCAATTACGTGATTCGATCTAGAAGTAGCCTTGAGAAAACATACACCTTTGTTAGAGATCTTCATGGCAAGGAACTGTTAAAAGGAACTCGTGGTTCAAATCTTTACACCATCTCCATAGAAGATATGATGAAGTCTTCTCCAATTTGCTTCTTGTCAAAGGCTTCTAAAACAAAGTCATGGTTATGGCATCGTCGTCTCAATCACTTGAACCTCGGCACCATCAATGATCTCTCGAGAAAGGACTTAGTTGTAGGTTTACCTCGACTAAAGTATGAAAAGGATCATCTTTGTTCACATGTCAATTGGGAAAAAGCAAGAAGTATGCCCACAAACCCAAACCTACTAACTCTGTCACAGAAGTTCTTCATACAATTCATATGGATTTATGTGGACCAATGAGAGTCTGAGAATATCTTTGGGAAGAAATATGTGTTAGTTATAGTTGATGATTACTCTAGATTCACAGGGTCAAGTTCTTAAGGACAAAGGATGAAACTCGATATCATCATCAAACTTATCAAGCAGTTTGCGGGTTCGACTTAACAAAACCGTCGAAATTATCGGACGGACAATGGGCGAGTTTGTTAACAAACAACTTAGTGAATTCTATGAAAGCATTGGAATCAACCATCAAAGAAGTGTTCCACGAACTCCTCAACGAGCGGTGTAGTTGAAAGGCAAATCGAACTCTTGTAGAAGCCGCTCGAACAATCTTTGATTTACTCAAAAGTTCCAATGTTTCTCGGGTGAAGCTATTGCCCTTTGCATGCTACACACAAAATCGTTCCACGATTCACCTTGTTCATGGAAAGACACCATATGAACTTGTCCACAAGAGAAAACCTAATCTCTCTTTCCTTCGTGTGTTTGGTGCATTGTGTTATCCAACTAATGAGGGTCAAGACTTAGGAAAACTTAGGGCTAAAGCTGACATTGGAGTATTTGTAGGATATGCACCAAACAAAAGGGATACCGAATCTATAACAAAAGAACCCGAAATATCATGGAAACCATTCACGTTACGTTTGATGGGCTGACCGGTCAAATGGCTCTGGACACTCCATCGGGACCCGCACTTCAAAAAAGTCCCATTGGTTCATCTCTTGTTCCAAACTCTTCTCAAGAAACTCCATATGTACCTCCATCGGAAGATGATTTAAAGAAATTGTTTGATCCTATGTTTGATGAACTGTATGATTCAATTACTAATGAGGTGTTGATCCCTACAGAAGATGCTCATATTCACGTGAATGAAGTCAATCCTTGGTCTCAATATCTTTAAGTCAAGAAGCACTGCTGCGATCCTTGATCTCATCAACAAATCATCATTCTTCAAATGTACATCATGGAACTGTTTACGGCATCAATGATGAAGTTAATCCCTTTGCTACTCCTGCGGATGCTCCATTTGAAAACATATTTGCTACTCTGAATCATCATCGAACCATCTTCTTGAGAGACATCGACTCGGCTACCTCGGTTCCTCAACAAGCGCCACATGAACACCTTAAAAATGGACTCACGATCATCCATTAGACAACATCATTGGAAATCCCTCTCGTCTGTATCAACCGGAAACAACTTGCAACCGATGCCTTATGGTGTTTCTTCAACTCCGTACTATCTAAGATCGAACCAAAAGATGTTAAAACCGCCATGAATGAAGGCAATTTGGTTCAATGCCATACAAGAAGAAATTCATGAGTTTGATCGACTTGATGTATGGGAGTTAGTACTGCTCAGGCGTGCTATGATTATTGCACTAAAATGGATCTTCAAAGTGAAACTTGATGAGCATGGTGATGTGTTGAAAAACAAGGCCAGATTAGTTGCTAAAGGATATCGTCAAGAGGAGGGTATAGACTTTGAAGAATCTTTTGCTCGTGTTGCTCGAATCGAGGCAATCGAATCTTTACGGCTAATCTTTGCTAGTAAGAACATGGTAGTATATCGGATGGATGTGAAGGCGGCATTTCGAGCGGAGATCTTAAAGAAGTCGTCTCGTCGGCCAACTGAAGGATTTGTGACACAAGAGCATCCTACTCACGTTTATCGTCTGAAGAAGGCTCTTTACGGTTTAAAGCAAGCTCCAAGGGCATGGTATGATACCTTTGTCAAAGTTTCTTCTATCAACGGATTGACAAAGGAGCGATTGATCCTACCTTATTCACCGGGAAGTCGGGCAAACATTTAACTCATGTTCAAATTTATGTTGATGATATTATTTTTGCCTCGGCTGACCCAATGGAATGTGATCGTTTTCAAATGAAATGAGTTCAAAGTTTCAAATGTCAATGATGGGACAAATGTCATTTTCTTGGGATTACAAATTTCACAAAGTCTCGGAGGCATTTTCATAAATCAATCTAAATATGCAAATGAGATTTTAAAGAAATTTGGATTTGATTCAAGTGACCTTGTTGACACTCCCATGATTGATCGAACCAAACTAGATGAGGACCACTCGGGGATCATGATTGACCAAACGAAATATCGTAGTATGATTGGATCCACGATGTACCTCACGACTAGTAGACCGGACATCTTGTTATTTGTTTGCATGTGTGCTAGATACCAGGCTAAGCCTACCAAAAAGCGCCTTGAAGCGGTTAAGCGGGTCTTTCGGTATCTCCAAGGAACCATCAATATGGGACTATGGTACCGAAGGACACCGGTATGTCACTAACGGCCTATCAGATCTTGATCATGCGAGGTTGTCAAGATACCGTCGAAGTACATCGGAGGTGCTTTCGGTTTTTGGGTGATAAGCTTGTGAGCAGGTCCTCAAAGAAGCAAATGAGTACTTCTATTTCCTCTAGAGGTGAATACATAGCCATGTCATTGTGCTCAAATCTTATGGATGAGATCTCAATTATCTGACTATGGCTTTGTATTCAACAAAATCCCTACATCTTTGTGATAATAAAAGTACTATTGCTCTCTCATGCAACAACGTTCAACACTCAAGAGCAAAGCATATCGACATTCGACATCATTTCATCGGGGAACAAGTGGAAAAAGGTGTGGTGGAACTATATTTTGTGAGGTGCGAATATCGGTTAGCGGACATCTTCACCAAAGCTCTTCCAAGAGAGCGTTTTGAGTTTATTCTTCCACGTCTTGGCTTGAAAAGCCTTCAACCGAATACTCTCAAGCGTCTTGAGGAGGAAGGCGAGGAGTAAAGGTCTATCTTCATCTATCTCTTGTAAATATTTATTAGAAAATCAAAATACAAAATTATAAAACCCTCAAAAATCAAATAGAAAATTATAAAACCTTCAAAATCCATAAAAATCGAAAAATTGAAAAATCTTCAAAAAATATTGTCTATTTGTCATGTTTTTTCGGTTCGATAATATCTACGGTCTTTGTTCTGTCATTCAAAGAATGACACGGGACTTTAGATGTTGTTCGAATTCTTAAAAAAAAAAATCAAAAAAAAATTATTTTTGGGAGAAGGAGAAACAATGGTTTATTGTCATTTTAGGGCAATAACCGGTTTTAAAAGAAAGAAACGAGCCATGTTTTACCATGTTTTCAAATTCCATGCTCGATTCTATAAACATTTATCTGTTGAAAACTAAATGCTTTGAAAAATAACTCGGTCTCTATTTTTGATAATCATCGGGACTTATTTGTCAAAATCTCTATCTCTCAATCAACAACCTATGTCATTGATTGAGGGAGAATGATTTCAATTAAATTAAAAGTTATTTGGCATTAAATTGTTTTCAAAAGATGTACATGCATGTTTTATCAATGGAGTTTAAAGTCTTAAAATCCGATCCTTATCAGTTAAAGCGCTTTCATAATCAAGTCACAATTCTCCTTAAAAGCTTTCAAAATCAATTTAAATCTATAAGAGATCACAAATCTCAAATGATTTGATAATTGTGATCGGGGAGAATGTGTGATTTAAATTGGATTTAAACTGATAATTCGGTAAATGGTTTTATAAGAATGTACATGATGTCCTCCCCGCATGTGACAAGCGATTTCAAATTTTCCATGCACATGTTGAGGGGGAGCATCTATCTTAAACCTATGATTTGAAGCGTGATCATTTATCTCAATGTGCAGGTTCCCTCTAGTATGTGTAAAACTCTTTTCAAACCTAGAAGCACATATTGAGGGGAGCAAAATCATGAAAATCTCATCCTTCCCCAAAATGCTTTATCTACTTGATTCGATTTGGGAAGTGATGTTGATATCTTTTAGAAAATGGTAATCAAAGAAGTTAATTCTTTCTCTTGCCTCCGTGTGCAAAACATTTTCAAATACTTGATGCACATGTTGAGGGGAGTTCTCGTTCTAAAAATATCAAAAACAATTCAGGTACAAAATGCTTTGATAATATATCACAAGTATCGGAATTGATTTTCAAATGGTTTTCAATTGGTTCCAATGGCGGATGAACAATACCAAATAGACCGACCAACTTTACTTTATGTATGGTGATATAAGGATGATAAGGTTAGGTATTTGTTCCCATGATCCGCCGAGCAGGAGGGATCTACCGGGAACTATCCACTAGATAGTGTAGAGTTCTTAGGTATGATAATAAAAGGAGAAAAATGAGATATGGGAAGAGTGCGGTGAGGCTGAGCTAGTCTTTGGAATAAACCCAACAAGGTTCTAGTTATGAAGTCTCGGTAAGCAATGAAGGGGTTGAAGAATTAAAAAGAATTGAATGAGAAAAGGGTGAAAACAAATAGCCCTCCATTTATTCAACCTTAGAGGCGAAACGGGTTCAATTCATATGCTCTTGATGGTAACATCGGTATTGAAGACAAGGCGTCATGGACCCGGTGGCCTTGCACTTCAACTTCTCAAACCACTCAAGTTCCTCTTAAAAGGACTTGTTTCATTCTCACGGGGAACCGACATTATCTATCGACTTTCTCTTAGAGATTGTTGATATTGAAGAAGGAGACCCTCTCCTAGTCTCTGATATAGGATCCAAATATGCACAAATTGAGTCTAGAGCCACGAGATCATCAATAAATCTCATTAGGACACTTTCAATGAAGACTCTCTGTTTCACACAATGTGGAAAGAGATTATATCTTGAGTCCTACGCATTATCCTTGTGGTATTGCGGAACATCGAGTGATGTGTCTACATACTCACAATGAAGATGGAAAGCCTTACGGAGCCAACATCTAACAAGTTCCTGGTAGGTGGCATGTGAGATCTATTATATGGATCAACCATGTGACAAGCGAGCGAAACAATGGGGCGATTCAATTTTTGAATCAATCACGGTTCAGTTATGGATTGGCGGATACCTTTGAAAAACCGGTCTTTGTGCTTTAAAACTCTTTTCATTAGCACGTCGACCGTGTACTAATTTTCAAATCAAAAGGTGTTTTATGATTGATAATTGATTTTCATTAAAACCTTCGTTGTATTGCAAAAACAATTTCTATTGAGCAATACTCGATTGTTTTTCAAATATCTTTTCATCAATCGGTGGACTCAAATTATTTGGTTCACTCACTCCGTGTTGTCTTCTTTGAGATGTTCGGTTTGAGAACGGCTAGAAGCATTGCGAAACCTGTCAAGGAAATTCTTGAATTATACGATCCGAGCGGTACTTATCTTGATCAGCGAGGAACCGTGGGCCGTATACCTCAATTCATCGAAAGTGATCAAAGACACTTTCGTGCGATTTATTGCTAAGCTGTTGTATGCGGTACACCCGGCGTTTGCGGTGATCGAATGAAGCGGTCAATACATAGCCGCATGCTCACTTAACACATTCATCTCAAAAGAAATCATGATTAGTGCATCAATGACTCGGATATTTTCACTCCATGCTTACGCTTTCTGGCTGCGCCAATATCATGAATCAACAAAAGCTTCCGCTACTCTGATGAGAAGATATCATGATCCAGAATGTGAGCATGTCGGTCCGAATGTCACAACATCACATAATACCAACACCACAATGGATGTCAGAGATTTTGATTAGTGATGATCTCAAAGGCGGCTCAAATTATTATCCGTGGATCGATAAAGACCTCCACTTGGATTAACCAAACATGCAATGAGTGGAATCAATGACTACGAGCTTGGGAGCAAAGTACTACATCAAGAATGCAAGATCAATTGTTAATGTAATATCGGATTGTATTCAATGTCATTTTAGTATATGTTTGAGGTGACCTCCCTTAGGGGAGATTGTTAGGAATTAGAAATTCCGGTATTAAAGAGTCGGTCACCTCAAGTATATGTAATCGTTAGAAAGCTTGTAGTCGTAGTTATATAAAGTTAAGTAGTATTTAGTTAAGTAACACCGTGGAGGACGGACGGGTCTTTACCCTTGTATGCACGATCCACGGCCCGTTGTGTGGCGATTTATGTAAGACTATAAATACTCTCTACCTCCCAAGGTAGAGAGTTGGAGCTCATAATAATATCTTTCACTTTCTCTCACTAAGTTCCCTAAACCTCTAACTTTCTCTCTCTAGAATTCCATCTATATTCTACTTTGTGTTATGGTTTGATGTGTATGTGAAAAGTTATATCTTACAACATCAAGTCTTTCTTTGTCTTATGTTTGTCGACACAAGGATGACACATAATATTTGAGTACCCAAAATATC
The DNA here is from genome assembly GCA_910596185.1 of Chrysanthemum makinoi. Taxonomy (NCBI): domain Eukaryota; kingdom Viridiplantae; phylum Streptophyta; class Magnoliopsida; order Asterales; family Asteraceae; genus Chrysanthemum; species Chrysanthemum makinoi. The sequence goes on from OU343223.1 coordinate 171,893,584, forward strand.
TATGTACACCATTTTACATACTTAGGTTTAATATATTATAACACTTAACACATACATAAGATATTATCAAGGTGTAAAAAACAAAAAAAAAAAACATACTCTCCCTTTCTTCTCCAATATAACCGGCCAAGGGTAAGACCAAGCAAGGAAGCCAAAAATCTTTCAAGTCAAGTTATTTACACAACTCTAGTATACTCTTAATCAAGGTTTTGAGATAAAAACCTAGGGTATTAGGATAAACCCTTGTTCTTTAAACCTCATCAATTAACTAGTAAGCATTTCATGATCATTTTTTATTTTTCATATTCATACTTTGGTCATTTTATCATGCTTGAGAAAAAACATGCAAGTTATATGATTATCTATACCACTTTATTTGTTTTTAAGTGCTATTAATGAATATATATCATCCAATAATTATCTCTTGAAACATATCATTTTTGATGATGTCTAGGAACCCATGACACCCTAATAAGGTGTATGGTAGGTTTAGAATAGCTTTGGCGTTGATTTGAAGTGGTTAGAATAAGTATTACGCGAGAAAAATCCATTTCGACAACTATATATAAGGGTCTGATCATTTTTACTAATTCTGGAAAATTCGACAGTTTACAAAATATTTTGGGCTAGATATTCAGAAAATATACTTTAAAACGAAAAAGTGGCCGCTTGAACGGGTTAAAACGGAGTTATAACGAAGAAGTTATGCTATTTTCAAGTTTAACGACGAAAACTATATTTTCAGAAAATTTCAGCATGCTGTCCCAAACTATTACGAGTCAAAAATGAGTCTTAAGCGTTATTAAATGAGTTGATTTATCAAAAATATATTAGTATACTTTAACCCGAAGCTAAGGACATATAAAACGTAGAAAACGGACTTGTAACGATTAAATTACACGCGTTTAAACAAGGTTTTCGTAACTATTTCATATAAGCATAACTAATATATTTTCTAATAGCCAAAAATTACGGCCGCGAATGACCATGTTGAGGGTCGTTTTTAACAATGATGGAGTACTTTTTATAAAATGATGTCTTCTAGTAAAAGTAAGTTCGCCTAGCCTATTTTCCAAACTGTCCAACCGTTCGTCAAACGGAGTTGTAACGAGTAAAATACGGTCACTTAAACTTTGCCGAAAACCACCTTTAAACAATATTTTGGGTACAAGTACCCTACTTTACCTATGTTTTTCTCCATGATCGAGACCTCTATGATAAAAACTTAAAAGCTAAAACTTTGAGATAATGCTACAAGCTTTCCAAAACCATTGAGTTTGTTTCCTAACACTCGATGTGCACCATTTTGCGTCTAGCTTTTCGAGGCCATTTAGTCACTTTCATGAATTGTCAAATGACATTATTTTACGACGAAAAGTTATAATTTCATAATAAATCACTAAATGACTATCGTAAGATATTATTTCAACGTATATACTTATAAAGTAATTTAAAAATTGTCAAGACGTTATAAGATTATTTTTCGACGATAAACGTTATTTTCGAAATTCACAAGTGGTATAGATATCATACGAATTGCATGCATAACATTACATCATGAATTATTATAGAACATATCATTCATAATAGGTCACGGTTAGAGGTTGCGCCTCATTTCAGTGTATCCACTTTTTCCATCACATCATTGTCCAAGTGAGTTCCATAGCCCCATTTTCAATTGTTTTAATGCTTTTATTAAACTCTTTGGGGGAGATACATGCTCAACAACTTTTATGACATTCATGACTATTTGCAAACTATATGTTTATCTGAACTGAATGTTTAGTCATACGAAGTAACAGTATTGCCATACTTAGAATTTCTATATCATAAATCATTGGGCTAGCGGTCTTGGTATAATCATTGAACTAATTTACTTGGTATAATCATTGAACTAATGGTCTTGGTATAATCATTGAACTAATGGTCTTGGTATAACCATTGAACTAATGGTCTTGGTATAATGTTGAACTCGCGGTCTTGGTACAAACATGAACTAATGGCCTTGGAACGATTTGAAACTATACGAATTATGTGTTATGTCAAGTAACTATTGATACATTAAGTTATGCACTATTTTGTGAATTCATTTGACGATGTGTGTTTGAACATAAACTATACACATTTTGGCAGTGGGTTGTGAACACACAGGTTGCAAATTTTGTATGGGCGGAACTTGGAACTGAGTGGATTTACAATGCCTTTGCTGCATAAACGATTTTGAAAGGCTTTACATTTCAACGCAAACTCTATGAACTCACTCAACCTTTGTATTGACACTTTTAGCATGTTTTATCTCAGGTATCTAAGGCATACACTTCATGGCATGCATGTGGAATTATCATAGAGTCGTGGTGACGACAGCGTCTCAATGGGATTTATGCACTTTAAAAACATCGTTTGGCTTGTATCAAACTTATTTCCGCACATTATGATTTTCATTTGGGATCTATATTTTGTAAACTCTTAATGTTTTATTAAATCAAATGATGTGTAACTGTGATGCTATGACAGTCAACCCCCAGGAATTCCATTCCGCTGCAAAAGCAGTAATTTGGGGTGTGACAAGCATTAATAGAATACTTAATACGGTATAAAACACATCTTAGCCACACAACTTAATACTAAGTTCTCATTTAGGATATGCAAATTCTTCCTTTCAATTTCATTATATTTGAGTTCCCGTTCATAATCATTGACTTCAACAATCATTGCATCAAATTCCTTTTCCATTTCTTTAATATCCGAGTTTATCCCCTTTTGAAGACTTTCAAATTGACCTTTTAATTGTTTAAAGAAAGGCATGACCTCAGTTAAATAGCATTCTTTAGTTTGCTCAAAACCCCTTTCCCCTTCAGTTATCCCTGTAGGTGTGATTCTCTCATTACATGTCTTCTCAAAATCAACGAATAGTTGATACACAACATACAGGCTGATTAAGGTCTTACTATTAGTGGAAATAGTTCTAGGAACTAAATGCATTGGTGTATTCGGAGGATACACAGTAGCTGCAGGCACTTTCCTAAGGGGAGTGTTTGTTTCAACAAGTTCTTTAGCTTTTTGCTTATACATATCTTTCTTCTAAAAAATTTGTTCTGTGGTTAATTGAGTTTGAGGCTTAAACTTGTTCAGGGAGATCCAATTTTTTTTTTGTGTAATCATGGGGTTTGATTGTTATGTTATTCTTTTTACACTTAGGATCTTCTAGCTTCTTATCCATTTTCTCCCTAGAGGCATCTTCTAATTTTCTATCATCTTCCGTGCTTCCAATACATGAAGGTGTTTGCCTAGGCTTAAGGATCTCATTACCATCATATACAATCTTATGGAAAGCTTTAGCTCTTTTACAATACTCGGGATTTGGTTCCTCTATTAGGGGAATACTATGCTTATCGCTTAAGACTCTATGCTTAGTGATCATGTGAGCAGTCTGAATGGTGTTTCCTTGTACGTACAACTTATTTTCAAGCTTGTTTTTCAAAGTTTTTAGATTAGAAAAGTCATTCAAAAGTTTTGATTCCTTAGCATTAAATTCTTGTTTAAGCACTTTAACATTATCTTGAAGATCTTGCTTTTGCTTAACAGTTTTAGAAAGCTTTTCTTGTAAGGAGTTTAACTCTTGTTTTAACACTTCTTCTCTAAATTTACTTTTTCTAATAATTGTACTCATTTGGTCATCCATTTCCTGCTCACGGTTAGTTAAATCAAACTTAGCACCTTGTTCATAAATAGCAACTTGTTCTTTATATGCATTCAGTTCAGAGATAACAGAATCATCAGGGGCACATGCAGTGTATTCATCAAAAACATAGTCATCATTGACTGCAGAAGATACATCACTTGGTACAATCTCACTTTCACTTTGTGTCACATATTGATCATATGGGACAATATTACTATGACCCTCATTATCAATATCTGATTCAT
>OU343223.1:171898464-171933351 GCA_910596185.1 Chrysanthemum makinoi
GGTTGGCCCTCCAACCGATTCGGTTGGTGGTATGCCTCAAACCAAATTCGCCCAGCCGATCCGGTTACGGGTTCCGACCCATCGGCTGGAGTGAATTTCCAATTTTTTTTTAAATTTATTTTAATATTAATTAAAAATTAATTAAAGACAATTAATTACAAATTAAACTCTAATAAGTGTGACTACTCATTAACCTATTAATTAAAATCATTAACTATACTAATTAAGCATAAACAATCATTAACTAGACTTAATTAACTAATCATTAAAACTAACTAAAACTGAAAATTAACTAAACAATTAAACTAATCAAGACATAATTAATTAGAAATTAAATAAAACTAAAAATAAAATATAACCAAAAATCTAAAAAAATGATAAAAACAAGCATAAGCAAGCTTCTAAAGTAGCCTAAAAAAATCAGAAATGACAGGAAATAAGCTACAAACTAAAACACAAAACACTAGATTAACTAGAACTTGAAAAATAAAAACATATTTTTTTACCGAGAGGACCAACCGGATCGGTTGCTCCCGCAGCCGATCGGTTGGTCGAAAAACCATTTTTTTAACTTTTTACTTAACAATTGAAACCAAACTCAAATATTACGAAATTTACAGAAACAAACAAATCAAAAACACTCAAATCCCCGGCAGCGGCGCCAAAAACTTGATGTGCTCTACCTTGTGCAAGTTTTAAAATTTATAAACACGATTTATCCGGTAATTACTTTAACACATACGAGCAAGTATACTCATTCGTGATAGAAAAGGTGGGTAAGTCGAGGTTGTCCCAACAGATTTGCGTTTTAATTTGTTAAAGTATTTGAGACAAGAAATCTTGTCAAGGCTTCCTTCAAAGTGGTGGTTTAGTAAAAATTCAAATTAAGAAACATATACTTGTGTGAAGTCTATAGGTAATCATAAAGAGTGTTCATGAAGGCTTGGTGTAAACTTTGATGCAATGCACACATCATAAGCAAATGATTTCCAATCCATAGTTTATGTTTTGTAAAAATCATTTTAAGAATAAAAACATGTAGGTAATCCTTTCGGTCCTTAGCCTAATGATTATTCTTTGAAAATCCATTTGTTTGTAGAAGGTTCTTATTAAACTTGTTCCTACGAATCTTTTGACCCTTTCGTGATGAAAATGTTGGGCCATATACAATCATGTATATGTGATTTGATACAACAAAACTACATATGCTTCAATGAAGATAATTGAAGGACTTAATATGCATAATGGAGATTCTACAAGCTGATGGAGTATGTGCAAAATACTTATCTTTATTAAAGATATCAGAAGATCTTGTATAGAAGATTACAGAAGATATTGTTTTACTTGTAGGTTAAGTTTGTAACCCTAGCACCTCTATTATATAAAGAGATGACAGGCACGTAGTTTAACATGTGATTAGAACTACACACAAAAATATACGTCATATATTATTAGTTAGTTCATAGCTTCAAGGTTGAAAAACCCTATCACTATTAAGAGTGATCGTATTAATAATATTGAGGCTTAGTTTGATATTATTACTGTGTTCTGCTATTATTATTGTTCGTGTTCTTCTTAGCCTTACTGAGTAGATTCCGCATACTCATTAAAAGTTACAGGTAGGATTCCACTTAGTAGTTTTGTATTTATACAAGATTGCTAAACCCTTTATAAGTTAAGGTTAAAGATCCATACAACAACAACTGTCTACGAATCGGGATCTACATTTGGTATCAGTCGCCAGGGGGAAATTCTACATAAGAAGAGCGTCTGATCCAGTGAAGTTTGCAGTGATGGCCATTTTTTACACATCATCCAGTGATCCACACAAGAAGGTCAAATTCTGTGTTAACTGTCATGATTCTTATCAAACCTTGCTTAAAGATCTTGAACTTGAAAAAAAGAGTCATAGAACAGCTAGGGCTGAGAAACTAGAATATTTATTTAATCTAGAAGCAGTTGAAGCTAAAGTTCTTGTTTATAAAGATAATGAAGAAGCTTGGACAGAAAAGTACAACCAACTAGAGTATCAATTAAAACTAAGTGATTGGAAGTTAGGTTGTAAGATATCAGAAGTTGAAAAGCTCACCAAGGAAAGGGATGATCTTTTACAAAAACTTGCTAGTCAATCTTGTGAATCTATGAAAAGTGAAAGTTTAGGTGAGAAGAATGCTACACTAGCTTCACCTACATAAACTGATCAGATTGATAGGAATAAGGTCAACATTGAAGATTGTGTTGAACGTGATGATAAAGTAGTTCCTGAAGGTTTTTCAAAGGTTAAAAAGAAAAAGAGCTTGAAGTCTGTGAAGTTTGCTGAACCTTTAGAAACCAAACCTGTTAAAAGTCACAACAAGTCAAATAAAAACCCTAGGAACAACAACAATAGTCCTAGAGGTAATCAAAGAAACTGGAATGGGATGATAACTCAAAAACTCGGGACGACTTTTGAGTTTCAGAATAAAGCTTGCTATGTTTGTGGAAGTTTTGATCATCTGCAGTATACATGTAAACACAAGAAACCAGTTAGTGATCAAAAGCATGTATGGAACAACTCAAGGAGGATTCACCATAGAAATTTTTCAAGTGATTCTAAATATCCTCAACAAAGAAGGTTTTTTAACCCATCAGCAGTGCTTACTAAACAAGGATTGAAACAAATTGCTAGGCCTAAAGTGACAAGATCAGTACTTTCTCAAAGTACTGATAGGTTATCCCGAAGTACTGCTAGGCCAAAAGAAAGTACTGCTAGGCCGAACTCAGAGGTTAGTGTTGTTAAGGCTTCAGCGAGATGGGTTTGGAAACCTAAACAAGAAGAATTAGATATTTCTGAAAACAAGAATTCATCAAAGATCTTAACATGATATGATTATGTTGATGCTTATGGAAGATTCAAGTCTATTCTGGCTTGGGATTTCAAAAAGCATTAATTTTTAATGTATTGTGTGCATAGCAATTCATAGAAAGTGGGTGATTGAGAATTGCTATGGTGTATGGTGTTAGTTAACATGAAGGTTTATGGTGTTTATTCATGTCTTGTTCAAAGTACTGCTGCACTTATCAAGTATCTGGAGTGCAAGTTATGATTGGTCGAAGTTTGCTTTGAAACAATATTGAAATTTGATAGGGGAAGACAGCAGATTTTGTGTCACTAATTAGAGATTAGTTAGTTGGGACGTTTGTACGTACTTGTGCTCGTGTTGACCGACATATCCGAAAGTACTGCTATCTTTATGCGATATTGGGTAACACATGGTTTGATTTCTCGGATGCTTTATGGTTATTATTTTTGAGAATTCAAGAGCAGGTTAACATAAATTTCAGGGGAAGTGTATACAAGTTGCTTATCTTCACAGGTTCCCTATTCGATGATTACAAAAGGGGAAGAAGTTAACATGAAGATTATTTGCAGCTTATTTATGTGTGTTTGTTTCATTCACGGAGATGATTACATCTCAACTTCTCTATTTAAGGGGAAGTTCGTACACGACTTTGTTTATTTTGTCATCATTAAAAAGACAAAATAAATACAAGAATGAAACAATGGGAATGAAGATTATCGTCATTGAAGATTGCTGAATTTCATGAAGATAGTTTTGTAATATCAAATAGGGGAAGATTGTTGGGCCATATACAATCATGTATATGTGATTTGATACAACAAAACTACATATGCTTCAATGAAGATAATTGAAGGACTTAATATGCATAATGGAGATTCTACAAGCTGATGGAGTATGTGCAAAATACTTATCTTTATTAAAGATATCAGAAGATCTTGTATAAAAGATTACAGAAGATATTGTTTTACTTGTAGGTTAAGTTTGTAACCCTAGCACCTCTATTATATAAAGAGATGACAGGCACGTAGTTTAACATGTGATTAGAACTACACACAAAAATATACACGTCCCATATATTATTAGTTAGTTCATAGCTTCAAGGTTGAAAAACCCTATCACTATTAAGAGTGATCGTATTAATAATATTGAGGCTTAGTTTGATATTATTACTGTGTTCTGCTATTATTATTGTTCATGTTCTTCTTAGCCTTACTGAGTAGATTCCGCATACTCATTAAAAGTTACAGGTAGAATTCCACTTAGTAGTTTTGTATTTATACAAGATTGCTAAACCCTTTATAAGTTAAGGTTAAAGATCCATACAACAACAACTGTCTACGAATCGGGATCTACAGAAAACATTTCTAGTCTTGTTTTAATAAGTAAACATGGTGAGTGTCAATCACCATATCCCCATACTAGTTTTTCACTTAACTTTTTGGAATAAAACATAAGAGAAAACCTTTCAGTTCTTTATCTTGAAAATGTTTTACCAACAAATCAAACAAGACTAGTAGTTTTTCCAACAAACTCAGTTAAACAAGATCATTTACATGCATCACATATAAGAACACACCTACAATTTCCTACATCCTTACACACAAGTATATTCAAGAATTACTCCATGACAATCATAACATAACACAAGTAGTAAAAAGGTAATTCAAATAATTCAATAGAATAGAGATTCATGACAAAGTTCAATAGAATAACTAAGCTTTGTATTACAAGAATTAGAAATTTGTGGAATATAGCAACCACGCGCCTCCAATCATCTTAGCCTAACCGTACAACTCCAAATGATTACACAATGGTTGACAATTTGTCTCACCACTCTCCTAGACGTTTTACAGCAGATATAGGACTTTTGGGATGAATAATATGGGTTGGTAATAGCTTTGGTGTAAACTATTACTCTTTTGGATGTGTTACTTCTAAACAACTAAGTCTAGGTACATTATATAGATAGGAACCCTTTACGATCAAGCCAAAAACGTCCTCAATAAGTTATTCAATGGAAATGATCGGCCTCTCATGATTAATAGAAGTTAAGGCATCACTAAATGACCAAAAGTGTAACTGCAGGGGCTCCAGCTGGATCGGTTGCGACGCAGCCGATCCGGTTGCGTTTTGACCATTCCCCAGCCGATCTGGTTGCGGGCTCCGACCGATTGGCTGGGCGCCTTCTGTATACCCAATCTTGACTTTTGTTGACTTTTCTCGATTCGTGCCTTTTTCTTTGCTTTTGATGTTGATTTCCAAGACGAAACTTGAAATTTATTTGATATAGACACTTAGAAATCCTTGTGCTTCCCAATCATTGAGTCCATGAGCTTCCTCACATGACTTTCTTCCTCGGGAATTATCCAAATGTGCATGAAATATTCATTTCTTCACCTTTTATGATACCTGGCTACATTCACATACAAATACGCTTCTTTTGCACTTTTGAAACAATTATGAGTAAATATAGCCTATTATCATACACAAAATCAACAATAACGCTACTAAAAACATACTCATTCTGAGAGTTATCACTCTTCAATCTCCTCATTTGATCCCGATGAAACATCCTTTTATCCAGCCTCTTGATTATCCCTTTAGCTTCCATCTTTTCCTCTGAATTCCACCTCTTCTTTGACCCAATACCTACCTTAATATCCTTTAACCGGTACGCTAACCCATCTCGAACCATTTTCAATGTGTGATCGCATAATTTATGAATCTCGGGGTACGCCATGAAGCAATTATGGTGAAGTTCATTGTGGTAAACAACTTCAAACTTTGGTTTCTTCAAGATGGTGTACTGAGATAGTTGGTTGATGTTGGGAAAGTGTAACAACGGTTGTGTAAGGTTGATTCTCTTCTGGTATGATTCGACCGCGAGCTGGAGATCTTCAACACGCTCTTGAACCACCTTGCTTCAAATGAATATCAAAAGGGTTGTGATGTATTGAAGCTGAACATTCGTGGACAATTGTCTCATCCATCTTTGCACCTTAGCAAGATACATGTCTTCTATGTCGTTGAGCGACAATCTCGGAAAATCAACCTCAGTGAAGTCATATTCTTGTTCGTCCTGTCTTTTGACTTTGATTTCCTTCAAGAATGAATAAACCCATTTCTTAGCCAAAGAGACGTTCATAATAGCAACGATCTTCTTATCACTACACACCTCCTTGTTCGACCTTTGAACTTGGCAGATTCTATAATACAAATTTCTCCTTGATGGCCAATTGTGAATCCCATACTTAGCATCAATATGATAGTCCACCACTTTGTCAACGAACAGTTTGGTGGCCTATTCCTCAATGGAAACATTGGTAGAGAAGATTGCAGCTGGTATATTGAAAGTCAGTGATGTAGCGTACTTCGTGCTGATGTCGCTATCGTGTTGTAGAAACTCGAGGTCGTTGTTAAAGAAGAAGCGGTAACAAATCTTTGGTTGCTCTGGTCGGCTAATGGTTGGTAGTGGTTTGGTCCAATCTGTGTAATACGGAGTGTTATTCTTTCTTGAGAAGTCGATGTTCGACTCTGGATTTAGCCAGTCAATGTTGTTAGACACGGATCGAGCAATGTTATCGAGATGGTATTTGACTTCAATAGCACTTTCGGATATGTCTTTCATCAATTGGAACGCGTCGTTCTTGATCCGGAGTAATTCCCTCTTCATCATCTTTTTGACTTTAAACTCTTCTTGGATAATCTTGATGTGCTCCATAGTAAGACCATCTACCGGTTCTTGACCTTCCGGTAATCGAGGCGTTGCATCAACAAGCTTACTAAACCAGTCATACTCTTTCGTGTCATCTTCGTCTAACCAGGAGACGACCGAATCTGATTTCTTCATTTTTGGCTTGGAGGAGGATTCCGGTTGTTGCTTGGATGATGGTGGAGGTGATGGTTGTTGTTGGGGCACAGGATTTTCTTCGTCTTCACCACTGGTATATTGAAAGTGATCACCGGTTTTCTCCAATGGTGGTGGAGACTCAGAATCCTGAGGTTTATCAGATGCAGGAGGTTCCTGAGTAGCCTGAGTAGTAGATGTGGTGGTGGTCTTTTGCTGTGGTGGTGGCATAGATGATGAAGACTCACCAGTTTTCTTTTGACGTTTTGCGTTCGGGTCTTTGTCTATGTCATCATCTCTGTAACGCTTCTCTAGACCAGCTGCTTCCTTGCATGTTGTCTTCAGTTAATGGGCAAGGGGTACCTCAAGAAACTTCAATTCATCAGGTGTGAGTGTCAAAGATCGAGCAGTCATCTGAGTTATCAGCTGTGATAAGAGATCAGTTTCTGTTACATGAGGAGGGGGAGATGCATTGTCACGGTGTTGTAGTAATTATGCAATGCGATCAGTGTTCTCAATGTAGGATAAAATTTTTTGGAGAACATGTCTTTAGTTATTCCAGGGACATATTGGAGAAGGAACTGATGAGTGTATTATTTAATCTTCTCGTCCATTTCTCCTTGAATGTCTCTGTTGAGGAATAGCTTAATCTGATTTCTCTCCTCAATGAGCGTGTTCATCTCTTGACCAAGTAAATTGACCCTGTCAGCCAGCAAGTTTAGTTTTCTGTCAACCATACTACGTTTTCTTGCTTTTTTTTACATCTTTTTGGATCCTCGCTTTGGTACGAGATGCCTATGTATCTGCAGTTTTCTTGATTGACTTGGATGATGATTTTGTTGTTGTTTCTTTTGATGGTGGTGGTGATGAGTGAGATAATGATTCAGTTGTGGAGTCATGGGGTTTCTCTGAGGGTTGCTCATGATTGTGTTCAGGATTTTCTAGGATGTAGCTATCTGTTTCAATTCTGATCCTTTCATCTTCTTCCTTCTTAGCAAGCTCCTCTTTAGCACATGCTTCTTCAGCAGCCCTTTCTTTCTCAGCTTTTTCCACATCTTCATCAGTTCTCTCATCTTCTTTAAAGTCAAACTTACCTTCATAATCCTGCTGCTTCTGCTCTGTCGATTCCTTGGTGGTAGCACCAGTTCCCTTATCGGGTTGATTAACCGCATCAAGAACTGGTGTAACTGGAACACCACCGCTGGAACCTCCAGGGCCTGTCATCTCTTGAGCTTCAAAATCTTTGGCAGCTTTCTCAATCCTTAGTCGTTTCAGAGTTTTCTGGTAATCTTTGTCTTCATCCTTAGGATCATTTTCTTCATCAGAATCTTCTTCCTCTTCTTCTGCCACTGGCTTCTTCCCTTTGTCTGATGAGGGACCTGAAGGTTTGTCGTGAACATGTTTTAGAGTAGTAAATCACCTCTTCAGACTCAGTTTCAGAGTCATCATCTTGTGGAATAGGTTCTGGTTTAAGTTGTGGACGAACGATCTGAGTTGGGACTCTTTTCTTGCTGGGCGGATGCCTCTTCTTATAATTGTTGGTGCTCCCAGTGCTTCCAGTGTGTAACATATTAGATTTCACATACACATCAAACCATAACCAAAGATGGCGTACAAGATGAGTTTTAGAGAGAGAAAGTTAGAGGTTTGGGAACTTTAGTGAGAGAAAGAAAAATCTTATTATGAGCTCCAACTCTCTACCTTGGGAGGTAGAGAGTATTTATAGTGTTACAATAAAATGCCACCTGACGGGCTGTGGATCAGGCATACAGTGGGTAAAGACCCATCCGTCCTCCATGGTGTTACTAAGCTAAATACTACTTAACATTAAATAACTACGACTACGAGCTTTCTAACGATTACATATACTTGAGGTGACCGACACTTTAACTACTGGATTTTCCAAATCCTAACAATCTCTCCCTAAGGGAGGTCACCTCAAGCACACATTAAAATTACATAGAATACAAACAGATATTACATTGAGATTGTTCTTGGATTCTTGTTTATGTTCTTTGTTCTGTAGCTCGTAGTCTTTGATTCTTCATTTTCGCATGTTTGGATAATTTAAGTGGAGGTCTTTAAGCGATCCACGTGATAATGAGTTTTGAGCGGCTTGGAGATCATCGGCCACATTAATCTCGACTCATCCATTGTGGTGTAGGTATTATGTGATGTTGTGACATTTGGACTGACATGCTCACATTCGGATCATGATATATTCTTATCAGAGTAGCGGAAGCTTTCGTTGATTCATGATATTGGCATTAGCGTAGCGAGAAGCATGGAGTGAAAATATCAGAGTCATTGATGCACTAATCATGATTTCTTTGGAGCTGAATGTGTTGAGTGAGCATGCGGCTATGGATTGACCGCTTCATTACGTCAGGTACGCAAGCGTTAGGGTGTACCTGCATACAATAGTTAGCACTAAAGCGTATGAAAGTGTCTTTGATCACTTTCATTGAATTGAGGTACACGGCCCATGGTTCCCCATTGATCAGTACAAGTACTGCCTGCGATCAGGTATAATTCCGAAGAATTTCCTTGACAGGGTTTCGCAGCTGCTCTAGCTGTTCTCAAACCGGAACGTCTCAAAGAAGACAACACGGAGTGAGTGAACCAGCGAAATGAGATTCACTAATTTTGAAAAACAATCGTGTATTGCTCAATAGAAATTGTTTTTGCAATGCAACGAAGGTTTTAATGAAAATCAGTTATCAATCATATCAATCATAAACACCTTTTATTTTGAGAAATGGGTACACAGTCGATGTGCTAAGGAAAAGAGTTTTTAAGCACAACGACCGGTTTTTCAAAGGTATCCGTCAATCCATAACCTAAACCAGGATTGATTCAATAGATTGAATCGCCTCATTGTTTCTGTTCAGTTGTCACATGGTTGATCTATTGAATAGATCTCACATGCCACCTACCAGGAGCTTGTTTGATGTTGGCTCCAGAAGGCTTTCCATCTTCATTGTGAATATGTATGCATATCACTCAGATGTTCTGGCAATACCACAAGGATAATGCGTAGGACTCATAAGATATAATCTCTCTTTCCACATTGTGTGAAGCAGAGAGTCTTCATTGAAAGTGTCCTAATAAGATTTATTGATGATCTCGTTGCTCTAGACTCAATTGTGCATATTTGGTTCCTATGCCGGAGACTAGGGAGAGGGTCTCCTTCTTCAATACCAACTATCTCTAAGAGAAAGTCGATAGATTATGTCGGTTCCCCGTGAGAATGAAACAAGTCCTTTTAAGAGGAACTTGAGTAGCTTGGGAAGTTGTAGTACATTGCGTCACTGGGTCCATGACGTCTTATCTTCAATACCGGCGTTACCTTGGTAACCACCAGTAGCATATGTATTGAACCCGTTTACGCCCTAAGGTTGAATAAATGGAGGGCTATTTCTTTTCACCCTTTTCTCATTCAATTCTTTTTCATTCTTCAACCCCTTCAGTGCTTACCGAGACTTCATTACTAGAACCTTGTTGGGTTTATTCCAATACTAGCTCAGACTCAGTCCACACTCTTCCCATATCTCACTTTTCTCCTTTTTTTCATCATACCTAAGGACTTCTACACTATCTAGTGGATTGTCCTGGGTAGATCCCTCCGGTTCTGGCGGATCATGGGAACTCAATCAAACCTTATCATCCTTATATCACCATGCATAAAGTAGAGTTGGTTGGTCTTTTGGTGTAGTTCTTCCGCCTTGAAACAAATTGAAAACCATTTAAAAATCAATCAAGATACTTGTGATATAGAATCAAAGCATTTTGTATCTTAACTGTTCTGATATTTTAGAAATGCTCCCCCTCAACATATGCATAAAAATTCAGAATTTGTTTAGCACATGGAGGGAAGAGATCTTTGAAATCGTTAGATTAAGAATGAAAGGTCCAATATTTTGATTTACATTTTCTAAAATGATCATCATCACTTCCCAATCAATTTGAGTAGATAAAACATTTTGGGGAAGGATGAGGTTTTCACAAGTTTGCTCCCACTCAATATGTGCCTCGAAGTTTGAAAGAGTTTTGCAGATATTAGAGGGAACCTGCACTAAGAGACAATTCAATCACGTTTCAATAGTTTGAGGTTTAAAATAGATGCTCCCCCTCAACATGTGCATGGAAAATTTGAAGTCGTTTGTCACATGCGTGGAGGAAAACATGCTAAACACTTATGAAACCATTTATCGAATTATCAGTTTAAATCCAATTTAAATCACAAATTCTCCCCGATCACAATTATCAAATCATTTGAGATTTGTGATCTCTTATAAATTTAAATTGATTTTGAAAGCTTTTAAGGAGAATTGTGACTTGATTATGAAAACGTTTTAACTGATAAGGATTGGATTTTGAGACTTTAAACTCCATTGATTAAACATGCATGATTTTCATTTGAAAACATAATAATAGCCAAGGTCTTGAACCAATTGTGTAAAATATTGTAAAACATTTAGAGTCGACCTTGCTCATTTAAGCGCAAATTGTTTGAACAGAACACTTTTGGATTTGATTGAAAAATCATTCTCCCTCCTCAATCAATGACGAAATTTGTTGATTGATGGATTGAGATTTTGACGCTTGATAAGTTCTTTTGATTTTCAAAAATAGAGTCCGAAATATTTTCAAAACAATTGAGTTTTCATAAGATTGCAAATATTTTTCAGAGAAATCATTTAGAAGGAAAAATATTTGAATTTGAACATTTGTCTTGTTAGTGACAAACATTTGTTTTTAGAATCAGAGCATTAGGTTTGAAACATGAGATAAAGCATTGCTCTGTTCTTTCTTTGAAAAGCGGGTTACTGCCTGAAATGATAATAAGCCATATTTTTACTTTCTCCCAAAAATATTTTTTGATTTTTTTTTTTGATTTTTTTTTTAAAAAAAACTTTCGAACAACATCTAAAGTCCCGTGTCACTCTTTGACTGACAGCACAAAGACCGTACATATATATCGAATCAAGAAAGAAAAAACAAAAAGACAATATTTTTGAGATTTTTCGAGTTTTTCAGATTTTTATGGATTTTTGAAAGTTTTATATTTTTCTATTTGCTTTTAGTTGGTTTTATAATTTTGTATTTTGCTTTTTGAATAAATATATACAAAATATAGATGAAGGAAAGACCTTTACTCCTTGTCTTCCTCCTGAAGACGTTTGAGTGTTTCTGGTTGAAGGCTTTTCAAGCGAAGTCGAGGAAGAATAAACTCAAAACGTTCTCTCGGAAGAGCTTTGGTGAAGATGTCTGCTAACTGGTATTCTGACTTCACAAAATTGAGTTCCACCACACCGTTTTCCACTTGCTCCCTGATGAAATGATGTCGGATGTTAATGTGATTTGCTCTTGAGTGTTGTACGTTGTTGCATGAGAGAGCAATAGCACTTTTATTATCACAGTACAGAGGGATTTTGTTGAATTCAAAGCCATAGTCAGATAATTGGGATCTCATCCAAAGGATTTGAGCACAACAAGATGACATGGCTATGTATTCAGCCTCTGTAGAGGAAATAGAAGTACTCATTTGCTTCTTTGAAGACCAGCTCACAAGCTTTTCACCCAAAAATTGAGCACCTCTGACGTGTACCGACGTGTATCTTGACATCTGCATGATCAGCATCTGCATAGGTACATTAGTGACATACGGTGTCCTTCGGTAAAATAGTCCCATATTGATGGTTCCTTGGAGATACCGAAAGACCCGTTTAACCGCTTCAAGATGCATTTTAGTAGGCTTAGCACGATATATAGCACACATGCACACAGCGAACAAGATGTCTGGTGCGCTAGGCTGTGAGGTACATCAGGGATCCAATCATACTACGATATTTCGTTTGATCTACCATGATCCCTGAGTTTTCCTCATCCAGCTTAGTACGTTCAATCATGGGAGTGTCAACGGTGTCACATGATACAAATCCAAATTTCTTTAAAATCTCATTTGCATATTTAGATTGATTTATTAAAATGCCTCCGGGACTTTGTGAAATTTGTAATCCCAAGAAAAATGACATTTGTCCCATCATTGACATTTGAAATTTGGAACCCATTTCATTTGAAAAACGATCACATTCATTGGGGTCGGTCGAGGCAAAGATAATATCATCAACATAAATTTGAACGTGAATTAAATGTTTGCCTGACTTCCGGGTGAACAATGTAGGATCAACTGTTCCTTTCTTTGAATCCGTGGATAGAAGAAACTTTGATAGCGTATCATACCATGCCCTTGGAGCTTGCGTTAAACCGTAAAGAGCCTTCTTCAAACGATAGACGTGAGTAGGATGCTATGGATTCACAAAGCCTTCAGGTTGGCTGACGTAAACCACCTCTTTCAAATCTCCATTAAGAAAGTCGGTTTTCACATCCATCTGATACACAATCATATTCTTGCTAGCAGCATTAGCCAAGAAGATTCGGATTGCCTCAATACGAGCAACTGGAGCAAATGATTCTTCAAAGTTAATACCCTCTTCTTGACGGTATCCTTTGGCAACCAATTGAGCCTTGTTCTTTAAGACATCACCATGCTCATCAAGTTTCAATTTGAAGATCCATTTCAGAGCAATGATCATAGCACAATCTAGAGCAGGTACTAATTCCCATACATCAAGTCGATCAAACTCATGAATTTCTTCTTGCATGGCATTGAACCAGCAGTCTTCATTCATGGCGGTTTTAATGTCTTTTGGTTCGACCTTAGAGAGTACGGAGTTGAAGAAGCACCATAAGGTATCGGTTGCAAGTTGTTTCCTTGTGGATCTGGGCGAGAGGGTTTCCAATGATGTTATCTAATGGGTGATCATGTGTCCATTTTCTAAGATGTTCATGTGGTTGTTGTTGTGGAACTGAAGTAGTAGAGTCGATGTCTCCTGATGAAGATGGTTAAGATGATGATTCAGGAGCAAATATGTTTTCAAATGGAGCATCTTCGGGAGTTGCAAAGGGATTAACTTCATCATTGATGCCAGAAACAATTCCATGATGTACATTCGATGATTGATGATTTGTTGATGAGACAGAGTGATCAGCAGCAGGCGCTTCTTGACTTAATGAAATTGAGACTGAAGGGTTGACTTCATTTACAGGGATAGGAGCAGCCTATGTTGGTAGAATTGACATTTCATCAGCACTTGGTTCATAGTGTTCATCAAACATTGGATCAAACAATTTCTTTAAATCATCTTCAGATGGAGGTACATATGGAGTTGCTGGAAAGTTTGGTACAAGGGATGAACCAATGGGACTGTTTTGAAGTGCGGGTCCAGAACTGGATTGTCCAGGAGCCATTTGACCGGTCACCTCATCGAACGTATGTGAATTGTTTCCATGATATTTCGGTTCTCTTGTTGTAGATTCGGTAACCCTTCTTGTTTGGTGCATAACCAACAAAACTCCAATATCTGCCTTTGCTCTTAATTTACCTAAGTCTTGACCGTCATTCGTTGGATAGCACAAAGCACCAAACACATGAAGGTAGGAGAGATCAGGTTTTCGTTTATGAACAAGTTCATATGAAGTTTTTCCATGAGAGGTGTGTATAAGGGAACAATTTTGGGTGTAGCAAGCAATGGCAATGGCTTCACCATAGAAAAATTGGAACCTTCAAATAAATTAGCATTGTTCTTGCGTCTTCCACAAGAGTTCGATTTCGTCTTTCAACTACACCGTTCTGTTGAGGAGTTCGTGGAACGCTTCTTTGATGACTGATTCCAACTCTTTCATAAAACTGAATTAAGTCTTTGTTGACAAACTCTGTGCCATTGTCTGTTCGAACAATTACATTGTATTGTTGAGTCGAACTGAAGCTTGTTTGATAAGTTTGATGATGACATCCGGAGTTTCATCCTTTGTCCTCAAAAACTTTACCCAAGTAAATCGAGAGTAGTCATCAACAACTATGTATTTCTTCCCATTTATCGTTTGCACTCTCATTGGTCCTACAGATCCATATGAAGGGTATGAAGAACTTCCATTACTGAATTTGTGGGTTTGGTTTGTGGGCATATTTCGTGCTTTTACCCAATTGGCAGGCTGAAAAAAGATGATCTTTTTCATATTTTAATCTGGGTAAGCCTCTGACAAGATCCTTTCTGGAAAGGGTATTAATGGTGCCGAAGTTCAAGTGATTGAGACGACGATGCCATAACCATGACTTTGTTTTAGAAGCCTTTGACAGCAAGCAGATTGGAGAAGACTTCATCATGTCTTCGATAGAGATCGTGTATAGATTAGAACCACGAGTACTTCTTAATAATTTCACACCATCAAGATCTCTTACGAAGCAAGTATGTTTTCTAAAGGCCACCTCTAAATCGGAATCACATAATTGACCAACAGAGAACAAATTATGACCAAGACCTTCCACATAATATACCCTGGAGATTACACTTTTTCCAACTACATAATCACCATAACCCATAATTGCTCCAAAATGGTCGTTCCCGAATCTAACAGTCCCGATGAATTTACTCACGAAGTTCACGAGCCACGACCGGTCTCTAGTCATATGCTTGGAACAGCCTGTGTCCAAGTACCACAGAATGATTTGAACGATCTGCAGTTGAACACAGACAAGAATGGATAACTGGATAGTTGGGATCCCCATGCAAGAATGGGTTCCACTTGGTTAGTAACAGTGATTGGAACACCCACATCGGAAATAGAAACATCCATATCAGAAGTAAAAGTAATGGAATCATTAGGAATAGATGCAGTGTCTTTGGTATCAGTATTTGACCTATTCAAAGTATGTTCACTTCTTAAGGGAATAGTTCTACCAGTAGGCATCCATTTTCTAGTAGGCATAGTCTTAGCAGATTGAGGGCAGAACTGATTATTCTTATGGCCAAAAGGTATCCATTGATAACCTATCTTTCTAAATGTTCTTCCTGTAGGTTTCCACTGTTTTCTAACTTTCTTTCGTCTTTGCCTATTAGCCTTCTTTGCATGATTTTTAGCATTAACAATTTTAACTAGGCATTTGACAGCATTAGACAAAGCATTCACACCATAATCATGATTAACAACAGAATTCACACAGACATCATTACATGGTTTGCAAATAGTATCAGAATTCGAATTAATTACAGTACGCCTATGGCTAATACTAGAATCAACACGATTCGTTTTATTCAACTCAAACTTAAAGTTCCTAGGTTGGTCTTCTACTCTCTTCCAATGCACATTCTTAGTTTGCGAGGTCCTATCTTGCTTGGTATTGCTTGGAGGCTTTGACCCGCTTGCTTTAATGTCATGATTACTCTGTAGAGGTAATTATGGGAACATTAGTTGGTTGATCTACTTTTTGCATTCCTGAACTAGATGTGCAAGGGTCTGTACTACTAGAAGGCACATTGGTGTTCACTTTCTTGATACTGGGCCTAGAATGGTTTGTATGCTTGGCATTAGGCATAAAACAAGGCATCAAAGCTTTGTCTTTTGCACCTAAGGATTTAGGACATGTTGCAATTACACATTTTAGCAGCTCTTGAGATTGTTTGGCCTGGAGGCAAGCAAACCTAATTTCTCTATCAAAAGGTTTATTAATGAAATCCTCTTCAACAATCTCACGGAAACATTCTAGACTATCCTTAAGGTGAGCACAATAGTAATGAAACACAGGTTCATTATTCCTAAGATGAGGAGGAATGTATTTAACCGTCACAGTGTATTTGTAGTCTGAGGGTGACTTTGATGCAACATTCTTATTAAAAACAAGTGGCAGTTTCCCATTTTCCTGACTCCTCAGATTCTCAATTTCCTTTTGTAAAGACGTTATTTTTTTGTTGTTTTGGTCACGAGTGACTTTCATTGAATCATATAACTCTTTAAAGTGTCGTTTAACCAGAAATTCCCCAATGGAAATGGGAACGCATTACGATGGACCTCGTCACGAAACTTCCTAAGACATCGGGAGGTTACGACGCTATATGGGTAATCGTTGAACGTCTTACCAAATCAGCCCATTTCATATCAATTAGAGAGACTTATTCCATGGAACAACTTACTAGACTTTATGTCAAGGAAATAGTCTCAAGGCACGGTGCACCAATTTCCATCATTTCCGACAGAGATAGTCGATTCACTTCAAACTTCTGGAAATCATTACAAGATTCATTTGGAACCAAATTAGAGATGAGCACAGCATATTATCCACAAACCGATGGTCAAAGTGAAAGGACAATTCAAACATTAGAAGATATGCTGAGGGCATGTGTGATTGATTTTGGAAATGGTTAGGCAAATCATTTGCCAATAATCGAATTCTCGTACAACAATAGTTATCATACCATTTTAAAGCGACACCATTGAGGCACTCTATGGTTGAGGTGTCAATCACTTATTCACGAGTCAAAACCAGGAAAGTTTAACTCACAAGTCCATAAGTCATTCATGAAACAACAAAGTGATCGAACAGATAAAGAATCAGTTACAAACAACAACAAATAGCTAGATAAGCTACGTCGATATATGACGCAAAATATTGGAAGTATGTTCCATAAGTCGCAAACCATTAGAATTTCAAGTTGGCAATAAATTTATGTTCAAAGTCCGTCTTGGAAAGCGCGGTACGATTCGGAAAACAACTGGACGACCGATCACGACCCAAATATCCTCACCTTTCACCGATAACATCGTAGGACCTATGGAGAATTGGGGCTGAATTCCTTTTTGGTTTGGCGAATGTGACAACTCGTAATTTCAGGTCATTTTACAAAATTTGAAAATTTCACTATTTATCTCGGGAATTTACTATTCACCGGTTACTATTCAAAATTTTACTATTCACCATTTTCGAAGTCGAAGTAATATTCTGAGAACGTATTTCAAAATTTACTATTCTGAGAAAAACACTATTCAAGTTTCACTATTTTATCATTTATCGTAAACTAGGTTTACGAGTATCAAATTCGCGTAACCTTAATGGTTTAGCTGCGAATTCATGAACCATCATTCAAGGACATTTCATATAGACTAGGTTTAGTCTACATATCATTAGCATCATTATCATTATATTAATTCATGCATGGTTTTGCATTTTTCATTAGCGTTTATTTTCCTATTACATAAACGCTATAGCGTAAACATTTATTTTGAATATTTGATCCAACACTTCCAAAAATATTCCTAATATATTTTTATACTCATTTTAAGATTATAAAAATTATATTATTATTTTACCCGATGTTTTCAATTTATTTCGTATATAAATTGTTATATTTATATAATTACGACGGCGGTTTTAAGTAAATTCAACCCGATAAATATTTATTCACTCAATTCTTGCAAGAAATGTATTTTTATAATTTTTATGACATCGATATATTTTATTTTGTTCCGTTAAAATTTATTTATAGCTAACGCTACCCTAAATACTTAATATTACATACAACTTACCTATATTACTTACACTATATTACTTTAGTCATACAAAATTTATTATTCTTGCTTTTGTTTTATGGTTGTCGACTAAAATGCATGACACAACACCTTTTGAGCAAAATATCATTTAGACACAATAATGCTTACTTATTTGTATTATATAATAATACTAACACATGTTACATAATATCTAAAAGGTGAAACAAACTCATATCCTTTCCATATTTTTTCTCTATGTTCGGCCATAGCAAGAAGGAGAAATAAATCCATAATTTTTCATGATTCAAGTATTAATCAAGTCTTAGGAATAATCTAGTTAGGGTTTTGAAATAAAAACCTCAAGATTATTAAGCATACTTTGCTCAAAAATTCATAATCATTCAAGTAAGCATTTCATGATTTTTATTACTCTTTCATATTTATATTTATGTTATTTCATTATTGTTGCAAGAAAACATGCATGAATTCCATGATCCATACCACTTTTATTGGTTTTTAGTACATATAATGAGTTTTAATTATCCAAATAATAATCCCTTGTAACATATCATGTTTGATGATGTCTAGGAACCCATGACACCCTAAGAAGGTGTATGGTAGGTTTAGTGTAGCTTTGGCGTTGATTTGAAGTGGTTAGAATAAATATTACGCGAGAAAAATCCATTTCGACAACTATATAAAAGGGTCTGATCATTTTTGTTAATTCTGGAAATTTCGACAGTTGATAAAAATATTTGGGCTAGATATTCAGAAAATATACTTTAAAACGAAAACGTGGCCGCTTGAACGGGTTAAAATGGAGTTATAACGAAGAAGTTATGCTATTTTCAAGTTTAACGACGAAAACTATATTTTCCGGAAAATAGCATGCTGTCCAGATTTTGTAAGGGTCAAAAATGAGTCTTAAGCATTATTAAATGAGTCGATTTATCAAAAATATATTAGTATATGTTAATACGAAACCGTGGATATAAAGAACGTAGAAAACGGACTTATAACGACTAAGTTATTCACATTTTAAACAAGTTGCCGTAACTATTTTATATAAGCATAACTAATATATTTTCTAATAGACAAACATATCGGCCGCGAATGATCATGTTGAGGGTCGTTTTTAACATCGATGGATTACTTTTTATAAAGTGATGTCTTCTAGTAAAAGTAATTTCACCTAGCCTATTTTCCAAAATGTCCAACCGTTCGTCAAACGGAGTTGTAACGAGTAAAATACGGTCACTTAAACTTTGCCGAAAACTACCCTTAAACGATATTTTGGACACAAGTACCATACTTTACCTATCTTTTTCTCCATGATCGAGACCTCTAGGATGAAAACTTAAATGCTAAAACTTTGAGATAATGATACAAGCTTCCCAAAACCGTTAAGTTCATTTCCTAACACTCGACGTGCACCATTTTATGACTAGCTTTTCAAGGCTACTTAGTCACTTTCATGAAATTTTCAATAACATTATTTTACGACGAAAAGTTATAATTTCATAATAAATCACTAAATGATTATCGTAGGATATCATTTCAACGTAAATACTTGTAAAGTATTTTATAACATGACGAGATGTCATAAACATATATTTCGACGATAAATTCTATTTTCAAAAGCGTACAAGTGGTATAGATTACATGTGGATTTGCATGCACGACATTGTTTCATGATTTACATTAGAACATATCATCCATAATATGTCACGGTCAGAGGTTGCGCCTCATTTCAGTATTGCCATTATATCATCATTATCATTGCAACAGGTGAGTTTTCATAGCCCCGATTTATTCAAGTTTTTACTTTATTTCAAACCTACGGGGGAGAATACATTGCACATTATTTTTATTACGATACCAAGTATATCAAATTCATTACATTGCTTAAGTTACCTCATTGCCCGTTAAATGTCCCCATTTCATAATCATGAACCGTTAATTTCATAGAAGCGAGGGTGAGTGGATAGATCTATCGAGGGTGACTCCTCCATCCGGGTTGGTGGATTCCAACTGTACGGATGCATTTCATTTCATTATCATTATTGAGTTGTTTGGCAAAACACTCTGTTGGGGCGAACATCAGTCAAAGCTTCGGTGTCATGTTCTTAAGCAATTGTATCATTTTTGTGACATCATTGTCATACATAACTTATACTTGTGGTAGTCGTATTAAACATATACATAAACTCTATGAACTCACTCAACCTTTGTGTTGACACTTTAAGCAATGTATTTTCAGGTAACTAAGGCAATCACTTCATGGTATGCATGTGGACATATCATAGAGTCGCGGTGACGACGCGTCTCACATGGGATTTATACACTCTAAAAACATCGTTTGACTTGTACCAAACTTATTTTCCGCGCGCGTTGATTTTCATTTGGGACCTATACTTGTAAACTCTGATTGTTTTATTAAATCAAGCGATGTATTTTCCAAACGGCACTTTAGGTCGTTCAATATAACTGTGATTGTGCTATGACAGTCAATCCTCAGGAATTCCATTCCGTTGCAAAACAGGTAAATTGGGGGTGTGACAGATTGGCATCAGAGCTTCAGTTATAGAGAACTAGGTTGCATCATTCACCCTAGACTATAACTACATCATCATAGCATCTCATCATTTCATCATAAGTGCGTAGTCACTATACATGCGGTTTCATAAGTACAATTTACGAGTTATTTACTTTCATTTCAAATCGATTGTCACATTAATGCCTTCAGATACCCATCCCATCACTTTGACATGGAGAATGCCCTGTCATTCCCTATCACAATTTTAACATCAGTTGATTCAACACCGATAACATCAGATGATGAGACTGAACCCTTTTAGGAGGACGAAGTTGCACCTACACCATCACGATCACCATTGATTCACTGTAGGATCAGGACAGTTTTTATCATTCTATTGGGACAGATCATACCATTTGGTAGGACTTATAGGCTTAGTCCTAATGGACCTATTAGGATGCTTACTACAAGGAAGATAGTAGTATTTCATTCACCATCATCTCCTAAATTACCACTAGGATTTCCATCATTATCATTGTCATCATTTCATCATCATTGTCATCTAGAGTACCATCCGTGCCATCACGTCTCATAGACACTACTCATACACCTGACTTGCAGCTTGGGAAGCGTGCATGATTTGACACACCATTATCATTTATCACTAAGACTATAGACACTACACCGTCTCATAGGTTTGAGGACTGTGAGATTTCTAGGGCTATTGCTGCTAGACCACCTACTACTCCTACACTTGAAACACGATTAGACCATCAACAGAAACTGATAATAAGTACCTTTCTAGCTAATGTAATCTTTATCATTTATTATCTCCACGATAATCACAACCTTTGTTTATTTCATTCCTTATTCCAATTGCCTAAATTTTCAATCATTTTGCGACAATACATCACTATCTTACTAGGGGTTAGGGCAACTTTATTCTTGACCAATTAAGAGACTATTATCACTCTATGAGGTTCTCCCATGTATCCTACAAACCATTCAACAAATTATATTTCAAGTTACTTTGCTACTACTTCATAACATTATTTCACTTTATTTTATTTCAAGCTATTTTTACACCATCTTAGAAACATTGTTTCATAAAGTTTTAAAACAAGTTGTTTCATTACCACCCTATCAATTGGCTTTCAGTCATTTTACCAACTATTTCATACCATCATGCGAAACGATTTTCATGTTACTCTGAAAAATTATTGAGCCATTATCTTATAAAACAAAACGTTGAATACCATCTAAAACTTCGGAGGAACACAATATCATTTCAACAAAACCAAGCATCACATCATTTGTCCTCGATTATACATGGCCTGATCACCTATGTATAATTTAGGAAGAATTATGTCATGAAAACAATCTTCACTCAAAAGTAAAGCTTTGTAATCAGATAAATTGTTCATAAACATTTCTTTTTATTAACACTCTATAGAAGCCCACGCCATTCATCCCTCACTCAACCGATAAGTTAGAATTTGATGAGTTACCTTTTTAGGGAAGGCTTTCTATACCATCTGTGAGGAGGATTCCTCGATACAAGAAAACAATGAAAGGATTTCAGATTTCCCCAACAAGGACTAGAAGTATATAGTAAGACGTTTCAAAACTCAACAAAAATCTTAAGACATCACGAGACATTCCGAAACACTATTTTGGACTAGAAGCCAAATTATATCACTTCAAAAGTACTAGCTAGACCGAGTTACGAGATTTAATACGAAGCGAATACACACTAAGCAACACCATAGGGATAAACCAAGTCTTCTAACTGAGACTGCAGAACATTCCATTAAACATGGCTTCAACAATATGTAAACTTCCCTACCATGAGTTTTCCTTAAAGGAAAATTTGGGTAAATTAAGGTTATCAATATAAACTTCCCCTAAGGCATTGTGTTCCCTAGAAATTCCAAGTAACCTCACTTCTATATCAAGAGATGCAACAGGTTTGAACATATCGGACAATCAATGACTCTCCATCTACAAGTGAAATTAGAACAAACATTCTTCGACATGGTATGAGCTGATATCTATTTTCTTGCTAGCATGATAGCAATATAAGTGATGAAATATTTTAGAATCACTCAATATTGAAACAAGTCTTGAAAACCAACCACATTAGACACATCATACAACATTGAATTAGCTAATGGTAACTTAATTAGCACCGACACCATTGTCCGTGGTTGTACACTCAATTTTCTAAATCATCCCTTCAATATAGACCTTATGCCCGTAGAACTTGGTAGTTTCGACGTCATCATCGGCATGGATTGGTTATCCAAACATTGTGCAAGAATCATTTGTGATGAAAAAGTTGTTCATCTTCCTTACAACGGTGAAACTTTGATCATTCGTGGGGAACGAAGTGGAACTAGACTCAGTATTATATCATGCATCAAGACGGAGAAGTACATAAAGAAAGGTTGTTATGCTTTCTTAGCACATATAACCGAGAAGAAGTCGGAAGAGAAACGACTTGAGGATGTACCAATTGTCAGAGAATTTCCTGAAGTCTTTCCCGAAGACTTGCAGGACTTCCACCGCGTCAAGTAGAATTTCATATTGACTTAGTGCGGGTACGGTTGCCGGCGCGCCTTACCGTCTAGCACCATCAGAAATGCAAGAGTTGTCTAATCTGTTGCAAGAACTTTTAGACAAAGGATTCATTAGGCCAAGTTCCTCGCCTTGGGGAGCACCGGTCTTGTTTGTGAAGAAGAAAGATGGATCTTTCCAGAATGTGTATAGATTATAGAGAGCTGAACAAGTTAACGGTGAAGAATCGTTACCCACTCCCAGAATCGACGACTTGTTCGATCAGTTGCAAGGCTCTAGTATTTACTCAAAGATTGACCTAAGGTCAGGTTACCATCAACTTAGAGTTCGGGAGGAGGATATCCCGAAAACGGCGTTTAGAACACGTTATGGACATTATGAGTTTCAAGTAATGCCGTTCGGATTAATTAATGCACCTGCAGTATTCATGGATCTCATGAATAGGGTATGCAAACCATATTTGGAAAAGTTTGTTATAGTATTCATCGACGACATATTGATCTACTCAAAGAGCAAAGAAGAGCACGAAGGGCATTTAAGAACGATTTTAGGACTACTCAAGAATGAGAAGTTGTATGCCAAATTTTCGAAGTGTGATTTTTGGAACCGTAAAGTACAATTTCTTGGGCATGTCATTGATAGTCAAGGACTACAAGTTGATCATGCAAAGATTGAAGCCGTAAAAGATTGGGCTACTCCAACAAATTCTACGAAAATCCGACAATTTCTAGGACTCGCCGGGAATTACCGAAGATTCATCGAAGGTTTTTCAAAGATAGCTAAAGCTTTGACCAAGTTGACACAGAAAAACAAGAAGTACGAATGGGGAAAGAAACAAGAAGCTGCTTTTCGATTTTTGAAGCAAAAGCTTTGCGGTCGCCAATTTGGCACTACGAAGGAATGGAGAACTTCGTAGTATACTGCGATGCTTCACATAAAGGGCTTGGAGCTGTATTAATGCAAAACGAGAAGGTGATAGCTTATGCTTCTCGATAACTTAAGGTTCATGAGAAGAATTACACCACACATGACCTTGAGTTGGGGGCCGTAGTTTTTGCACTCAAGATTTGGAGACACTACCTTTACGGTACAAAGTGCACAGTGTTTACGGACCACAAAAGTTTACAATATGTTCTTGATCTGAAAGAACTTAACATGAGACAACGTCGTTGGTTGGAATTGCTCAGCGATTACGATTGCGAAATCAAGTATCACCCGGGAAAAGCCAATGTTGTGGCTGATGCTCTTAGCCGGAAAGAAAGACCCAAACCTTTAAGAGTCCGATCACTAGGAATGACAATCAGTTCACCTTTACCATCACAAATACTCGGGGCACAGCTCGAGGCACTCAAGGAGGAAAACCGACCAAGTGAAAAGCTTTATGGTATGCCCGATAATGCAAATAGCTTTGTAAAGAGAGCAGATGGAGTATTATGCTTCAAGGATAGAATGTGGGTACCATTTTATGGCGGGATACGAGAATTGATTATGCATGAGTCGCATAAGTCAAAGTATTCTATTCACCCAGGTTCTGATAAGATGTATCAGGATCTCAAGAAACTTTATTGGTGGCCGAACATGAAAGCGGAAATTGCCACATACGTTAGCAAATGCCTTACTTGCTCTAAGGTAAAAGTCGAATATCAGAAACCTTCAGGGTTAATCCAACAACCAGAAATTCCCCAATGGAAATGGGAACGCATTACGATGGACCTCGTCACGAAACTTCCTAAGACATCGGGAGGTTACGACGCTATATGGGTAATCGTTGATCGTCTTACCAAATCAGCCCATTTCATATCAATTAGAGAGACTTATTCCATGGAACAACCTACTAGACTTTATGTCAAGGAAATAGTCTCAAGGCACGGTGCACCAATTTCCATCATTTCCGACAGAGATAGTCGATTCACTTCAAACTTCTGGAAATCATTACAAGATTCATTTGGAACCAAATTAGAGATGAGCACAGCATATCATCCACAAACCGATGGTCAAAGTGAAAGGACAATTCAAACATTAGAAGATATGCTGAGGGCATGTGTGATTGATTTTGGAAATGGTTAGGCAAATCATTTGCCAATAATCGAATTCTCGTACAACAATAGTTATCATACTAGTTTAAAAGCGACACCATTGAGGCACTCTATGGTCGAGGTGTCAATCACTTATTCACGAGTCAAAACCAGGAAAGTTTAACTCACAAGTCCATAAGTCATTCATGAAACAACAAAGTGATCGAACAGATCAAGAATCAGTTACAAACAACAACAAATAGCTAGATAAGCTACGTCGATATACGACGCAAAATATTGGAAGTATGTTCCATAAGTCGCAAACCATTAGAATTTCAAGTTGGCAACAAGTTATGTTCAAAGTCCCGTCTTGGAAAGGCGCGGTACGATTCAGAAAACACTGGACAACCCGATGCGACCCAAATATCCTCACCTTTCACCGATAACATCGTAGGACCTAACATGGACTGAATTGAGGGACTGAATTCCTTTTTGGTTGGGCGAATGTGACAACTCGTAATTTCAGGTCATTTTACAAAATTTGAAAATATCACTATTCATCTCGGGAATTTACTATTCACCGGTTACTATTCAAAATTTTACTATTCACCATTTTTGAAGTCGAAGTAATATTCTGAGAACGTATTTCAAAATTTACTATTCACGAAACACTATTCATTCCCGGAGAAAAACCCTATTCAAGTTTCACTATTTTATCATTTATCGTAAACTAGGTTTACGAGTATCAAATTCGCGTAACCTTAATGCTTTAGCTGCGAATTCATGAACCATCATTTAAGGACATTTCATATAGACTAGGTTTAGTCTACATATCATTAGCATCATTATCATTATATTAATTCATGCATGGTTTTGCATTTTTCATTAAACGTTTATTTTCCTATTACATAAACGCTATCGCGTAAACATTTATTTTGAATATTTGATCCAACACTTCCAAAAATATTCCTAATATATTTTTATACTCATTTTAAGATTATAAAAATTATATTATTATTTTACCCGATGTTTTCAATTTATTTCGTATATAAATTGTTATGTTTATATAATTACGACGGTTTTCGTAAATTCAACCCGATAAATATTTATTCACTCAATTCTTGCAAGAAATGTATTTTTATAATTTTTATGACATCGATATATTTTATTTTGTTCCGTTAAAATTTATTTATAGCTAACGCTACCCTAAATACTTAATATTACATACAACTTACCTATATTACTTACACTATATTACTTTAGTCATACAAAATTTATTATTCTTGCTTTTGTTTTATGGTTGTCGACTAAAATGCATGACACAACACCTTTTGAGCAAAATATCATTTAGACACAATAATGCTTACTTATTTGTATTATATAATAATACTAACACATGTTACATAATATCTAAAAGGTGAAACAAACTCATATCCTTTCCATTTTTTTTTTCTCTATGTTCGGCCATAGCAAGAAGGAGAAAGAAATCCATAATTTTTCATGATTCAAGTATTAATCAAGTCTTAGGAATAATCTAGTTAGGGTTTTGAAATAAAAACCTCAAGATTATTAAGCATACTTTGCTCAAAAATTCATAATCATTCAAGTAAGCATTTCATGATTTTTATTACTCTTTCATATTTATATTTATGTTATTTCATTATTGTTGCAAGAAAACATGCATGAATTCCATGATCCATACCACTTTTATTGGTTTTTAGTACATATAATGAGTTTTAATTATCCAAATAATAATCCCTTGTAACATATCATGTTTGATGATGTCTAGGAACCCATGACACCCTAAGAAGGTGTATGGTAGGTTTAGTGTAGCTTTGGCGTTGATTTGAAGTGGTTAGAATAAATATTACGCGAGAAAAATCCATTTCGACAACTATATAAAAGGGTCAGATCATTTTTGTTAATTCTGGAAATTTCGACAGTTGATAAAAATATTTGGGCTAGATATTCAGAAAATATACTTTAAAACGAAAATGTGGCCGCTTGAACGGGTTAAAACGGAGTTATAACGAAGAAGTTATGCTATTTTCAAGTTTAACGACGAAAACTATATTTTTCCGGAAAACAGCATGCTGTCCAGATTTTGTAAGGGTCAAAAATGAGTCTTAAGCATTATTAAATGAGTCGATTTATCAAAAATATATTAGTATATGTTAATACGAAACCGTGGATATAAAGAACGTAGAAAAAGGACTTATAACGACTAAGTTATTCACATTTTAAACAAGTTGCCGTAACTATTTTATATAAGCATAACTAATATATTTTCTAATAGACAAACATATCGGCCGCGAATGATCATGTTGAGGTGCGTTTTAACATCGATGGATTACTTTTTATAAAGTGATGTTTTCTAATAAAAGTAATTTCACCTAGCCTATTTTCCAAAATGTCCAACCGTTCGTCAAACGGAGTTGTAACGAGTAAAATACAGTCACTTAAACTTTGCCGAAAACCACCCTTAAACGATATTTTGGACACAAGTACCATACTTTACCTATCTTTTTCTCCATGATCGAGACCTCTAGGATGAAAACTTAAATTCTAAAACTTTGAGATAATGATACAAGCTTCCCAAAACCGTTAAGTTCATTTCCTAACACTCGACGTGCACCATTTTATGACTAGCTTTTCAAGGCTACTTAGTCACTTTCATGAAATTTTCAATAACATTATTTTACGACGAAAAGTTATAATTTCATAATAAATCACTAAATGATTATCGTAGGATATCATTTCAACGTAAATACTTGTAAAGTATTTTATAACATGACGAGATGTCATAAACATATATTTCGACGATAAATTCTATTTTCAAAAGCGCACAAGTGGTATAGATTACATGTGGATTTGCATGCACGACATTGTTTCATGATTTACATTAGAACATATCATTCATAATATGTCACGGTCAGAGGTTGCGCCTCATTTCAGTATTGCCATTATATCATCATTATCATTGCAACAGGTGAGTTTTCATAGCCCCAATTTATTCAAGTTTTTACTTTATTTCAAACCTACGGGGGAGAATACATTGCACATCATTTTTATTACGATGCCAAGTATATCAAATTCATTACATTGCTGAAGTTACCTCATTGCCAGTTAAATGTCCCCATTTCATAATCATGAACCGTTAATTTCATAGAAGCGAGGGTGAGTGGATAGATCTATCGAGGGTGACTCCTCCATCCGGGTTGGTGGATTCCAACTGTACGGATGCATTTCATTTCATTATCATTATTGAGTTGTTTGGCAAAACACTCTGTTGGGGCGAACATCAGTCAAAGCTTCGGTGTCATGTGCTTAAGCAATTGTATCATTTTTGTGACATCATTGTCATACATAACTTATACTTGTGGTAGTCGTATTAAATATATACATAAACTCTATGAACTCACTCAACCTTTGTGTTGACACTTTTAGCAATGTATTTTCAGGTAACTAAGGCATTCACTTCATGGCATGCATGTGGACATATCATAGAGTCGCGGTGACGACGCGTCTCACATGGGATTTATACACTCTAAAAACATCGTTTGACTTGTACCAAACTTATTTTCCGCGCATGTTGATTTTCATTTGGGACCTATACTTGTAAACTCTGATTGTTTTATTAAATCAAGCGATGTATTTTCCAAACGGCACTTTAGGTCGTTTAATATAACTGTGATTGTGATGCTATGACAGTCAATCCCCAGGAATTCCATTCCGTTGCAAAACAGGTAAATTGGTGGTGTGACACTGATCAATTTTCTCATTAAGTTTCGAATTAATCTTTTCAAGCTCAATGACACGATCATGGGAGACTTTCAGAGCAACAGATAATTCATGAAATTGAGAAGCATTAATGGAACAATTCGTAGCAGTATAAAACACATCTTGAGCAATACATTCAGAAATAAGAGACTCATTCAGTGTATGCAAATTTTTCCTCTCAATCTCATTATATTTTAATGCTCGTTCATAGTCACTAACCTCAACTATCATTGCATCAAATTTCTTTTCCATTCCTTAAATATCTGAATCTATCCCCTTTTTAAGACCCTCAAATTGATCTTTTAGTTGTTTAAAGAAAGGCGTGACCTCAGTTAGATAGCATTCTTTTGTTTGCTCAAAACCCCTTTGTTAGGATTTGGAAAATCCAGTAGTTAAAGTGTCGGTCACCTCAAGTATATGTAATCGTTAGAAAGCTCGTAGTCTTAGTTATTTAATGTTAAGTAGTATTTAGTTTTGTAACACCGTGGAGGACGGACGGGTCTTTACCCACTGTATGCCTGATCCACAGCCCGTTGAGTGGCGTTTTATGTAAGATTCTGATTGCCTCAATACGAGCAACTGGAGCAAATGATTCTTCAAATTCAATACCCTCTTTTTGACGGTATACTTTGGCAACCAATCGAGCCTTGTTCTTTAAGACATCACCACGCTCATCAAGTTTCATTTTGAAGATCCATTTCAGAGCAATGATCATAGCACAATCTGGAGCAGGTACTAATTCCCATACATCAAGTCGATCAAACTCATGAATTTCTTCTTGCATGGCATTGAACCAGTTGTCTTCATTCATGGCGGTTTTAATGTCTTTTGGTTCAACCTTAGAGAGTGCGGAGTTGAAGAAGCACCATAAGGCATCGGTTGCAAGTTGTTTCCTTGTGGATACTAGACGAGAGGGGTTTCCAATGATGTTATCTAAAGGGTGATCATGTGTCCATTTTCTAAGATGTTCATGTGGTTGTTGTTGTGGAACTGAAGTAGCAGAGTCGATGTCTCCTGATGAAGATGGTTCAAATGATGATTCAGGAGAAAATATGTTTTCAAATGGAGCATCTTCGGGAGTTGCAAAGGGATTAACTTCATCATTGATGCCAGAAACAATTCCATGATGTACATTCGATGATTGATGATTTGTTGATTAGACAGAGTGATCAGCGGCACGACTTGACTTAATGAAATTGAGACTGAAGGGTTGACTTCATTCACAGGGATAGGAGCAGCCTATGTTGGTGGAATTGACATTTCATCAGCACTTGGTTCATAGTGTTCACCAAACATTGGATCAAACAATTTCTTTAAATCATCTTCAGATGGAGGTACATATGGAGTTGCTGAAAAGTTTGGTACAAGGGATGAACCAATGGGACTGTTTTGAAGTGCGGGTCCAGAACTGGATTGTCCAGGAGCCATTTGACCGGTCAGCTCATCGAACGTAACGTGAATTGTTTCCATGATATTTCGGGTTCTCTTGTTGTAGATTCGGTAACCGTTCTTGTTTGGTGCATAACCAACAAAAACTCCAATATCTGCCTTTGCTCTTAATTTACCTAAGTCTTGACCGTCATTCGTTGGATAGCACAAAGCACCAAACACATGAAGGTAGGAGAGATCAGGTTTTCGTTTATGAACAAGTTCATATGGAGTTTTTCCATGAGAGGTGTGTATAAGGGAACGATTTTGGGTGTAGCAAGCAGTGGCAATGGCTTCAGCCCATAGAAACATTAGAACCTTCGAATAAATTAGCATTATTCTTGCGGCTTCCACAAGAGTTTGATTTCGTCTTTCAACTACACCGTTATGTTGAGGAGTTCGTGGAACGCTTCTTTGATGACTGATTCCAACACTTTCATAAAACTGAATTAAGTCTTTGTTAACGATCTCTGTGCCATTGTCATTCGAACAATTCTTTGTATTGTTGAGTCGAACCTGAAGCTGTTTGATAAGTTTGATAATGACATCTGGAGTTTCATCCTTTGTCCTCAAAAACTTTACCCAAGTAAATCGAGAGTAGTCATCAACAACTACTAGAATGTATTTCTTCACATTTATCGTTTGCACTCTCATTGGTCCTTGCAGATCCATATGAAGGGTATGAAGAACTTCCATTACTAAATTTGTGGGTTTTGGTTTGTGGGCATATTTCGTTCTTTTACCCAATTGGCAAGCTGAACAAAGATGATCTTTTTCATATTTTAATATGGGTAAGCCTCTGACAAGATCCTTTCTGGAAAGGTTATTAATGGTGCCGAAGTTCAAGTGATTGAGACGACGATGCCATAACCATGACTTTGTTTTAGAAGCCTTTTGTTGGAATCACTCCTAAACCTTATTCAAGTGTCAGTTACTCATATGTAATAGTTAACTTATTATGGCATTTATGTTTGTTATTAGCCTTAAGCTTATGTAGAAGGCCCATGAGCTTAGGTCCAAGCCCATAGGAGAAAGGAAGGGACTAGGAGTGTTGCCCTAGCTTCCCTCCTATAAATACTATATAATAACCCTCACTTGAGGGTTGGTTGTTCAATTTATTTCCTTTCACATACATATACGCATAACCGGTCATTGTATTTCGTGTGTGTGTGTGTGTTTGGTTTATTGTTCAATCGCCTCTCTATCTTTCTATTAAGCTTGTGTTGTAAATCAAGTGACCTAACAGTGGTATGAATCGCCAAATAGTTGGGTTAACACTTTGTTTTGAAGTATTTTGTTTTAGGTCTTACGCGTAAAAGTGGTTAACACTTTGGATCGCTTAAAAACTCGTTTTTACACTTTTTAATCCAAGATTCTTGTACTTTCAACGTTTTAAGGTGTTAAAATACTTGTTTTTGGAAAAAAGTTTCAATCTTTACGTGTGGATCTAAGTTTTTAAGCTTGTTTTGTTCGTGGGGTGAAATTCTACGCGTAACCCGTTTAGCTATTTTGGTTCATCAAGGTTCACACTTTTGTGTTATTTTGGTACTATTAACGCTATTCCATAACAAAAATCTGGTTTAGAAACAAATTTGGTCATCTTCATTTTTACTGAGTAAGTCTAGCGTAAGAAAACCCTAATCTTCACGCGTAACTTTTTCCTTGGTTCGATCTTAGTTTTGTGGTTTACTCCGTGTTTTCTTGCTTGGATAAGCCTGAAAATACATCGACTTTGGATATCTTTTGCACTGTGAAGTGTAAAATGTGGAAAACTAGAAGGGGGGGTTGAATAGTTTTGCCGATTTTTAGTTGATTTCAAAAACTTTTAGATTCGATATTATGTGAAATCGTATGGATGTTGAGAGCGTATAGATCTAATGATAATGCAAGCAAATAGATAAAGTTAAGGGATAGAAATGACACAACCGATTTATAGTGGTTCGGCTACAAGGTCACCTTCCTTGCCCTACTCCACTCCCGAGTCACCTACTCGAGAGTTCAAGCACTATGTCAACAAACTCCTTCACTCGGCGGAGAAGCCTTCACAACGTTGCTTACACTTTTTCCGGTACAAAGCTAGATACCGAGTCCGTAGCCCGGTGGACCAAACCAACACAACTATTACACAACAAATATGTGAAATATCAAGTACAAGATCTTAGCTCTGAAATCTTGCGGAGTGACAAATCAATCAAGGACCCCTTGCTTGGATGACTTGTAGAATGCTCGTGATCTCGCCTTAGAGAAGGACCTATATGAGGATCACAAATAGAAAGAAAGAAGAACAACTCTCTAGATCAAGTGATCTATATGTTAGAAGAGAATGAGAGTGTATGAGAGATTTAGTAAGAAGAGGGTGAGTTAGAATGAAGAAATGGCTCTCTATTTATAGGCAAATTTCTTCTCTGTTCCACGGATCCCACGGATCCCTTCCACTTGGGATCCGTGTAGTGTAATCCTAGGGATCCGTGGGTGCAGCTCCTCTTTGCCCATGGGTGTTTTGGTTATGGGTCATGGGTTATGGGTTGGTCCATGGGTTTTCTCTAGATTCAATGCATCTAAGTATACATTGTATCAAGTTTTCTTTGGTATGGGTTTAAGATCCATGGGTTATGATCCATGGGTTATAGTTTTACCCATCCTAATAAACTATTACAACAAATGCTTAATTATTACATTTTGTATTTAAATGGCTATATGTAAATGCTTTAAAAAAATAACATGTATCCTTATAATTTGACTTAAGATAACATTACATTTGTTATCAACAAAACACAAAGAGATCTCAAAATATTAATAAAGCGTTTTTCGGTTTATTTGTATTAACAATCTCCCCCTTTTGTTGATGACAAAACATAATGTTATGATGAGTAAAACTTAAAAATAGATGTAAGTTTGAAAGCCCCTAAGTTTTACTTCTTCTCCCCCTTTTTGTCGAAACAAAAAGTTAACCCTTGGAAGAAATAAACAAACTCCTAACTCTCCCTTGACGGTAGCTCCCCCTTGTTTGGGGCGTCAAGAGAAGAAAAAATAAAAATTCCTATTAAAAAGAAAGGTTAGTAACATGCTTATATAATCTTGTGGTTGTCGAGAATCAAGATTAGGAGCCAATGTATGTAAACAAGGCCTTGTAATAAAACAACAAATTGTAGTGGTATGTATGCCACTTACAAGCATGTAAAAATAAGAACAAGACTTGTTCTTGAAAATGACTTCAAAAGAAAAAATAATACTAAAGGTAGAAAAAGTAGTAGTAGTGATTCCTTCCATGCTTGCATAAGGTTATGAATGGAGATTTTGATGAGTAATGGTATTGATGCGATCAAGGATGAGGTTGAGTTTGAAACGCATTTCTTCCCTAACTTCTATTGCAATTTTCCTAGTGGATTGGCAATGTTCACAATGTAAATGGCGTGGGTAATGAGTGCGAGAAGTTTTCAGGGTTGTTTTGATTTGAGTTTTGCGGAAGTTGTGATGGAAAAATAGGAAAATATGGATCACAATCCGGAATGTTAATAAGTGGTGGTGGAAAAGAACCTAGATGTTCTTGTAATGTGATGGGAGCTAATGGTGGTGATGTTTCATGATCTTGAAAGATAGTATTTGGAGATGTGGGGGTGTTGAAAAGACTAATTCTTTTTCTTTAGGTTGGTTAGATCTTGTTGGAGTCTTTAGGAGTTCCAAAAGAGTTATTTTAGGTGGTGATGAAGTTGGTGTACTTGTTGGTGATGAGGATGGTGCTATAATGGAAGCATCTTGTGGTGAATTATTTGTTGAGGATGAACCATTTGAGGTTGGTTTTGCTAAACAACAAGATCGGATACTAATCTGTGCGGATATCCTAGCATTTGATTTTGGTATTTTGGATGGTGGAAGTACAAAGGTTTGGATATCATGATTGTTTGTACTAGATGATTCTCCTAAAGGGTTTTTGGATGACATGATGAAGTGTGTTTGTGAGAAGGAGATGGAGTATGCAAGAATTTTGGGAGTTATATATATAGAAAAACAAAGCATTGTAATGAATGCTTGACCCAAAATGTGGATTAAAATCTAATGATTAGATATGAATTCAAGGCATGTGATTATGAGAACACAAGCATTAAAGAGCATACTCCCAAAAATGAAGCAAATGTGGATTTTTCATCCAAAGTTAAAAAATAGAAGTTGAAAACGCGACTTACATTACCACGGATCCCACGGATCCTTCCACTTGAGGAGTCGGCATAAAAGGCAGGATTCTTGGAGTGCAGTGTTTCGAGCTGACACAAAATTTTCCTTTTGGAAACATTTTTGCCTAGTGTGTGCCTATATGCAAACTATTTGGAGTTTCGGTTATCTCGACCCCTAAAAAATAGAAAATAAACTAGAAGTAAAAAGCATCCTATTGAGATAACCCGAAAGCACATATTAGTACATGAGTACGTAATTTTGTGTTATCAATGCTCCTAATTCATTGTTGCTTAAATGATG
>OU343223.1:171933451-172133644 GCA_910596185.1 Chrysanthemum makinoi
TTCATCAAACTTTAATCATCTAAACCTAACAATCATATCCTAGAAACCTAGTCCTTCAACATAGGCAATTATATTTTTTCAAATAAACACGTAGGATAATTAAGAAAGTCCGTTAGATGAAATAAATTTGAAAAATATTCTTCCCCTCAATCAATGACTCTTTTTCTTGAAAAGTTTTAAAAGTGCTGAAGTCATCGATTGAGTTTTTGCGAATTAACGAAAACTCGATCTGATTGATTTTTTCAAGCAACTCATTTTACCACCATTTTGAAATACAACAAATATTTTTCTGAAGAATTTTAGACGGAAAAACATTTGTGTAGGAGCAGCAGTCCTTCGACATACTTTCCTCAATATATTTTAGGATAAGTGCGAAAATATTTGAAAATTGATTTAGCAAGCACTTTCTTTCTTTAAAGAACGGGTTGCTATCTGAAATAATAGCAAACCATAGTTTAACTTGCAGTTCTGATCACGAAATAACGTAAGCCATTATTTGAAGCCAGTTACTGATGCGAAATAGCGTAAGCCATTTTTTTAAGCACGGGTTAGATCTGAAATAACGTAAGCCATATTTTTAGACATGTTTAGAAAGAAATATTTACACCTCCTGCTCGAACTTCATCTATGGTCCGTGCCATTATTGAATGACATTTCTAAGACCGTAGATGTTATCGATACAGAAGACATGTCATAGAAAACATATTTTTGGTATTTTTGAAATTTTCTGATTTTTATGGGTTTTTTGAAGGTTTTATATTTTTCTATTTTCTTTTGTTGGTTTTATATTTTCTATCTTTTTGTTGGTTTTATATTTTTGTATTTTGTTTTTCGAATAAATATTTACAAGGATAGAATAGATGATATAGTTAAAGAGGATGATGATACAAGTACCGAGATAAGGATATCGAACAACACGTCGTAGAAGATAGAATTAGTCATCTCTTAAACTTCCACCACCAAAGCTTCCAAGGCTCTTGCATTGAAGAAAGAAATTGAGCCATCTGAAAGTGAGACTTTGGCTGACTTCCCCAAACCGAAAATCCTTTAGGCGAGCAGATTCAAGCTCTATTTCAAGCTTGCATTAGCGGGTGCCAGAAGCACACATTATCATAAATCCCGCTGCTCCTTTCAAGAATAATCACCGTGATTCTTCGTTCGGGGTTATATCATCAACAAGAACAACAACGTATCATCCCACATATAATTAATCTTCTCAAATTTCCTTTCAATGCGTCGAAGCGATCCATTCCAAAAGGTGTCAAGAGAGCAATTCCCCAAGTAGTTGAATTGATGCGTCAGTCCTCTTTGTATAATGCTTAAGAACTCTCCCGAATACACATCATGAGGGGAATGAAAACACCTTCCCATGTTCACATTTTTCTTCGGATGATGGGTATATGAAGCTCAAGAACAGTACACCAATACCCGAGCTCTCCGAATCACATCATGAGGGAAATGAAAACACCTCCCCATGTTCACATTTTTCTTCCCTGATGATAGTGTATGAAGCTCAAGTATCCGTATATACCAATACCCAAGGAAGGAATAGCCGATAACATTGAAGAAGCGAGGCCAAGTCACGATTATCTCTGGTGACAATCTCTGCGGATGTCAACAGGAATAAGTGATTATATCTTTGAATCACGATTAAGCACTCAAGTGAAACAGGCATCCCCAATGTACACAATCTCTCTCCCCGATCATTGCGACACCATCAAAATAACCATACTAGTGTACCTCTTTATCTTGAAACTTTCTCTAACATCACTTCCCTCACGTAGTTGGAATAATAACACTAAAAGCCTTGATGAGTAAAACCTTGAGTTTCTCTGCGGTCATGACAATTGTTTTCTCGGGATATCTTCAATCACTTAGAAGTATTAAGCTCATCAAGTTTACTCGCCATGAGTCAAACCTTGAGTTTCTCTGCGGTACTAACATTTGTCTTCCGGATGTCTGATTACTTAGAAGAATTAAGTTCATCAAGTTTACTCGCTTTGTGTTTATGTGTGAGTCTCCTTTCTCCTTGCTGGTTTGATACTGAGTCAGCAACTCTTTGAATGCTTACTTGAAATTTGTTGAGAAGATGCTTGAAGTCTTTGTGAGAATCAACATCTTTGAATAATGTGAGCAAGTCTAATTGGGGATTAAATTTGACATATCACATTCCCAATTAGTGCTCTCCTAACTGACAATCTTTTGATAACTGCCTGATTAAGAAGAAGTCTTTAGATCGTTAAATGCAACTCGTCTTTAGTCTTCTAACATGTAGCGAGAAATGTAGAACAATTTGTAGACTCGACCTTCTTCAAGATTGTCGGTTGGGAATAGAAAGTTAACATCTTCAACTCACACCAAAAACAAGAACATCACCAAAAAGCATCCCAATCAACTTACATCTTGCACATCCCCTTAACTAGAATCTCTCCCAATCAAACAAGAACAGAAAGATGTTCATCAAGGAAATCAGCAATCAGGCCGCAACGAACACACGAAATGGTAACACCAAGCAAACAATCACATCAAACAAGAGCGAGAAGGTTGTTGGAATCATCATGTTGATGTACACGTGAAGCATTAACCGGAAGCACTTTGTCGATAAACTCATATCAGCTTGTGAAGATGTCAACAAACGGCTCTTAAGAAGAAACTCCATGTGAAGATTACCCGATGAAAAGCTCGGTTCTTACATGAGTTTAGAGCCGTATGACCATTTAAATTCTCAAATAATAATCAACCATGCAGTAATTTCACACTTCTTCTCCCTCAAAATTGCATCGGAGTTGCCATTCTTGATTAAATAAGTGAAAATCATCCGAATGTTCTATTCACACTTCTCTCATAAAATAAGGACATGATGCCGCCATCTTCATTATAATCGAGCAAGTGGAATGAGAAAACAATCGTGGTAGCCGGTTCACTTGATGATAAGCGCATGGAAAAAGTATGACGCATGTTGATGAGAATGGTCATAAATAAGAAGATTTCTCTTCTTCAGAAGATAAAGCGCAGCGACACGGTACACTTTCTTTTCTTTGGAGTACGAGGCATGAACTGTTATGTTCATACGTCATAAGAAGATTTCTCTTCTTTCGAAGATAATGCATACGAAAGCGTACACATTTCTTTTCTTTGGAGTACGAGGCTGACTGATGTGAGCAGACGTCATAATCTCTCTTTTCTCTCTTAGAAAAACATGTAATCAACCCCATTATCATTCAGTAGGCTCTTTGTCGTGACATGATGGAGGAGAACCCCAATATGATGAATTTGACCTGAAGTAAAACTAACTTAACTCGTGACTTAAACTTGCACATATGTAACAAAGAGCGGTGACGAGAATTCATGCTCCATTGAATCTCTTAAGTACTCTATACTCTTCAACCAACCAACCATCAAGTAATAGGCGTACATTACCTCTTGAAAATCCACAATTGAATGTGACACTGAGCACTACAACGTAACTCCTTTAAGTGATAGTTATTTTGAGGTAATAAGAGCCCAATTCCCAGTGGGTAAAAGAAGAGGTAAAAGTCACCCAACAATAACTAGATTTCCAAGTCTTCGTTTTTGATAATAAGCTCGAACAAGGATCATGAAGAATCTTCATCCATCCATCGATACCTGGATACTAAGTACACTTGCCCATGATATTTCACTTCAACCTCAAATAAATAATATTGAATTAACGCCGATGTCACATCTTCTGAACTGCTCAAATCTAGCCTTCTTTGACATTTAAATGAACTTTGATAATGGTTTCATCCCGACCATGGTTAAAAGCACGTAACCCCGTAAAACCATGTAATAACCAAACTGCCACGACGAATATCCAAACACACATCCAATTCATGAAGTACACTCTTTTATCCCTTCTTCGAAACAGAAACCGTAGCACCAGCATCAAAAGACCTAGAAATACTCTTTCCTTTCTCCAAGATGGTTCCAACATTACGGGATTTTACAACTCTATGGTTTAAACCGAGAAATAGTTTCTTTCGCGGGATTTTACAAAACCAAGAATAAACCGTAAGATAGATCCGGAAATGCACTTTACAATTGCCAGGATGTTTCCATTGTCACGAGATTTTACAAGTCTATGATTTAAACCGAGAAATAGATTCTTTCGCGGGATTTTACAAAATCAAGACAAAACCGTAAACAATGTCAGCTTGAACGTGTTATGACAACTTTGGTTTCGGTGAGTAACTGTTTTAGGGGAACATGCAGCGGTTCATCAATAGTTCAAACACCAACATCAATAACATCATCAACCATCCAATAAACACTTTGGTAAACACATCATTCACGCTTGTCGGAATTCTTTGTGACCAATTGGTAAAGTAAACCCGATATGTCAAACTTGATCATGAAGTAAAATTTCCTCAGATTTGTTACTTAAACTTGTACTAATTCACGTGAAAAAGAAACGGTGTACCCAATGTACAAAACCTCTTGACATTCTCAAGGTGAGACACCGAAGTGATAGTTACGTTGTGGGTTAAGCGAGAAAGAATCACAAGCATAATTAAATAGCCAAGTCTTTATCACACTCTATAAATGCTCAAACAAGTCATCTTCGCGGAAGGGTAGAAAGAAAGAAGACGAAATAAGTAACCGTGCATAAAACTCACTTCAAATCCAAATATGAAATACCGAACAAATAATCCCGTAGTCAACCAAATTATTTAAAAAAAATAATTTAAGCCGTGACGTTATATTTCCCGTGAAAATGCATTCACCAAAGTATCAATCACATAACCATAAAATCTCATCATCAAATCGCTTCAACACATCTCATCAATCAAATCTATCATCACACATTATATTGTGACACGTATCATTAAAATTACAACTTCATCCATGATTATAGAATATTAAGCAATAACTTAACACCACGTCCGTTTCAAAACATTAGTGCAAGTTCAACAAGGATCACATGTAGCCCACGAGAATAATCAAATATTGAGTTCAAATGTTATATATCATGAATTCACAGTCATTTTCACCTCACGAATTCGAATATTATGCATCAAAGAACCAATCACAAAAACACCATCCGTGACCCAATTTAAATGTATCATGGCCCATAAACAAAAATCCCATCGATCCATCAAGACAACACAACCCTAATAACGGGTATTTAACATCACACATACCACTTTAACAACCCTAAACACATTATGTACGCCTCCCTTTTACTTATCACATTACACACGGCTCTATCAAATATGAGACCACTTCATAGACACCATATGCAGCACTAATAAACATAGGACCTCGCCACAGGGATGGCATGAGGTGAGTGATTCGACATAGCCACAGGGATGGTAAGAATCGAGACCAATTCCAGGTAGGTTTTGTTAATTTAAGTCCATAGTGTAAAGAGTCATGAACGAATCAAGAAAAATAATTAACATCCTTGTTAATTGATTTGTCTTAAGGATTCGGATATACAAAAGGAGTGAAACTCCTAAATCGATCTATGAGGTAAACATTCATATGTGAGTAGATCTTTTGAGATCTTCGTTTTTGTAGAATCTCACACAAAAAAGGAACAAACACTGAGATCGAGTCCCCTTTTATTTTATTTTCATTCGAAAGATGATAATGAAGCGTTGAGACTTTGTAACACCGAACGAAAAGAAAGGAAGAAATCATAACAGAATAGTTATGGTTTCATCTGGGTTTTATTTATTTATTTATTATTATTATTTTTTTTTTATTTTTTTTTTATTTTTTTATTTATTTATTTTTTTTTTCGGATATGATGAAACAAGGGTTTTGAAAATGGTCCATGATGATTTGTATTCGTGTGATTGTTCTTTGAGTTGCTTGAAGCTTAGGTGAACACATGGTACATACAAACTGAGATCCACAATTGTTTTGCATTAGTTTAATTTGTTTCTGAGATTTGTATGGTTGAATATGTGATGGTTGTATTGTGATTAAATCGAAAGAGATCTATGATGATGAGTTAGGATAAGTGACCCTCGAGGTCATGAAGAATCATGTATTCGAACGATATCTGAGATTAGTTAACTTAGATGATAGATGAGTCTTAGTATTGTTGTTGAGGTCTTGATGTTTGGTAATTGGTATATGGTCGAGTAGTGGACAAGAGTATTGTTGAGGTCCTTTTAGTTTACTGTATTTTGTGGTCATTGTCATT
Source organism: Chrysanthemum makinoi (assembly GCA_910596185.1). NCBI lineage: Eukaryota > Viridiplantae > Streptophyta > Magnoliopsida > Asterales > Asteraceae > Chrysanthemum > Chrysanthemum makinoi. Next base: position 171,939,627 of record OU343223.1, read on the forward strand.
ACATCTTCTTCATCCTTTCTGTTTTCAAAGCAAGTCGCTAGATTACTGCTCAAGTCGCTAGCAACATGTCAAGTCGCTAGCTAAGTAGCTAAGCCAACTCGCTAGCCAACTCGCTAGCCAAGTTGCTAGCAGTCGCTAACAACATTTGACTCAATAGTCAAACAACCTTAAATCGCTACATTTCATCAAAACAAGTCGCTAGACAACTTTCAAAATAACTCGCTACTTGAATTCAAAGAATATAGACAACTTGTAAATACAAGTCGCCACTATGCTTGACACAAGTCGCTAGGAAGAATGACCCAACTCGCTAGCATGAATAAATGAGTTTTCGATGAGTTTTAGACAACTTTTCGGCCGACTTCAAATTTACCCAAACAACGGTTTTGACCCATAAAATGTGACTTTGACCACATAAAAGATGTCACCGGTTGCTTTACCAGAAAGATGCATTGTTTGACATGTTGTTTAGACCTCATGAATCTGTCCTTCTCACCACAAAAATATGCATAACAAGAATGATATGACTATGTTCTCAACAGATGATATGACCAAAGAAAAGGACAAATTCATTGTTAAAACCAGGTTTTCACCTGCTTAAGAAAAATATATCCGACCATAAACATATTTCACCACAGCTTATAAAAAATTATTTCACCATAGTTTTCAACAATTTTGACCATCAAGAAATACCAATACAGTTAATGATGTAAAAACAGTTAACACGAATAAATCATCAAAACACAACAACCTTGGCTCTGGTACCAATTGTAGGATCGTTATTTTTATTGTGTTTGATGATTCGGGTGGTCTTGGGAGATCAAAATACATGTTAGCCATTAGAGAGAGAAAGTTAGAGAGTTGGGTGTTTTCTTGGTAGAGAGTTGGTTTACAAAAAGTGAAAGATTAGATTAGAAGCACCACCCCTTCCATGGATGGAAGGGGTATTCTACTACACAATACACGAGACCTCCTATCGGCTGTGGATCGGGTCAGATGGGTAAAGACCCGTCCTTCCTCCACGGTGTTGCACTAAACTATTTTAAGCTAATGACTAACTAATTAACTACATAATAACGTAAATAACGACAAGTCTACGAGCTAACTTATGCTAGATAATATTTGGGGTGACCGACTCTTAACTATGGAATTTTCTAATTCCTAACAACATGAACTTTTGACGGGTCTAACCTCCTTTTCAAGGAGAGTTTACATCTTCAAGGTAGTTACTAGAGCTAGTTGTCACCTAAAAGCTGATAATAGAACTCTTTAACTATACAACGTAACCGTGTCTGCGGGGTGTCTATCAAGAGTCGATCAATTCAAAAGTGCGAGCTCTTCCCTCTCTGCAGATTTCAGGTCAAAACTCATTAGCACATGTGGAGGGGATTTTCGAAAAACCAAAACTCTCAAGGTGTTAGTAAAACATGTTTTCATAATAAACATCTTTGAGATTCTCAAGAAAAGTTTTTGTGGCAACATAGGATAGTCATGGAGTTAAAAGGTGACTAAGTTTAGGAATAAACGTCCTATGATCCGCCAGAGCGAGGATCTACCCAAGGACACTACAAATAGTTAGTATTTAGAAGTCCTTATGTATGATTGAAAAAGGAGAAAATGAGAATCGGAGAAAGAAGGGGTTGAAGAATTAAAAAGAAAAGTTAAAGAAAAGGGTGAATAGAAATAGACCTCCAAATTATTCAACTTAGGGCGACAGGGTTCAATTCATATGCTACTGGTTGTCACAAGATGACACAGTTTGAAGACAAAGTCGTCATGGACCCGATGGCGCAATGCACTAAACCTTCTAAGACACTCAAGTTCTCTCAAAAGAGCTTGTTTCATTCTCACAGGGAACCCTACGTAATCTATCGACTCTTTCTTAGAGATTGTTGGTATTGATGAAGGAGACCCTCTCCCTAGTCTCCGCTTAGGAAAATCAAAGCGCACTAATCGAGTCTAGAGCCATGAGATTCATCAAAAGATCTCTTAGGAACACTTATATATTTCATCACTTGTTGTTCAAACGATAAGGACACAAGTGACATTTTTTCCAGAGTCCTACGCAAATCTTAGCAATCTGCCAGAACATTTATGAGGGGATTCACAAGTGTGATCCACAGTGATTGAATAAATTCACGGTCAACATCAAACAACCGACGGCAGGTCACTTAGGTAACTCCTTGTGGGTTACGCTTAGTGTGTCTCAAACGGTCTACAGTCGTGGGGTGATGCGGTGTACCCAGCTGACTCATCGAACTGTAGGTGTATTTCGGTACATGCGTTATCTCACTTGTGGGACTCCAGTTCAGGACGACTTTGTGAGAATTAGAGATGTGTTTTCACACTATGATGTTAACACTCTCGAAGTTCAAACTTGTAAGCGCTGGATTATTTCTAACCCATGTTTTATGTTTTCTTCTTATGGATGCTCACGGGTGGAAAAGATCGTGCAAATTCTTCACATGCTCATACCAACAACAACACTAATTGAAGTTCTCTCAAAAAGCAATGAAAATTTCAGAAAGATTCTACATCAAAGTCAAAGAATCTGCAAAGTAATGAGATAAAGATCAAAGTTAAAGAATGAGAGCTTCAAATATATGAATCAAACTTCACCAGTATGAGCATGCTGGTAATGACTTTCATCACTAACAACAAAGATGCTAATGATAGGCAGATTTCAACCTGATCACAATAACAAGAAAAAAGAACAAAGATGCAAAGAATCAAAGACGTCACAAGCTATGAACGCCAAAGAAGTTCAAGACGTCAAACGACCTAAGCAAGACAACAAATGATGACCAACCCTTAGGAGGAGATTGTTAGGAACATGTTTTATTATCAAGTATAGGTCATTTCATTTGTAATAGGTCGTTAATAATTATGGTTTATAAATGTTTGTAATTAGTTTCTCAGCTCATGTAGTAAGCCCATGAGCTTGATAGAAAGTTCTTCTAGAACCAAGGGGAAACAACCCTACTTATGTAAACACTATAAATACCCCCTCCCTAGAAGGTTGTTGGTTCTAATTGCAATTATCATTTTCATTAATACTTCATTAGTTCCTTCCACTTTCTCTCACTAAAACTTTCTCTCTCAAGAAATACATATTGTTGTGATAATGTGGTGACCTAACATTTTGTGAGGGGACAATAATTTTGAGACGTAAGAAGTAACATATTAGAAAATGCATACCCTAACTAACGCCAATTCAACAACCTAGCAACATGTGATTGTACTGTTAAGGTGTGTTTTCCCTTGATAAGTTATATAACACCCTAAAATTTGAGTTAGCATTTTACTAATTTTGATTATACCCTAAGTAATTATAAATAAATACATGTATTGTATACTTTATATTATGAAATAAAACACAAAAACTAAAATCCTAATCATATCCTAAGCATACAAACGACAACATATGTAGTTAAATGCTCTTCATACGTTTTGTCTTCTACAAATTTTGTCAAGATAAGAAGAAAACTAACACATGAATATATCCTTATTTATTTAGAAGATTTGTTTGCCTATTCTTGCCTAAACAAAAAAGGGGGAAAAAAAGAAAGAAAAGAAATACGACATTCTTTTGCCTATCCCTTTTCTCCTAAACCGAAAATCAGAAAACCGAAAACAATATCCAAACACAAGTCCAACTCATTTCCCTTTTCTTGTAGGCCTATCCGGTTCCCACCCCAAATCCCAAACATCACACTTATATTTGTACATAAAATGTTTGGCTAGTGTTAATATTGTGTTATTTTTCTTCTTTGTTCTGTGAACCGGTTGAGCAAACCAAATGCATCAAACAAATGAAACAAACACAAAAGCAACATACATCCCCCCTTGGTCTTATAAGTTTACGTGTGTGAGTAGAGAAAGGGAGACAAAGCAAGTCACTTAACCACCCTAACACTAATATTATAATGCTCTAAACACTTGACCACCCATTTGACTTTGTAATCCTTTGGATAATATGTTTCTCATGCTAAAATTGAAGTGACTAACCTAAGGCATGCCCTTAAATCTTGGCTGCCGTATACGTACGCCTCAAACAAACACACATGTGTTCTACTTTCCTTGAAATCTTGGATGAACCATGCATAAAATATTATGATTTCCATACTTGTTCTCTCTATATAATCAACCTCAAACATTTAGCCAAACTCACAATATCACAAATCTCACAACTCTCACAACTCAACTCACAAATATTCTCTCAAGAATTTCATTCAAACCGTCCACTATGGAGCTAAGTTTGAAGGAAAAAGGGAAGGAAAAGATCAAAAAATTTAAGGGTTGAACGACTTGGGTTATAAGGTGAACAAGGGTTCTCACACATCTCGTTTATCTCGTGTCATCCCCACTTCTTTGAGTGTAGTAAGTCCTTCCAACTATTTTCTATTTCATTTTCCTTTTTATGTCACACGTTTATAAGTTATGAACACCCTCTAGATCGACCACATGAAACATTGTAAAATATACGAAACACTAACAACTCAAACCACATATTTTGACACATTATAACTTTTCTATAAGTAACTAAGCTTGTATCACTTTTTGTTTTAACCTATGTCGAGCATATACAAACCTTTTAAACTCATATATTCGAAGTCTAATCGATATATAAGTCACATTACAATACCTCTAATCAACTAAAGATACCCTTGAAACCCCTCCCCCTTGCCACATTTTCTTTTAAACCAAACGAGTCCCATAATGGGCCTTAAGGCCCAATACGTCCAAAACATGGCCCAATAGTGTTCTAACCCGGCCCATTAGCTATAAAACAAGCTCATAAGACTAAAAATAAGCTTATAAAAAGTTTAATAAGTTTTGTAAGTCAAAAAGGTATTTTCGGACTAAATTTGCAAATTACAATGTTTCGGGTTAAATATGTGAAGTTTGGTAAGTTCAAGGGTGTGTTATGATAAAGGATGTTTTTGTACAACTTACGCATGCATGGGAAAAGTCCAAAGACTGATTTTGTAATTATATCAAACTAGTGTTAAAATGAAATATAAGTTTTGTGTCGAAAATGAAACTTTGGAAACTTAAGGGACCAAACTTGTAAAATGTAATTTTTGAAATGTTTTATAAAAACAGTTTTGTATAGGGACCAAAACTACCAATTCTGGAAACTTTGAGTATAAAATATTTTTGGGTACAAAATGTCATTTTTCTAAAGTTGAGGGACTAAACATGTATATTTTGAAACTTAAGGGTAAAAAGTGTAAATTCAGGAAAAAGTTTAGAAAACATATAAACTTATCACGACTTCAGAAAAATGAATATTTTGACGACCTAAAGTCTATAATGAGTATTATTAAGTCGATATTTCATTAAACTTATATATATATATATATATATATATATATATATATATATATATAAATAATTATAAGAATATAATTATATGAAACCGTTATTCGTTATCGACACACTTTGATAATAAATAAACTAAAAACATGATAACATCGTTATATTCATAAATCAACAACGGTGAACATTTCGCATATGTAAGTGTGAACTTTTTGATAAATATCAAACTAAGTCGATTAGATGTAGCGTATTTTAAACTTAAAACAATAAGCACTATCCACACTCACTATAATGCTCTATTGAATTGTATAATTTCAATGCTCTATTGAATAAGTATATTCAATGCTCTATCATTTTGGTCGCGAACCAAAAGTTTATCATATTCTGAGACTTGCCATCTCGTTCTTAGGTTTCGGATTAAAGCCTCCGCTGCATCATACTTGATCATATTGTGCTTATTCATTTACACTAAGGTGAGTTCATAGCCTCACTTTTACTTTTATTTACAAACCCCACGAGGGAGATACATGCTCTAAACTAGAACACAAGGTTGTACAAATTGTTCGCTACTTGATTATTGGAATTGCCTAAGTATTTAGCGAAAGACCCTGTATCATGAACCATTAGTCACATGAGTGAACGCATGTATCTTGAATAGTACTATGAGGAGTAACCCCGTCTTTGTTATGGGAAATAATCGGGGCGCACCATATTTGAATTGCATTAGGTAATCGGCTATTACCTCCTTTGGGGCAAACTATTACGTACACTAGTAATTCAGTGTATACAGTTGAGTATTGGTTGCATGATCTTAGCGCATAATAATCTGTGATTTTCTTTATGATATATTGTTAGTTTACAATTATCATGTTCATGTTCTTGTGTTCAACTTTATTATAAACCTATGGATATCACTCAACATTTTTGTTGACCTTTTTAAGTATGTTATCTCAGGTAATCATTGAAGATCACATTCATGGCACGGAGCAGGCATAGCAAGACCTTTATGTGTGGTGTAAAACATAATGTTATCATTTATTACAAACTCATGCTCAGTATTTTAGTGAATCATCTGAAACAATTTGGAATATTTTGTAACAAACTATGAGTTTTCATTGAATGATAACTACTTTTCTTAAAACGTCTCTTTTGAGTCGTTTTCTATGATTATTGACTGTGATCCCCATCCAAGTAACACCCCAATTATTCTTCCGCTGTCATGATGATCTTTGGGGGTGTTACACTGGGCAATGCATCTGGCAATCAAATTCTCATTAAGGATGTGAATATTCTATCTCTCAATCTCATTACTTTTAAGCTCATATGCATTATTTCTTGCCTTGTTTTCCATTTCATTAAACATCTTTTTCATTTCTTTAACTTCAGTATCTAAGGCCTTTTAATACCCTCGAATTGTTCTTTCAATTGTTTAAAGAATGGAATAACCTCAATAAGATAACACTCTTTTGTTTGCTCAAAACCCCTTTCCCCTTCAGTAATACCCGTTGGTGTGATTCTCTTCTTACATGTTTTATCGAAGTCAACAAATAGTTGGTAAATCACGTATATGCTCACTAAGGTTTTGCATTGTGTAGGAAGAGTTATAGGCACTAAATGCATCGGTGTATTGGGAGGATACACCATAGACGCAGGCAATTTTCTAAGGGGAGGATTATTTTCAACAAGTTCTTCGGCCTTTCTCTTATCCATATCTAACTTCCAAAACACTTGTTGAGGGGTTAATTGAGTCTGAGGTTTGAATGTGGCAAGAAAGTTTTCCTTAGAATAATTGGGAGTTTTGATATTTAATCAATTCTTCACACATAAAGGTTCCTTCATTTTCTTATCCATTTTCTCTCTAGAGGCATTTTCTAACTCTGTGTCTTCTTTAGTGTTCTGTACACAAGTTGGCTTTTGTTTGAGCTTAAGAATCTCACTACCATCATAAATCACTTCTTGAGCTCTTTTAGCTTTCTTAAGATACACAGGATTTGGGTCTTCTACAAGGCTTTCACTGTGTTTATCACTTAAAACTCTGTGATTTGTAATCATGTGAGCAGTCTGAATGGTGTTGCCTTGTACGTACAGTTGTTTACAAGTTTTTTCTTTAAAGTTTTAAGGTTGGAAAAATCATTTAGGAGTTTAGATTCCTTTTCTTTGAATTCCTATTTAAGCGATTTTACATTTTCTTGAAGTTTTTGTTTTCGCTTAACAGTTTGATTAAGTTTCTCTTATGAGGAATTTAACTCTTGTTTTAACGTTTCTTCCCTTAAATTACTTTTAGTAATAAATGTACGCATTTGGCTATCCATTTCCTGCTCACGTGTGGTCAGCTCAAATTTAGCAAGCTGTTCATGATGGCAACTTGATCCTTATATATATTTAGCTTAGTGGTCATAGAGTGATAACGCTCAAAATGTGCATGTTTTTAGTAGCGTTATTGTTGGTTTTGTGTATGATAATCGGCTATATTTACTCATAATTGTTGCAAAACTGCAAAATAAGCGTATTTGTATGTGAATGTAGCCATGTATCGTAAAAGGTGAAGAAATGAAGATTTCATGCACATTTGGATAATTCCTGAGGAAGAAAGACAAGTGAGGAAGCTCATGGACTCAATGATTAGGAAGCATAAGGATTTCTAAGTGTCTACATCAAATAAATATCAAGTTTCGTCTTGGAAATTAGCATCGAAAGCAAAGAAAAAGGCACGAATCGAGAAAAGTCAACAAAAGTCAAGAAATGGTGTACGGAAGGCTCCCAGCCGATCGGTCGAGCCCGCAGGATCGGCGGGGAATGGTCAAAAGCATCGGATCGGCGCTTCGCAACCGATCCGGCTGGAACACCTGCAGTTACACTTTTGGTCATTTATTGATTCCTTAACTTCTATTAATCATGAGAGGCCGATCATTTCTAGTTAATAACTTATTGAGGACGTTTTTGGCTTGATAGTAAAGGGTTCCTATCTATATAATGCACCTAGACTTAGTAGTTTAGGTGTGCCATATCCAAAAGAGTAATAGTTTACACCAAAGCTATTACCAACCCTTATTATTCATCCCAAAAGTCCTACATCTGCTGTAAAACATCCAGGAGAGTGGTGAAACAAATTCTCAACCATTGTGTAATCATTTGGAGTTGTACGGTTAGGCTAAGGCAATTGGAGGCATGTGGTTGCTATATTCCACAAATTTCTAATTCTTGTAATCCAAAGCTTAGGTACTATTTCTATTGAACTTTATTAAGCTGAATACTCTATTCTATTATGGTATTTGAATTACCTTATTACTACTTGTGTTATGTTATGATTTTCATGGAGTAATTCTTGAATATACTTGTGTGTTGGCTTCTAAAAGTTAAGTGGACAAAACTATGTATGTAAGGGATAGTAGGTGATTGACACTCATCATGTTTACTTGTTAAAACAAGACTAGAAACGTTTTCATCATGAAAGGGTCGAAAGATTCGTAGGAACAAGTTTAATAAGAACCTTTTACAAACAAATGGATTTTCTAAAGAATAATCATTAGGCTAAGGACCGAAAGGATTTCCTATATGTTTTTATTCTTAAAATGGTTTTTACAAAACATAAACCATGGGTTGGAAATCATTTGCTTATGATTTGTGCATTGCATCAAAGTTTACACCAAGCCTTCAGAACAGAACTCTTTATGATTCCTTATAGACTTCACACAAGTATATGTTTCTTAATTTGAATTTTTACTAAACCAATACTTTTAAGGAAGCCTTGACAAGCTTTCTTGTCTCAAATACTTTAAACAAATTAAAACGCAAATCCCTTGGGACAACCTCGACTTACCCACCTTTGCTATCGCGAACGAGTATACTTGCTCGTATGTGTTAAAGTAATTACCGGATAAATTGTGTTTGTAAATTTTAAAACTTGCACACGGTAGAGCACATCAAGTTTTTGGCGCCGCTGCCGGGGATTTGAGTGTTTTGATTTGTTTGTTTATGTAAATTTCGTAATATTTAAGTTTGGTTTCAATTGTTAAGTAAAAAGTTTAAAAAAAATTTTGGTTTTTATCGTTTGCGAGCAACCGGTCATCGTTGGTCCTCTCGGTAAAAAATTATGTTTTTCTTTTTCTAGTTTCTAGTTAATCTAGTGTTTTGTGTTTTAGTTTGTTGCTTATTTCCTGTCATTTGTGTTTTAGTTTGTTGCTTATGCTTGTTTTTATCATTTTTTTAGATTTTTGGTTATATGTTATTTTTAGTTTTATTTAATTTCTAATTAATTATGTCTTGCTTGGTTTAATTGTCTAGTTAATTTTCAGTTTAGATGTTTTAGTTAGTTTTAATAGTTAGTTAATTAAGTCTAGTTAATGATTGTTTATGCTTAATTAGTGTAGTTAATGATTTTAATTAATGGGTTAATGAGTAGACACACTTCTTAGAGTTTAAGTTATAATTAATTGTCTTTAATTAATTTTTAATTAATAGTTAATATTTAAAAAATGGATATTCACTCAGCCCCACGTCGGTGAACCGTAACGGATCGGCTGGGAATTTGGTTTGAGGCACACCACCAACCGAATCGGTTGGAGGGCCAACCGAATCGGTTGGAGCTCTCGTTAACAATTTTTATTTTCGTAATTTCATGTTTTAGCTTTTGTTTTTAGTCTTAATAAGTGTTTTTACTTGTTTTGAATGTATTTCTGTTGTTTGTTTTGATTCTAACTAACTCTAACACTAATAATTTGGATGATTTGTTCTTGTTTTGTTTTGTTTTGTTTAGATAAGTTTGTTATGGATAGTTTGAGTGGTATTTCCGAGTATCTTCGCAAATTGGATGAAATGTTTAAGGATACCGGTAACTCATTGGAAAAGATTGGAAACATCTTGGAGGAAAGTAAGAAAGAGTTAGCCATTGATTTGGAATGTTTTGAAGAAGTTGGGGAAAACAAGGTTCAAGTTCCTAAAAAGAATAGGGTCGTGATTTTCACGCAAGCACCTTTCACGGGGTACGACTCACCTTTTATGAGGTTTGGGACACCGTGTAGTGTTGAAGGAGTAAGCGCGTGGGATGCTCAATTGAACATGGCTTATGGGGACAACTATATTGTGGACAAGGTGCTTGAAAAAATTGGCCACGTTCGTTTAGACTATGAAGCTTATGGGAGGAAAATTGTCAAGAATCTTCGGATCAATATCCATGGTCATATCTTTGAGGCCGATTTTGTAGTTTTGGTAAAAGGGAACGCGGATGAACCGGATGTATGCTTTGGACGTTATTTCCTTGTGACAACTAAATGTCAATTGGATTTTGCTCTAGGTGAGATGAGAATTAACATTACTAATTTGGAGGAAGAGAAGGAAGTGAACGACATGCTCACGGAATTCTGTGAAAACATGGAGAAGAAGGAGAATGTGGAGATTGTGAAAATGTGAAAGGCTATTAGGAAGAAGACTTCATCAAATAAACAAACTCCCACCACCTCTACCACCACAAGACCATGATTACACAACATCACCACCAAATTCACCAAACACCTTTAAGCTCTTAACTCAAGAGCAAAAGGAAGCCATCCTAGCAAACCTAGAACAAAAATTCCTTGAGCTTAATGAAAAGAAAAACATGATCGAAGTGTTACAAGATTATGTTGTTTACCGCAAAAAGTTAGATGCGGCTATGTTGGCTAGAGCACGGTTGAAGATAAGGATCTTACGGATGAGGATAGGGATAGGATCTTATTTTGGGGTATGCCGTGGAAAGAGGGTGACCCGGGTAACTTCATTTTACCTATAAAAGTTAACGGGACCACTCTGGTTTATGCTTTGGCGGATACAGGATCAAGTGTCAACGTGATACCATATCCACTATTCAAGAATTTGGGACTAAGCAATCCTCAACCAAATCATTCTAAGCTAACCATAGCAGACTACTCTCAAGCTAGGCTATGGGGGAAGTGAAAAATGTGTGGGTACAAATTGGCTACCAACCTTATTTAGCCGATTTCCTGGTCTTGGATATACCGGTTGACAAAAGTCTACCTCTCTTACTTGGAAGACCATTCCTTCGCACTTGTGAAGCGATAATAGATATGGGGAGGGGGACTATGACAATTGATGATGGGATCTCCAAGCAAACTTATTATCCCAAGCCTAGGGGTAAAGTTTTAGAATTTATGGAGGATTTGGAAATTTTGGGAGAAGATGATTTGACTTGTTTCGAAGTTGGGCGTGATGCCCAAGGAAATTCTATGTATGGGCCACCCGCCCCACCATACTTGGACCTCGAAGATGAAATGGAACGTGCACTTGCTATGGAAGCCTTTTACAAGCTATTTAAGAACATCCTTGTGTACAAAAAGCTCACGGAATTCTTAGGATCTCTACCCGTACAATTGAAAATTTTGGAATGGGGACCCGAAGGAACGAGTGTATGCAAAAGAGCAGAAGGAGATGGGGAATGGCATGTTAAATTCGATATACTATGACCTAGTGGAAGGAGATTTGTTAGAAAGTTCAAGACTCATGAGACATATCGTGAGTTGACGGGAAAATTCCATAGCGAGGATATTTTAAGGCATGAATATTTTGAGGGGTGATAAGGAGTAGAACTTCGCAACAATAATAACAAGCATTTGTTTTCTTGATCTTCATCTTTTGATGAAATTTTATTTTATGCACTTAGGGATTTTGATTTCATTTGGTTTTGATTTCTTTTTATTATGGTTTGAAGTTATTTTAATCAATTCCTTTTGAGTTTTATTTTAAGTTTTATGATGATAAGTTTGATGATTTAGTCTTTGAGTTAGATGTTGTTGAAATTTGCAAATGGTTGGATGAACGTTGTGTGCATCTTTAATTGAATTTTTGAGTAAACAATTTTTGCTTGGAAGGTAAAATGGCCAAGTAAAGTTAAAAAGGGTAAAATTCTGCAAAAATGCAAACCGAAACGGTTGTGTCCATGACTGAATCGGTTGAAGGCAAGTATAAGTACCAAAAATTCAATTTTTCCAAAAACACACACACACACACTAATCTTCCATCTGGGTTTCACAAATTCAACCACTAAGAAGTTGTTTGAAGGTTGTAAGAGTATTAGAAGATCATCATGGCACCTAAACAAGTAAGAATCTGCAATCAATTAACTTAATTAGGGTTTAATTTGAGTATTTGATTCGAATTACAAATTAGGTCACCAATTGGGGATTTTTTATGGGATTCGAATTAAGATGTATTCTTTTAGAATTAAGTGGGTAATTGATATAGGAATGCATTGCAAAAAGAATTGTAGTGATTGATTCAACATTGAATGAGTATTAAATGATTGAATTTTCGGATTCAATTAGGTTGTGCCCTTAAATCAAATTAAGTTGCAATTGATGATTCCTAATTGTTAGATGATGCATTATCAGTGAATTTTAGATTCCACATTGTTGTTAGAATAATTAATAGATGAATTGAAGTTAAGCTTGTAAGATCTAAGCATGATGAACAAGTGATGATTGGAAGTTTTGGATGCGAATTAAGAGTAAATTGAGGTTGTAGAAATCATTAGTGATGTTCAAATGAAGTTTAGGAGTGAATTGGAATTGGGAAAATCTAGCGGGAAGTTAATTGGAAGTCCATAGCCTTATGCAGATCAGGAAACCGAATCGGCTGCGCAACACAACTGATCAGTTGGACCAAGGTCAGAGGAGGAGCCGGATCGGCTGCCCCTCGACCAAATCGGTTCCAGGTTCTGTTGTGGAAAAATGCGAATTTTGAACTAGACCCTAGAGGATATCGTTGGTTCTAACACTCTTATATTAACTAATATTTGTGATTTCTACAGAGAAATGTTGTAGGTTGTTCGAGTTCGACGCGGATTCCAAAGAACCCGCTCGTGACCAAGTATTGCCAAAGGAATGCATGAAAGAAGGTTACGTATAGCTTGAGAGCTGAAGGGAATGCAAACCTAAAGTTTAAAGATCTTACCAATGAGGAGAAACACGCTTTTAGGGAACGTTTGTCAAAGTTGCAAACTAGAACTGTTTCGGTTCCGAGGTTGGTAGATTGGGATTTGTTTAACGAATATGAGTGTGAGAATGAATTGAGGGGTATGATGCGGATGTCTTATGTCTATCCGATTGATGGAGATTCGTTTGAAGATTTTTCGTGCGAGAGAGCTTTTAGCATTAATGAAGAAGTTTACCGTGAATGGTGTTTGGAGTTCTTCTCAACAATGTAGTTTGAAAGGAAGGTAAACGTTCGAAACATCGTGAATGAAGTTTTTGTTTGGTTTAGGCTTTGTGGGCAGGATCACGCATATACTTTGCGGCGATTTGCTGTTGCTCTTGGATTGTATGAACCGGATGAGGTTAATCATTGATTGTTTGAAGCTCATTTCTCAAGGCTTAAGAGGTTTTAGAAAGATTACCATAGTGTTCCCGCATACTGGAATCGCGTGGGAGACCCTTCTTGTACTCGTAGGAATTCTGCAACCTTTAGGAATCCATGTTGACAGTACTACATAAGTTGCTAGTATGGGGGCCGTTCCACAGGATTGGAAGCCGGGACAAATGCCAAAAGCCGGACTTGTGGATAATGATGTTGTTGGAAGAGTCCAAAGATGGGAATGCGGCTTTGATTATAGCCAAGTATTTGTCTAGGAAAGCCCCGGGTATCAAGGGTAATAGCAACATATGTGGAGGTCATTATGTGACGAGATTAGCAAAGAATCTAGGGTACTACAACAGCAATGAGTTGGCCAAGTGTGATGATCTAAAGGATAGTGAGATTTGGGATGCAATGAGTTTTGGAAAAGCTTTGAATAGGAGGACAAAGACTTTGGGAGCATGGATTGAACCACCACCACCACAGCAGCCGGGCAATGTGCCAATGGGCAATGTACCAATGGGCAATGTACCAATTGGTAATGTGCAAATGGGTACGACTAGTAGTTTTGACTCAGATTGGGGAGATTAGAACCGGCACTTGAATGAAATTAAGTGTAGGGATGTTTGGAGAGATTTGATGATGTTAAGGAACAACTACATTAATGATTATTCTATTCCGTTCTTTCAACACATGGCTCAAGAAGCTAATTATGAGTTGCCTCCCTACAATCCGCCTAATGTTCCACCATATCCTTTCCCTTACACCTCATATCCTAGACCATATCCGTACCCATATCCTGGCTATGCACCATTTCCCGACCCAGTGCCTGCGTATGGTAGATTACCCGAGGTTGGAGGATCTAGCTATGATGTTGGAGGATCTTCATCGGGAGCTAGAGGAAAGAAGAAAAAGAGGAGAGTTCGTTCGGAGTTTGTGGACGAGCATTATGAGTCTGAAAGTGATGACGAAGATGATGATGATGAAGGTGATGAGATGAGCGAGGATGACGAATGATCGTGGATCATTCTTTGGATTGTGATTTCAAAAACAATGCTTATGTGTGTCGAACAATATTTTCTCTCTCTCTCTCTCTCTCTTACTATTTCTTTAGGATTATTATCATACTTTGTTTATTTTTATTTTTTAGGTAGCGTTTGGATTGTTTGTAGTTTTGTTTGTTTGTTTTGTGTGTTGTGTATGTTTTGCAGTTTTGTTTGCAGGATGGATATGACGGAAGCTTATTGTTGGTCAATATTTGGAGTTGGATAACTCACATGCGTGCCTATGACCCAATATGCGTATTACATATTCTATCCCGTGGTATCTTTTTGACTATTTCTTTTTCCCATTTTCTTTACTTTGAAGTTAATTTTATTACATTGAGGACAATCCAAAACTTAAGTATGGGGGGGGGGGGGGAGAAAATAGGAAAAATGATATACGATTTTTTTTTTTTAGTTTTTAGTATTATTTTTGATTTTTAGGTAGAGTTTTTGGATTCAAGTAGTTAGTAGAAAATCTCCTTTGATTGTCTACTTGTTTTCGCACGTTATTAAGATATATTTAAAAACAACTTGGATATTTCAATGGTAAAAAAGAGGTTTTTGAATTTTTTTGATTTGGACCAAATTATGAAAGTAATTCATTTTGAATTCGATAACATTTACTAGCGCGCATTATAGCCTTTTTCCACTAAATTGTGAGGATTCTTTTTTTAACATATCTTTTTGTTTTATATTTTGCTATGAGTGTGCCTGTGATTATGTCGATTCTAGAACTTGTTCTTGTTATGCATTACGGTTAAAATCACTCTCGAGTGATAAAAATATGTTCAAATTATAAGAGGCAATCGTAGGATTTAACCCAAATGGCCTTCCATTTTACATCTAATGTTTTTTGCTAACCACATCGGTTAGTTAACAACTTTATATGGACCCATTTTCTAGTGCTCATTTTTAGCACTAGATACCCTTAGTTACACCCTTCGAGCCAATCTTTTCGTTTTTGTTAAATCCAAAAAAATACGAAAATATTTTACACCTTAAACCTTAGCCAACCCATGTCAATGTCTATTAGTTTGTTGCTAGTTGTTTGGAGTGTTGGATTGTTTTTGATGATTATGAAGAAGCTACACTTTGTCATTTGTGTGTACCATTCTCCAACAAAGATGAAGGAGACATCTTTTTCATTTGTATTTTTTGTGGTGTATGCTCATACTAAGTGTGGGGGAGTAAAAAAAATAAGTAAAAAATAAAAAAATAAAATAAATTATGGTTATAGCCAATGTGCTATATTGAGTATATTGATTAGCCAATGAGCTAAATTGAGTTATATATATTTGGAGATCGATATGTGAAGAAGAGGAAATTTTAATCATTTTCGGGAGTGTGGTTTGTTTGATGGCTAGCAACATGGAGGTTTAGACTTGACTTTATTTTTCTTTTAAAACCAATTTCATAAACTATCCCATGCCCTATCCATACCATTTTATAAACCCAAAGCCTTAACATTATAACCCGAATAAAAGTCCTATTTGATGAATTTATTTTATATGTCTTGATACTTGTACAAGCTTATAATAAAAAGCATTACTCATGACTAGGCATTGAGTGATTTACATATACCCACCAATACATGAGTGTTGGGTGAATTCTTAAAATCATTCGTGAGTTGTTTAGTTATGTTATCTAAAATTATTTTTTTCATTTTTAAAATTTTCACATATTAAAAGCAAATTAACCATTATTTCTCTTGAGGTGATTGTTAGATTTTTGGAACCACGGTGTCGAGACCATTGAAATCGATTTTCATAAATCCTAGACCAACTCGAGGGCGAGTAGAACTTAAGTATGGGGTAATTTGATAACGCTCAGAATGAATATGTTTTTAGTAGCATTATTGTTGGTTTTGTGTATGATAATCGGCTATATTTACTCATAATTGCTGCAAAAGTGCAAAAGAAGCGTATTTGTATGTGAATGTAGCCAGGTATCGTAAAAGGTGAAGAAATGAAGATTTCATGCACATTTGGTTAATTCCCGTGGAAGAAATTAAAGTGAGGAAGCTCATGGACTCAATGATTAGGAAGCACAAGGATTTCTAAGTGTCTATATCAAATAAATATCAAGTTTCGTCTTGGAAATCAGCATCGAAAGCAAAGAAAAAGCCACGAATCAAGAAAAGTCAACAAAAGTCAAGATTGGGTGTACGGAAGGCTCCCAGCCGATAGGTCGGAGACCGCAACCTTTTTAAGATAAAGGACCGAAAGGATTTCTCTTATGTTTTATTCAAAAAGTTAAGTGACAAACTAGAATGGGGATATGGTGATTGACATTCACCATGTTTACTTATTAAAACAAGACTTGAAACATTTTCATCACGAAAGGGTCGAAAGATTCGTAGGAACAAGTTTAATAAGAACCTTTTACAAACTAATGGATTTTCGAAAGAATAATCATTAGGCTAAGGACCGAAAGGATTACCTACATGTTTTTATTCTTAAAATGATTTTTACAAAACATAAACCATGGATTGGAAATCATTTGCTTATGATTTGTGCATTGCATCAAAGTTTACACCAAGCCTTCATGAACACTCTTTATGATTACCTATTCTCACAATTCTCAATTTCCGGTCATTTTGGAAACTTTAAAATTTTTACTGTTCATCTCGGGAATTTACTATTCATCGGTTACTATTCATCATTTTACTATTCATCATTTTTTAGGTCGATTTTATATTTTGAGAGGTTATTTCAAAATTTTACTATTCACAAAATACTATTCATTCCCGGAGAAAAATTTATATTCATTATTTTTATTCATCATTTTTCGTAAACTAGGTTTACGAGTATCCAATTTGCGTAACAGTGAGGGTTAAGCTGCATATTCATGGAACATCATTGAGATCACTTCATATAGACTAGAGTTATTCTACATATCATCCGTAATATAATTTTCATATTAGTTCATGCATGAGTTTGCATATTTCATTAACATATATTTTTCTAATAAATAAACGCTATCGCACGATCATTTATTTTGAATAATTGATCCGACATTTCCAAAAATTATACTGATATATTTTTATACTCATTTTAAGACTATAAATTATATTATTAGTTTACCCGATGTTTTGAATTTATTTTGTATATAAATTGTTATAAATATATATTTACGACGGTTTTCGTAAATTCAACTCGATAACTATTTATTCACTCAATTCTTGCGAGAAATGTATTTCTATAATTTTTATGACTTCGATATATTTATTTATGTTCCGTTAAAATCGATTTCTAGCTAACGCTACACAAAACACTTAATTATATTTACCAAATACACATTATACTTAAATATAAAATGCATTTAACTACAAAACTCATCCAACCCTTTACCCAAAATACCCTAGCCGACCTCCCCCCTCCCCCCCCCATGTCATTGCTTTATAAAAATATCTTGACTTCACTAGTGTACACCTACACATATTTAAGAAGATATTTGCAATATATTAGATATTTACTTTCATAAACACATAGATACACATAATCAAAGGTGAAATAAACTAAAAAATCTCTCCTTTCTCTTTGGGGAATTCGGCCAAGCAAGAAACATAAGATTTTTCAAGAATCAAGTGATTATTTAACCCTAGATTACTTCTATTTTAGGTTTTGAAATAAAACAAATAGTATTTAGGAAACCTAGTTACTTAAACCTCATCATAATACTTGTAAGCTTCTATAATTTCATTACTCTTTCATATTTATACTTGAGTTATTTTATCATTCTGGTAAGAAAACATGCAAGTATCATATGTATTTATACCACTTTTATTTGTTTTTAGTACTTATTATGAGTTTTAATCATCCTATAATTAATCCCTTGAAACATATCATTGTTGATGAAGTTTAGGAACCCATGACACCCTAAGAAGGTGTATGGTAGATTTAGAATAGATTTGGTGTTGATTTGAAGTGATTGAAACAAGTGTTACGCAAGAAAAATCATTTTCGACAACACAAGATTGAGGTCTGATCGTTTTGTAAAATCTAAATTTCGAAAGGTCATGGATTATTTTGGGCTAGATATTCAGAAAATATACTTTAAAAGAAACCGTGGTCGCGACGGGTTAAAAGCAATTTATAATATATACGAAGAAGTTACGTTATTTTCAAGTTTAACGACGAAAACGAATTTTCTGAAAAATTCAAAGCTGTCAAGAGTTATTTAAGGGGCAAAAATGAGTTTCAAGCGTTATCTAAATGAGTCGGTTTGTCAAAAATATATTAGTATACTTTAACACGAAACTAGGGATATATAAAGCGTAGAAAATGGACTTATAACGACTAAGTTGCACGCATTTTAAATATGGCCATCGTAACTATTTTTTTTCACAAGTAATAACACTTACATATTTTTACTAGACCAAAATGGTTATCGCAAGTGACCATGTTTGGAGCAATTTTTCATATCGATAGAATACTTTTGAGAAAACGAGGTCTTCAAGTAAAGGTAAGTTCGCCTATTCTATTTTCCAAAATGTTCAACCGTTCGTCAAACGAAGTTATAACAAATAATATGCGATCTCTCAAACTTTTCCGAAAACTACTCATAAACTATATTTTCTTGATAAATCGCAAAGCAACTATTGTAGGATGTCGTTTCAACGTAAGTACTTGTAAAATATTTTATAACATGACGAGTTGTCATAAATGTAGATTTCGACGATAAACTTTATTTTCAAATGCGCAAGTAGTATGGATATCATATGAGTTTGCATGCACGACATTATTTCATGACTTACATTAGAACATATCGTTCATATTAGGTTGCAGATAGAGATTGCACCTCATTTCAGTGTATTCACTTTTGTCATCATAATCATTGCATCAGGTGAGTTCGTAGCTCCACTTTTACTCGTTTAATTGTTTTATAAACTCTTTGGGGGAGATACATGCTCAACTACTTGCTTTTACTTTACACTTATATGAACTTAAATAACTGTTGTTTCACTACTTATGCTAGTAAGTAGATTATGCCTGAACTAAATTGATACTATGTTATGAACACTATTATTTGAACCACTTTCCTTGATTTTGAGCCTTCGACATATATATTTGAAATCTTTTAACTTGATAGGAACCTTTTTGGCATAGATTTGAACACTTTAACTTGATTTAATTCTTTTGACATATAATTAATCTCTTTTAACTTGATTTAAAACATTTTGACATATAATTAATTTCTTTTAACTTGATTTAAAACATTTTGACATATAATTAATCTCTTTTAACTTGATTTAAAACATTTTGACATATAATTAATCTCTTTTAACTTGATTTAAAATATTTTGACATATAATTAATCTCTTTTTACATAATATTGAACCTTTTGACTATTTTGAACTTGTTTGACTTTATATTGAACTTTTTGACTATTTTGAACTTGTTTGACTTTATATTGAACCCTTTGACTATTTTAAACTTGTTTGACATAATATTGAACCCTTTGACTATTTTGAACCTTTTGATATGTTTTGAGCTCTTTGACTGTTTTGAACTTTTGAACTCGACTTAAACTCTTGAACTTAATTACGAACTTTTGAATGGAACACTTGGACTTAATTATGAACTTATGACTTTTTTGAACTTATTGAACCATACGTGCTATGACCCTGACATAAAGTCTCCCCTGTTCGGAGCAGTGCAAATTCTCCCATGTTCGGTGTGTTCTTAATTGTATATTAATAGTTGTATGATGTACCGTTCGTACATTCGCATTGTTAGTCTCCTATTAGTAGGTAGTATGGATAGAGCTATTAGAGGTCGGCCAACCTCTCGTTCACTATGTTACGGGACGCATATTATTTATTCTAGGGGCTTTGCCTGGCATACATTATTATATATGTGGTGCTATATTGTGAACTTTTATGACAACATATACTTGACTACTAGACATATTACTATTTTGACAGTGGGTTGTGAACACACATGTTGCAAGTTTTGTATGGGCGGAACTTGGAACTGAGTGGATTTACAATGCCTTTGCTTTGTGGACTATTCTCTATGACCAAAAACTTTGCCTTTGCTGCATGAACGTTCTTTAAAAGCTTTACATGTTAAACAAACTCTATGAACTCGCTCAACGTTAGTGTTGACAGTTTTAGCATGTTTTATCTCAGGTATTTAAGGCATTCACTTCATGGCATGCATGTGGACTTATCATAGAGTCGCGGTGTCGACGCGTCTCACATATATTTTATGCACTTAACTATCGTTTGATTGTAACAAACTTATTTTTGTACATTGGAAATCTTTTAGGACCTATGTTTTGTAAACTCTGATTATTTTACTTAATCAAACGATATTTTCAAAACGACACTTTAGGTCGTTCGATATAACTGTAACTTTGATGCTATGACAGTCATCCCCCAGGTATTCCATTCCGCTGCAAAACAGGTAATTTGGGGCTGTGACAGATTTGTATCAGAGCATCGATTATAGAGAACTAAGTTGCATCATTGACCCTAGACTATAACTACATCATCATAGCATCTCATCATATCATTATAAGTGCATAATCATTATACATGTGGGTTTATACTCACATTATGCGAGTTATTTACTTTCATTTCACATAGATGTCTTCAAATACCCATTCCACTATCCTTTCTTCATACCCCAATGTGGAGAATGCCTTGTCATTGCCTATCTCAATTTTAACATCAGTTGACTCAACACCAAACATCATATGAGTCGATTAGTCCAAGCATTGCATAGTTACTCCCAGATTATACATAGCCTGATCACCTATGTCTAATTTAGGAAGAATCATGCAATGAAGAAAGTAGTAGTCTCATATGTGTAAGCAATTCATGTCGAGCCAAATCTTCAAAAGATTTTCTTCAAACCACTTGTTTCCAGTTTGATCTGAGTGACAGTTCTTGTTTGATGAGTTGCAAAGATCAAGCTAGAATCAAGTTGTTACTCAAACCGATTTAGCCTAATCTCATGACAGTTCTTGTTTGATGAGTTGCGAGATTAAGTAAAAATCGGTTACCTAAAAGTCTTTTGAGGGTTTTGCTCGATAATGGGAAAGCTTGCCTCATCAAACACAACCATAAGAGAGCATGTCTTTAGAATGGGAAATGGTCACGATAGCACAAGAACGTACTTAGTTGGATGAGGAACCCATATGCATGAGCATTGACATAATCATTTAGACTATACACGAGCATAACTTTTAAAACCCTTGTCACGGTTCGGACTATAGTTATCAATAATCGAATCACGAGGATGTGATTCCTCTAACAGGGGAAGAATGTCACAATTCTCTATTTCCGGTCATTTTGCAAACTTTAAAATTTTTACTATTCATCTCGGGTATTTACTATTCATCGGTTACTATTCATCATTTTACTATTCATCGTTTTTGAGGTCGATTTGTTATTTTGAGAGGTTATTTCAAAATTTTACTATTCACAAAACACTATTCATTCCAGGAGAAAATTTTATATTCATGATTTTTATTCATCATTTTTCGTAAACTAGGTTTACGAGTATCCAATACGCGTAACCGTTAGAGTTAAACTGTATATTCATGGAACATCATTGAGATCACTTCATATAGACTAGAGTTAGTCTACATATCATCCGTAATATCATTTTCATATTAGTTCATGCATGGTTTTGCATAATTCATTAACGTATATTTTTCTATTAAATAAACGCTATCGCACGATCATTTATTTTGAATAATTGATCCGACATTTCCAAAAATTATCATGATATATTTTTATACTCATTTTAAGACTGTAAATTATATTATTAGTTTACCCGATGTTTTGAATTTTTTTTGTATATAAATTGTTATAAATATATATTTACGACGGTTTTCGTAAATTCAACTCGATAACTATTTATTCACTCAATTCTTGCGAGAAATGTATTTCTATAATTTTTATGACTTCGATATATTTATTTATGTTCCGTTAAAAATGATTTCTAGCTAACGCTACACTAAATACTTAATTATATTTACCAAATACACATTATACTTAAACATAAAATGCATTTAACTACAAAACTCATCCAACCCTTTACCCAAAATACCCTAGCCGACACCTCCCCCTTGTCCTCACTTTATAAAAATATCTTGACTTCACTAGTACACCCACACATATTTAAGAAGATATTTGCAATATATTAGATATTTACTTTCATAAACACATAGATACACATAATCAAAGGTGAAATAAACTCAAAAATCTCTCCTTTCTCTTTGGGGAATTCGGCCAAGAAAGAAACCAAGCAAGAAACATAAGATTTTTCAAGAATCAAGTGATTATTTAACCCTAGATTACTTCTATTTTAGGTTTTGAAATAAAAACCAAGAAGTATTTAGGAAACCTAGTTACTTAAACCTCATCATAATACTTGTAAGCTTCTTATAATTTTCATTACTCTTTCATATTCATACTTGAGTTATTTTATCATTCTAGTAAGAAAACATGCAAGTATCATATGTATTTATACCACTTTTATTTGTTTTAGCACTTATTATGAGTTTTAATCATCCTATAATTAATCCCTTGAAATATATCATTTTTGATGAAGTTTAGGAACCCATGACACCCTAATAAGGTGTATGGTAGGTTTAGAATAGATTTGGTGTTGATTTGAAGTGATTGAAACAAGTGTTACGCAAGAAAAATCATTTTCGACAACACAAGATTGAGGTCTGATCGTTTTTGTAAAATCTGGAAATTTCGACAGGTCATGAATTATTTTGGGCTAGATATTTAGAAAATATACTTTAAAACGAAACCGTGGTCGCTTGAACGGGTTAAAACGGATTTATAACGAAGAAGTTACGTTATTTTCAAGTTTAACGACGAAAACTAATTTTCTGAAAAATTCAAAGCTGTCAAGAGTTATTTAAGGGGCAAAAATGAGTTTCAAGCATTATCTAAATGAGTCAGTTTGTCAAAAATATATTAGTATACTTTAGCACGAAACTAGGGATATATAAAGCGTAGAAAATGGACTTATAACGACTAAGTTGCACGCATTTTAAATATGGCCATCGTAACTATTTTTTTCACAAGTAATAACACTTACATATTTTTACTAGACCAAAATGGTTATTGCAAGTGACCATGTTTGGAGCCATTTTTCATATTGATAGAATACTTTTGAGAAAACGATGTCTTTAAGTAAAGGTAAGTTCGCCTATTCTATTTTCCAAAATGTTCAACCGTTCGTCAAACGAAGTTATAACAAATAATATGCGATCTCTCAAACTTTTCCGAAAACTACTCATAAACTATATTTTCTTGATAAATCGCTAAGCAACTATTGTAGGATGTCGTTTCAACGTAAGTACTTGTAAAGTATTTTATAACATGACGAGTTGTCATAAATGTAGATTTCGACGATAAACTTTATTTTCAAATGCACAAGTGGTATGGATATCATATGAGTTTGCATGTACGACATTGTTTCATGACTTACATTAGAACATATCATTCATATTAGGTTGCAGATAGATATTGCACCTCATTTCAGTGTATTCACTTTTGTCATCATAATCATTGCATCAGGTGAGTTCGTAGCCCCACTTTTACTCGTTTAATTGTTTTATAAACCCTTTGGGGGAGATACATGCTCAACTACTTGCTTTTACTTTACACTTATATGAACTTAAATAACTGTTGTTTCACTACTTATGCTAGTAAGTGAATACCCGAACTAAATTGATTACTATGTTATGAACACTATTATTTGAACCACTTTCCTTGATTTTGAGCCCTTCGACATATATATTTGAACTCTTTTAACTTGATAGGAACCTTTTTGGCATAGATTTGAACACTTTAACTTGATTTAATTCTTTTGACATATAATTAATCTCTTTTAACTTGATTTAAAATATTTTGACATATAATTAATCTCTTTTAACTTGATTTAAAACATTTTGACATATAATTAATCTCTTTTAACTTGATTTAAAATATTTTGATATATAATTAATCTCTTTTAACTTAATATTGAACCTTTTGACTACTTTGAACTTGTTTGACTTTATATTGAACCTTTTGACAATTTTGAACTTGTTTGACTTTATATTGAACCCTTTGACTATTTTGAACTTGTTTGACATAATATTGAACCCTTTGACTATTTTGAACCTTTTGATATGTTTTGAGCTCTTTGACTGTTTTGAACTTTTGAACTCGAATTAAACTCTTGAACTTAATTACGAACTTTTGAATGGAACACTTGGACTTAATTATGAACTTATGACTTGTTTGAACTTATTGAACCCTACGTGCTATGACCCTGACATAAAGTCTCCCCTGTTGAATAGGTGCAAATTCTCCCATGTTCGGAGTTATCTTAATTGTATATTAATAGTTGTATGATGTACCGTTCGTACATTCGCATTGTTAGTCTCCTATTAGTAGGTAGTATGGATAGCGCTATTAGAGGTCGGCCAACCTCTCGTTCACTATGATACGGGAAGCATATTATTTATTCTAGGGGCTTTGCCTGGCATACATTATTATATACGTGGTGCTATATTGTGAACTTTTATGATATCATATACTTGACTACTAGACATATTACTATTTTGGCAGTGGGTTGTGAACACACAGGTTGCAAGTTTTGTATGGGCGGAACATGGAACTGAGTGGATTTACAATGCCTTTGCTTTGTGGACTATTCTCAATGACCAAAAACTTTGCCTTTGCTGCATGAACGTTCTTTAAAAGCTTTACATGTTAAACAAACTCTATGAACTCACTCAACCTTAGTGTTGACACTTTTAGCATGTTTTATCTCAGGGTATCTATGGCATTCACTTCATGGAATGCATGTGGACTTATCATAGAGTCGCGGTGTCGACGCGTCTCACATATATTTTATGCACTTAACTATCGTTTGATTGTAACAAACTTATTTTTGTACATTGGAAATCTTTTGAGACCTATGTTTTGTAAACTTTGATTATTTTACTTAATCAAACGATATTTTCAAAACGACACTTTAGGTCGTTCGTTATAACTGTAACTTTGATGCTATGACAGTCATCCCCCAGGTACTCCATTCCGCTGCAAAACAGGTAATTTGGGGGTGTGACACCTATAGACTTCACACAAGTATATGTTTCTTAATTTGAACTTTTACTAAACCACCACTTTGAAGGAAGCCTTGATAAGCTTTCTTGTCTCAAATACTTTAACAAATTAAAACATAAATCCCTTGGGACAACCTCGACTTACCCACCTTTGCTATCAAGAACGAGTATACTTGCTCGTATGTGTTAAAGTAATTACCGGATAAATCGTGTTTATAAATTTTAAAACTTGCACACGGTTGAGCACATCAGAGAGCTTTGTGGGTGGAAGACAGAGTTTCTCGATTTCAACATATCAACGTAAAGAGAGAACTTCGGGTCTTATTGTCTAATTGTTTGGTACTCCACAAAACTCTTGATTGTTATTTGGATAGATTGATTTATTATATTCGTCATGGCTTGTGCACACATAATAGTGTACAACCCGTACTTGTAATGAAAGGACCTTGTGGTACGCTTCAGTGCCACAATCCTTATAAAATGAGCGAAAGCTTCTTACTTTTGAGTAAAACTTATCAAAACTTTCATCATTTTCAAAGTTTTGCTCAAAAGAACAAGTACTTCTGTTAGGTTCCCATTTATGTAACACAAGCATCAATATAAGAAGTAGACATGAAGAACTGATCGGTTGAACAAGTTAACACACACACGAATAATATAGAAGAGTTTTGGCATAGGAAATGAGATAAAATGAACAACCAACTCTCAAATGAGAGTTACAAGACTATTTATAGGGGAAGGGAGCTAGGGCAACATATCTAGTCCCTTCCTCTCCTTATTGGGCTTTTGCATAGGCTCATGGGCTTTCTACATGAGCCTAGCCTTAATTACTAACATAAAATCCTTAATTAAGCTAACTATTACATATTGACTACTAACACTTAAGAAATGGTTTAGGAGTGATTCCAACAATCTCTCCCTAAGTGTTAGTAATTGATGACTTAAGTAATTTGAGACATTTTTGGTGCTGATGTAACAGTTGCTTTGACGTCTTCTGACATTCTTCTTTCTTGTCAGAAGAAGTGCCTTGATTCGAACAATCTCCCCAGTGTAGGGATCTTGTTTTCTTTAAAGTATTCTGCTTTGACGTCTTGATTTCTTTGTTCTTTAATTCTTTGTTCTTTGTGGTGGTTGTGATAGTATGTTGTTGTCAGCTACAGGTCAGCTTCGTTGCTCCAGCGTCTCCGCATCTTTCTCCAACATGCTCACACACTCATTTGACAATGAATTCCAGATGTGAAGTAGTTCTCGAGTCTTTATAACTTTGTAGATTCTTTGATTTGATGAAGAATCAATATGACTTTGTGTTGCCTTTGATTTTGAGAGAACTTCTTTTGTGTTGTTGTTGGTATGAGTATGAGGAGAATCAGCACGATCTCTTCCTCCCGCGAGCATCCATCAGCAGCAGCATCTCCGGCACAGTCACGAACACCAATTGATCATCGTAATCTTTTCATAAAGAATTGACTACTACAATTGTTCTACTGATGAATGTCTTGATTCCATTCACCTTGGTCGGGCGAATCAGCCATCCGAATCCCGTAAGGGACAGTTGGCATTACATTGAACCAGTTCAAGTAATGACCCACATATTCAGGACTCGATTCTTGAAGGAATATCCTTAGCGGTATTTCCAGCACTTACAAGTTCGAACTTCGAGAGTGTCAACAGCATAATGTGAAAACACATCTCTAATTCTAGCAAAGGTTGTTCTTGAAACCGGATGCCCTCAAGAAGGCTAACACGATATACTGAAGTACATCTATGGTTCAGGTGAGTCGAGGTACACGAAGCATCACTGACTGAGACAACACTAAGCGTAACCCACAAGGAGGTACCGAAGTGACCTGCTGTCAGGGCTGTTTGATGTTGACCCTGGCAGGAGTTTCCATTCGATCACTGAGGATCATAGTTGTGAACCACTCATAAATGTTCTCGACAGATTGCTAAGATCTGTGAAGGACTCTTGTATGTATCACTTGCGTCCTTATTGTTGAACGACAAGTGATGAAATGTCAAGTGTACCTAAGAGATCTTTTGATGAATCTCGTGGCTCTAGACTCAATAGTGCGCTTTGGTTTTCCAGAGCGAAGACTAGGGAGAGGGTCTCCTTCTTCAATACCAACAATCTCTAAGAGATATCCGATAGTTTACGTAGGGTTCCCTGTGAGATTGAAACAAGCTTCTGTTGAGAGAAACTTGAGTGGCTAAGAAGGTTTAGTGCATGCGTCACTGGGTCCATGACGAATTTAATCTTCAATACCAATGTCATCAAGTGACAACCAGTAGCATATGAGTTGAACTCGGTGTCTGCCCTAAGTTGAATAATCTGGAGGGCTATTTATTTTCACCCTTTTCTTTACTTTTCTTTTTAATTCTTCAACTCATTCTTTCTCTGATTCTCATTTTCTCCTTTTTTGATGATCATACCTACGGACTTCTAAATTCTAACTATTGGTGGTGTCCTTGGGTAGATCCCTCCAGCTCTGGCAGATCATAGGACGGTTATTCCTAACCTTAGTCACCTTATAACTCCATGACTAACCTATGTTGCCGTAAACCATTTTCATGAAAATCTCTCAAAGTGGTTATGAGTAAAAGCATTTAGTACCACTATGAGAGTTTTGTATTTTGCATAAATACTCCTCCTCCACACGTGCTTAAGTATTATTCCAGAAATCTACACGGTGAGAGAAGAGCGCGCGCTTTTGAATTGATCATCTCAAGATAGACAATTCCCTGCGAGACATGGTTACATCACTGACTAGGTCAACTTAAAGTTGTAAACACTCCTTGGAGAGGAGGTTTGACCCGTCAAGGTTCATGTCTACCAAGAGTTTCTCGAATGGTAAATTCTACTAGGACAAGTCCTTTCGAGAACCGTTTATAACTAGCGAACTAGCTTGAAATTATTACCCGTCCCGGGCAAGTCTTTTCGAGTTACTAACATTTAAGAGCTCGTCAATTCATTGGTTAAGTCTTTAGCACGACAATTCAATAGCAATTCACAACATATTTCTTATCACATAATTTTTCTCCCCCTCAAAAATGGCATATAAATGTTGTTTTTGACGAAATTTTGATGTCGAATATGTCCATTTCGAGTTTTGTGGGAAGATTTCCACGAAGAACCCTTTGTGAACAAAGTTTTTAATCAAATACTCCCCCTCAACAAGTGATGTTAACTTTTGAGGTTTTGAAAATCATAAAGGGAAGTACTTGTTCTTTTGAGCAAAACTTTGAAAGTGAAAGTTTTGATTAGTTTTACTCAAAAGTAAGAAGCTTTCGCTCCTTTTATAAGGATTGTAGCACTGATCCGTACAACAGGGTCCTTTCATTACAAGTATGGGTTGTACACTGTTATGTGTGCACGCTTCATCTAGGAAAAAGATGGCCACTACTTTAAAACAAATTAACCTCTCCCCACTGGGATCTATGTTTCTAGATCACCCCTTAAACTGGCAACCATTTTCAGATTCAAACTTTGATGTAGTAGACATTTCTTCTAACTTTTGAAGTTTTCAAGATGCAAATGAATTTGTAGAAGAGCGTGAAACCCACAATAGATTTAAGATCAAGTCTTCAAATAAACTACTAAAGATGAAATGAAACGACTTTCCCTCTAATGTTGTGGTCTTCGAATACTAATCACCGTGAATATGCAATAAACTCGATACCAATACCGTGTGTGAGGCATCATAACATCATATTTGGGTAACTTCACACAAGATCACCCGTGAAATCGAGACGATAACACCAAAGTGAGACGTTTGAGCCACAGATCGTCTTATTTCTTCCCATTGAAGAAATTCAAGAAGGAATTGGGGTTTCGGAAAGAAGCATGTGGAAAAAAAGGAAGCAATGACCACCTACACTCTCTCCCCCTCGATGTTTTCAATGAATCAGAATCATACACCATGCATGTTGATGATGAATTGAAGACAGCGAAACCATGTATGTCTGATGGATCTCGACACACACCTTGTGTCAATGATATTTTGTATGATATTAATAAGCACACGTAATTTACTTAGTAATACTTAGAAGACGGATTGTATGATGTATTGTAAGTAAACACAAATTAAACACAAAGCTTAAGCTCCAATATTATTGATGAATAATACGAGTGATCTTGCTTATCACTAGGGTTACACCTTGAAGCTGTAAGTACGTAGATAATTAACTAAGTACCTAAGACAATGACCTAGGACCTCCTTTTATAGCACAAGGAGTCCTTTACAAGATAAGAATAAACCTATCAATATAGAATATACACACAATCTATTCTATACTTATCATTATACAAATACTAAACAATTATCCAATAGCAGTGGTAATATTTGTATTGGCAGTGGTAATACGTTTCCACTGCTAGTATATTCCAAGCAGTGTCAACCACAATACTATCCGTGGTAATCTGTAGTATTATTCCCAACAATCCTCCTCTAAACTTATGATTTCTCTGCAAATCAATAAGTTTCTTCAATCTGCATCATCTTCAAGGATTTGGGGAATTCAACCAAACACTTTACTTCTTCCTTAGCTTCTGAATAGCTCTTGAACATTGATCTTGAAGCCTATGTAACAATGATCTGACCTTCTCATTGTCTTCATGAACTCTTATAGTAGTACACAACATCACAGTGAGAGTTCCAGCTCTGAGTGGATATTCTTTCTCAGCAAGCATGAATGCATCTACTCCATTTGCTGTAGAAACATGGTGAACTTCACATGAGTCATAGTAGAACCATTTAGTACCAGGACATGTACATGAGAATTTCTAGAAATCATCATTAACATCTGGATCATAGAGCCTTCTAAGATTAACCCATAATTGCATCTCCTTCATATCTTTGAGATCTTGAGCATCAAACCATTCTTGAACTAACTTCCATAATTTGTCAAGGTCATCTCTATCAAAAGCTTTAATGAGATCTTCAAATTGAATGAATGATGAAGTTTCACCACCTAGCCTTGTGATCTTCCATGTTGGAGCAAAATTGGTAGCAGTGTAAACTTCCCAATCAATGATAGGATGTCTGACTTGCAGTGGTTCTGGATAAAAATCTTCTTCTACAATCACAATCATTCCAGTCATCTGTTCTTCAGTGAACTTCTCAGTTGGAACTTCTTGTTCTTCAGCAACCTTAGTCTTCTTAACAGTCTGAGAATCATTTTCTTTGGCCTTTCTCATCAATCCAGGAAACCTTCTTGCTTCTTCTTCAGAGCCCATTGAAATAAAATCTTTATCATGTTTTTGAACTCTGTAGTAGATACCTTCAACTTGATTATCATACATTCCTTTGAATTGATGCTTTTTCCAACCACCAACATGATAACAATAAATCTTCATATATGAGAGAATTTGTGCCTTGGTTGGTTGTCTTTGTTTCTTTTGACCCTTTCGATCTCAATCACATCTTGAAGTGCTTGATTGTTCTTCATTTGTATAAATCTTCAATCGAAGTTTTTGATCTTCAGTTAAGGACATATCAACAAGTAGGTCAATTGCCTTCTTCTTGACTGTTGGATTATTAGCAATCAAGAACTCAATATCTTCTTCAGTAGGAACATAACTGAACTCGAGTCTTTTCTAAGTATTGTTGGTTGAACAATGGAAATTGGATTTTCCAATCTATCCAGCCTTTTAGCCTCCAAAAAGCTTGCAACTTCCAATTCTTCAAGCTTTTTCTTTTTAGCAACTTGTTCTTCATTAATCTTTTTAGCAATTTCTCTATCAAGAGCAATCTGTGCAATATGTGCTTGTTCTTTCTTTGAAATCTTCCTTCCAGGTTGCTCTTCACTTTCCATAACTGCTTTACCTTTATCTTTCTTTTGTTTATCAACTTCTTCACTTGCAGTGGCTACATCATGGTTATCAGTGGCAATTCTTGGTTCTGCAGTGGAAATTGAATCAGTGGTAAAATTAGTTGCGCATAAAATGTCTTGCTCTAGTTGCTTTTCTTGAGTATCGCCTTCCTCTGCACCTTTACTAGAAACACCTTCATCTTCAAAATCAATTTTCCTCCCTTGAGTTTCAGCATCTGTTTTCCTCCCCTGTTTTGGAGAATTGCCCAAATCTTGATCAAAACCGGCTGAATCACCATCATTTGGTGAGGATGAAGATGAGATCACCAACTTTGTAGTTTTCCTTTTCTTTTTCAACCCCTGCAACTCATCCTTCAAGGTCTGAATCTCCTCTTTTAAATATTTAATATCCATGACATGCTGCTTCGACATCTGCAGGTCCTTCAGAGAGAGTGAACCTACTTGGCTAATTTGGTACACAAAACCATCAATCCATTTGTTGCCCACTGCCCTCATCACCCAACCTGTGTGACCTGTTGGGAGAGCTGAATCATGGGGCAATGGCTCAGATTCCTCCCTAGTTGGACTAGGTTGAAGTCTAGAACCACCACTGCTTGTTGCTAAACCAAAAGATTTAGAAACATGTTGTGTTGTCATGAGAGGAGTTGGTCTGTTAGACTCTTTAGGTGTGAGAAACTGGTGGAGTATAATCAATGTTTGGAACATTAATTATAGGTGAGTTTTGTTCAGTTGTAATCTTTGAAAGCATGTGAGGAAGGAGAGGTGTAAAAATCATGTTGCCATCTTTGTTCGTGGTTTGAAAAACTTTAGGCTTAAGTCAACTGATTTTGTAAACATTAATATGGGATTGCAGTTGAAATTCATTTAGCACTGCTTGCACAAACCTTGGATACATTAAAAATTTTGTTGAACTTTTTACATTGCCAGTCATACTTGTAAAATATATTTGACCAGCTAAAAATCTTATCAGAGGGCTAGACAAACCAAAGGGTAAGCCATGGTTGAACTAAATTTCTATAAGATGTTTTCGACTAAGACAATGTAAAAGAGTATGTATCAAAAATCTCCATTGGGACAAAACCACTCTTTTGAAAGTAGCCTTTTATCGTGGTATCATACCCCATTGATGATAAAGTATCATAGATTTCTGGCATAGGTAATGTGATGATACCATTGAAATCATCCAATTGGAGAACTCTCCTCAAGGATGCCTCAGTAACATCAATAGTTACCCCATCCACAGTGGCTCTTAGAGCATCCACTGTTTCATGTGTATCTCCATTCTCAAGTGTTATGGACTAAGCAGTAGTCCAAAACTGTTTGATTTGAGAGATATAGATTGTGGGTTTTAAAAGCAAAGCATACCTTATATGGGTAGTATTGAGAAAGTCCCACAACTGATGAAAAAAGGGCCACTCTTCTCATTTAACTTTTGTAGGTAGGCCACTTGGTTGTGCTCATCTGCAAATTTTAAGGGTGCCATAGAAACTTTTGATGAAAAACAATATTATCTCAGTAATAATTGAAGGAATAACTAGCCAATCGAGAGAGAAAGATATATAGGGTTAGGGTTAAGTTTATTGCGCAAGAAAGACTATCTTTAGAAAATATTTATCTTAAGAAGATAAAGTATAATTAAGAAAGTAGATAATCCTCTAAAAACTTACCCTATATTTATGGAAAGTGTTTTCTTTCAACGGATAGTAAAAAATAAGTTACTGACACAATCAGTTGTAACGGCTAGAACAACAATGGCTAAAATAACACTGTCAGTGGCAACTGTGAACTAGCAATGGTAATTTTTCACAAAAATTTCAAAGAGCAGTGGTAAAGAAAACATATGAAAACTAGACTGCTCTTATCATAGTTTTTAGCAAACTACCAGCTATCAACGGATTTGATATGTCTTTATCATGAGCCGTTTGCTATGGAATAGCCAACTCTTAATCATAAAGAATATGGTGAGTTGATACCCATATAGTTTTTGGTAAACTATCAACCATAAACGGATTTGTCAAGTCTTTACCAGAGCCGTTTGTTGGACTAGTTGATTCTTATGTGGATTAGACATGGTGAATCAATAACCGTTTGTTGTGTATCTCAGTTATACACCTTTTAAGATCAACTCCCATCCAAGCTGCATAAAGATTGAAACAAAAATACAAGCAAACATATACAAACTCATACAACAATTTCAGTACCCTAAAGCCTCCCCTCAACACCAAAGAACATTAGACAAAACGTTTATGGATTTAGCATTCCAATACTTGTTACCAAGTACTGAAATCTTCCTACATCAAGGCCTTTTGTTAATAAATCAGCGTAGTTGTCATCAGTATGAATTTTGACAACTTGAATTAGTCCTTGTTCATAGCAATCTCTAATGAACTGGTGTCTAATTTCAATATGTTTGGTCTTTGTGTGTTGAAAAGGATTCTTAATAATGCAAATGGTACTGCTATTGTCAATATGAATGATGGTATTCATGAAATTGTACCCATACTCCAAAAGTTGATTCTGAAGCCATAGAACTTGAGCACAACAACTTGCAGCAGCCACATACTCTGCTTCAGTTGATGAATTAGACACCATTGTTTGTTTCTTGCATCACATGACACTAAGCCAAGAAATTGGCATCCACCTATTGTAGATTTTCTATCTAAACTAGCTCCAGCATAGTCACTATCAGAGTAAGTAACAAAATCTAGAGCAGATTCTCTAGGGTACCATAATCCCAGAGTGGGAAATGCTTTAAGATATCTGAAAATCTTCTTCACAACAATCAAGTGAGAGAACTTGGGAGTGACTTGAAACCTTGCACATGCACACACTGCAAACATAATATCTGGTCTAGATGATGTAAGATACATCAAAGAACCAATCATAGACCTGTACATGTGCACATCAACTGCTTCACCACTATTTTCCTTCAAGAGTTGATGTAGTCTTGTCTGCTTGAGGGTGCTTTGGATGACTTTGCATCAGTGAACTTGAACTTCCTTAGTATCTCAGCTACATATTTATCTTGATTGATGAAAATATCATCTGGCCTTTGTAGAACTTGAAGTCCCCAAAAGAATGTGAGTTCACCCATAGAACTCATCTTGAATTCTTCCTTCATTAGCTTCTCAAATTCTTTTGTCTGTCTTTGTGGATACAAAAATGATATCATCAACATATACTTGAACTAACAAGATATCATTCTTGTCTTTCTTGATGAACAAAGTTTGATCCACTTTGCCTCTATGAAACCCATTATCAAGAAGATAAGTAGTTAAGGTTTCATACCATTTCCTTGGTGCTTGATGCAAGCCATACAAAGCTTTAACCACCATATACACTTTGTTAGGATATTCAGGGTCTTCAAAGTCTGGAGGTTGTAAAACATAAACCTCTTCATCAATCTGCCCATAAAGAAAGGCACTCTTTACATCCATTTGATAAACTTTAAAGCCCATAAAGGATGCATAGGCTAAGAATAGCCTAATTGCCTCAATTCGTGCAACTGGGGCAAACACTTCTTCATAGTCAATACCCTCCTCCTGAGTGTATCCTTGAGCCACAAGCCTAGCTTTGTTTCTGATAACAATTCCTCTTTCATCTTTCTTGTTTCTGAACACCAATTTAGTACCTATTACCTTCTTACCAGAAGGTAAATCACAAAGCACCCAAAGCTTTTGAAGCTTGAATTGGAGCAACTCTTCTTGCATTGCTTCCACCCAACTTTCATCTTCAAGTGCCTTATAAACATTCTTTGGCTCCATTTGTGACAGAAAACATATAAAGAGACATTCATTCTTGCCTTCATGAGTCTTAGATTCATATATTTCACTGATGAATCCATGAATATCAGACAGCTTTGTTTGTCTCCTAGTCTTCACAGGTGAATTGACAACCCCAATCAC
Source organism: Chrysanthemum makinoi (assembly GCA_910596185.1). Lineage (NCBI taxonomy): Eukaryota > Viridiplantae > Streptophyta > Magnoliopsida > Asterales > Asteraceae > Chrysanthemum > Chrysanthemum makinoi. Next base: position 171,975,163 of record OU343223.1, read on the forward strand.
ATTTTCATGAGGATGTGATTTATGAATTGTAGTATGGGGAGTCTGAGGAACTGCAATCTCACATGGCATATTCGATGTTTCAACATCATTGGCTTGAGCTTCCTCTCATGAATCGGAGTTATATTTTCCACTTCGGTGTTGCAGTGGAAACGTTCACGGACTAGCAAGATGGAATCAGAATTTTCACTGCTTTTAAGATCTTCAGTGTTCATTTTGCTACCTCCTTCCTTTTCAGAATCATTAGAAGGATGAGCATCTCCAGTGTTTGGAATATCTCCATTATCTGCATAGTCCCAAAGAGGCAAACTGAATTCATCTTTATCATCTACTTAATCCTTGCTGGGTTCATCATCATCAAGAAATTCTTCTGAACCTGCAAAATCATAAGAGGATGTACCTGTAGAGATAGGTACCTAGTTCATAGTATTGGTTAGAGAATCAAGATCAAACAGCCTTTCTGGACCAGTTCCTTTGACATTCACTTTGTTTTCCAGAAACTCAACATGCAGATTCTCTTCAATCCTTTGGGTTCTTAAGTTGAATACTCTGAAAGCTTTACTGACCATGGAATACCCAACAAAATACCCTTCATCAGCTTTTCATCAAATTTTCCCAGATAATCAATGGTATTGAGAATTGTAACATGACATCCAAATGGTCTCATGAAGTCTAAAATAGGAGGTCTTCCTCTAAACAGCTCATAAGGTGTCTTGTTCTTTGTTTTTACCACCAAAACCCTGTTTTGCACATAACATGCAGTGTTAACTACTTCAGCCCAAAAAGTGATTGGCAATTTTGAATCTGCCAACATGGTTCTAGCAGCCTCAATAAGTGTCCTATTTCTCCTCTCAGCAACACCATTTTGTTGAGGAGTTCTAGCAACACTAAATTCTCTTTTAATACCTTTATCTCGGCAAAAATCATCCATAACTCTATTCTTAAATTATGTCCCATTATCACACCTGATGATTTTCACTTTCAAGTTATATTGGTTTTCTACTTCAGTGATAAAATTCTTAAGGATGCCAGTTGTTTCATCATTTGTATTAAGAAAGAAACCCCATGTAAACCTGCTAAAATCATCAGTCACTACAAGACAGTATTTCTTAAGATTCAAGCTGCTCACAGATGTAGGACCAAATAAGTCCATATGTAACATTTGAAGTGGGTGAGCAATAGAGTTAACAAGCTTTGACTTGCAAGAAGCTCTGTGTTGTTTGCCTTTAAGACAAGCCACACAGGTTTGATCATTTTCAAATCTTTTCTAAGGTAGACCTCTCACCAAACCATCTTTGACAATCTTATTAATGGTTTTGAAGTTAACATGACCAAGTCTTCTATGCCATAACATGGATTCATCCACTGTGGCCTTTGCAACCAAGCAAGCATAATCATCTTTAGCAACAATGTTGTTCATATCAAAGCTATATAGATTGCCTTTTCTAGGAATTTTAAGAAGAATCGACTTTCATCGGCATCTTAAAATCCTTAAAGAGAACAAAACACATATCTTTGGTAAAAAGAACATTGTTCATCTTGTCACTCATTTGTGACACACTAAAAGATTATACTTAACTCTTTATATAGTACACAGGTTCAAAGTCCAAGTTACCAATTTTGATTACTCCTTTACCAGTAACTTTCCCATTAACACCACCTCCAAAGCTGACATACTATCCATCATAATGTTCAAAATCTAAAAGATATGACTTGTTGCCAGTCATGTGCCTTGAACACCCACTATCTGTATATCCTTGATCTGATCTTTTTGACCTTGGATGTTCCTGCACATAAAAGAAAGAGTTAGTTTCTTTTGGGGACCCAAGCCATGATTGACTTAGATCTGCCTCGTGTATCAATATAGTTAAATCTATCAAAGGTCATTGATACACCATTGGGATTGGTATAGAGGTAGTTCCTTTAGGTTTCCATTCCCAACGTGCTGAGGCCTTCACAGCATTGCCCATGTCCCCCCTTTCCTTGTTTACAACCCTTGCAGTGGTAACTTTTGAATGAGCAGTGGAAACTACTGGTTTGGTTTTAGGTACCCACTGTTGATTATAATGAACCTTTTTAGTTTGAAAAGTTCCTTTCCTTGTTTGTGCAGATTTTGCAAAAGTTGTTGCGGACTTTGCACTTTTAACAGGTGACTTAGGGTGACCAGTGTTAACAGTTTTTGCAGTGGCAAAAGTTTTGAGGCCACTTTTTAGTTGAACTGCTCTTGGGACCATTTTGCAATGTGAATTAGGGTGTACTTTATTTTGAAAATTGTTAGTCTCCACCCTTTTATTGCCATGGACTTCCCTTCTCCCATTATGATAGTCATAATAAGCATGTAAATGATCAAAACTACCACAGATATAGCATGCTTTGTTGTACATCACAGAATCACTACCTAGTTGTTGAGATTTAACATGATTCAAACTCCTCTGGTTACCCCTAGGAGCTGTAGGTTTGTTCCTATACATCTCAGCATACCTTACAGTTGGTCTAGGTTTATTAACTGGTTTCCTAGGTTCCTCTATAACAGTATTAACAACTTTTGGGATAGAAGCCTCTACATTCTTTTTAACATTTTCATCAACAACAGATGAGTCACTAGCACTCTCAAAAACATCATTATCATGCTTAACCTCATCCTCACATTTCACAGTTGTGTCCTTTAAAGGACCATATTCACGTTCAAGATCCTGAAACTCTTCTAAGCCTGTATGAGCTAAATCTATACCTGGAGGTGATGGAACACCTCTTAATGGTGGAGGCACTGTATTATAACCCATACCAGACTTAACTTTACTTATTATTTGAGCATTCCAAATTTTATCAATTGACTTAGACTGATGGTAACATGTATCTAAAGTTAAATTGACATTTTCATTTTTCTTTTGAAGTTTTTCAAACTCCTTTTGGTATGCTTCATTCACAATTGTTGTATGTTCTACCTCTCTTCTAAGAAGAATCATATCATCATTATATTTTGACTCATTTTCTTGATAGTGCTTTAGTTGAGTTTCCAATACAGCTATAGCTCTCCTAAGGTTAGACACAGGTATAATTAGCAGATATACAACTCTTGTTTTTCATTAGAATATAAATCATTAAGCCTTTCAACTTCTCTAGCAGCCCTACATGTTTTAGAACAACTTTCAAAGTTTTGTACCTCAGAGTCAGAGAAAGCCATGAGAGCAAATTCAGTAGAAATAAGAGCAGCATCTGAATGTTCTTCGTCTTGATCATCAGCCATGAAACTCCAATCATAGCTCACACCATCAATAGCCGACATTGCCTTTGGTTCTTCCACAGTTGGTTCCTTCTTTTGCTTGTACCAAGTAGACATGGTGTCCTTGGTCTTTGGTCTTCTACATTCTCTAGCAAAGTGTCCCAACTTGTGGCAGTTAAATCATTCCACTTTCTTCTTATCAAAGCCTGCAGTTTCACTACCATTGATGTGAATAGGGTTGCAAGTCTTCTTGTAGAATTTCCTAGCTCTCATGCTAAGCAGAGCTATTTGCCATTTTATGTCCATCTTCTCCAAGTCATCTTCATCAATTTGCTCTATGTCTTCATGAGTTAAAATAGAGCCATTGACTTGAGTGGAGATAAAAGCATAAAATGTAGGATCTCCAATGCCAGCAACCTTCTTCTTTGAACCTGCAGTGGTAACACTAACATTACCAGTGGAAATCTTAGAACCATGGAAATATCATCATCACTGTCAGAATCATCACTGTCAACAGAGGTTGACATCAAAGCCAAGCTGCTTGAGCTTGTACTAAGTTTCCCAGCCTTCTTCAGTCTTTGTTCAATGAGTTTAAAGTTTTTGTAAAGATCATTGAGCTTCATTGTTTCAATATCTACTTTGTTTTCCCAGACAGTAACATTAGTTTGGAACTCAGAGAGGCAAACTTCTTAGAAACTTCAAATTGAGGTCTTTCTTTTCTACCTCAATGCCAAACACAGTCAGTTGTGTAACAATCTTCTGAATTTTGGTAAAGATGCTATCAAGTGAGTCATCGCTTGAAGCAGAGAAGTTTTCATAACTTTGCTTCAACAATGTCTTTTGTGTCTTCTTTGTAGCATCATTACCACCAAACACTTGAGCAATCTCTTCAAACAGTTCTTTAGAGTCTTGAACTTGCTAAATGCTATGATCTAGTCTCTAGGAAGAGTCATCAGCAACAAACTTCTAGCCTTAAGATCATTCTTCCTTAGTCCTTTTTCAATACTTTGGATTCAGAACACGAAACTTTCACAACTTCTGTGTCACCAACCTTCACAGTACTAGTCACAGGCTTGAAAGAATCACCAATTTGAATGATCACCCATAGAGACTAGTCCTGAATAAGGAAGTATTGCTCAATCAGTATCCTCCACATCTCAAACTCATTAAGTTTGAGCTTAGGTAGCCTTGGTGTAGAAGAGTTGGACTGATTGTTTTCCATCTCCATTGAATTTAGTGAGTAGGTTAAGCTAATTCCTTGGATCTTCTAAAACAAAATATCAGAACCTATCTCTGATACCACTTGATGGATCTCGACACACACCTTATTTCAATGATATTTTGTATGATATTAATAAGCACGCGGAATTTACTTAGTAATACTTAGAAGACGGATTGTATGATGTATTGTAAGTAAACACAAATTAAACACAAAGCTTAAGCTCCAATATTATTGTTGAATAATACGAGTGATCTTGCTTATCACTAGGGTTACACCTTGAAGATATAAGTACGTAGATAAATAACTAAGTACCTAAGACAATGACCTAGGACCTCCTTTTATAGCACAAGGAGTCCTTTACAAGATAAGAATAAACCTATCAATATAGAATATACACACAATCTATTCTATACTTATCATTATCAATACTAAACAATTATCCAATAGCGGTGGTAATATTTGTGCTGGTAGCGGTGGTATCGTTTCCAACTGCTAGTATATTCCAAGTAGTGTCAACCACAATACTATCCGTGGTAACTGTTAGTATTATTCCCAACAATGTCCAATTAATCAAACAGGTGTGAAGTAACATAAATATCTCGTGAGAATCAACTGCTGATAAAACTTCTCAACTCATTCATTATGTTGATCATCAGCTGTGTCATTGTTGTTGGAAATGTTTGATCTTCATTATCGGAGATTTGATTGGAGGTGCACTACGACAGCGGTTGTTGTTGTAGATGGGTGTATCAAGAATTAGACTATGATCGTTGTGCATCGAAACATTTGATATATCCTAAGCACGGCTTTCTAAAGAATATCCAAACGCACAAGCAAACAAAGTTTCCAATTCTTGACGATTGAGTACAATGGTGATGCAGCTGATAGATCATTATATTTTAGACGGTGAGAAACGGGTCCTAAGTAGTTGTACTTAGAAACCATTCTTTGTTGTACTGTATAGAAGAAGAAGGGGCAAGATAGAAGAAAACATGGATCCCCAAGTGTAGCGGGTTCCAGATGTTAGAAGCATAAATTTGTAGTGTCAATTATCTTCTTGACACCTGAATACACAATTTTGATGATTTCCTTTCTTGCCTCAGGGATAGATGTTATAGTGCAACTACTTAATATCTTGCCAGTAGGAATCCACCTAAGACCAATAGTTTTGAAAACTCTACCCGTGGGTAACCATTTAAGGTTAGATCTAAGGGATGTTGAAACTTCTTTTGGAAAGAATCTTTGTCCTATATTGATCAACCTATTAGGTTTCTGAAATTTTTCAATGGTTTTATTTCTAATTGTTTGATGAGTAAACTTAGGTTTTGTTTTGCCACTACTAGCATTGTGATGTAATACACTAGAAGGCATCAAAGTAGGTCGTGAACCTAAGATTCCATTCTTTTGGAGTAGTGCCCTTTTTCTAGCCTTCTCTAGATCATAGTTCTTGTACGCGTCATTTGAATCATATGAATTTTTAATTTTAATGCCGAGTTTAGACACAGTGTTCGAACTAATCCTAGATGGGCTAGGTGCAACAACTTGTTGAGGTTTAACAGAAACAGGTTTAATAGAAACAAGTTTAACAGATGCAGAAGTATTTTTCTTAGGCCATGAATGTGGATTTACTGGTTTTGTCAAATGATTTTTCTCAACAACTTAGGAGGAAAACCGTGGTTTTGAAGATTTTGATCGTTCAGATTTAAAAGCAGTTGGTTGTCTAACTACTGATTGGTTGTAAAGACGATTTCCCTAGGATTGCTTGTTTTGAAAACTTAGTATCCACACTCATGCCAGTTAATCTTTTCAATTTGTTTTGTAAAGCAACATGTGCAAGCCCCTTAGCTTGAATTTGAGCCTTTAAATACTCATTTTCTTTTACTAAAGTATCCACACGATTACTTTGTTCATTCAAAGATTTACAATTTGGCTCAGAATTTAAGTAATTGTTTTGCATTTTGAGTTCAAGAGAGATGTAATGAGCCTCTAGTTTTGAAAGATCTTTTTGAAACTGAGCAATGGTCTTTTTGAGAAGAATGTTTTCAGATTCAAGAGTTTGGTTTGATGTATCAGAAGGAAGACAGTTATTTGGACAATTTACAACACACTGGTCAACCTCTCCTTCATTTCTGAATTCAGGTTGCTCATTTTGTTGTATCGCATTTGCAGGCATAATATGACCAACAGTAGATTGTACCTCAACCATCTGTTCTTATCAGAGTTGCGGAAGCTTTTGTTGATTCATGATATTTGCAGCAGTGTAGCAGAAGCATGGAGTGAAAATATCAGAGTCACTTGATGAAGATATGCACTTATCATGATTTCTTTGATATGAACATGGTGTATGAGCATGAGGCTATGGATTGACTTCTCAATTCTGATCAACTGCAACCGTCGGGTGTCCCTGCAAACAACAGTTAGCAATAAAGCGCACAAAAAGTGTCTTTGATCACCTTCGTTGAATAGGTTGCAAGAACCACGGTTCCCCGTTGATCGGTACAAGTATCGCCTTTGTGATCGTATAATTCGAAGAATTTCCTTGACAGGTTTCGAATGCTGCTCTAGCCGTTCTCAAACCAGAACGTCTCAAAGAAGACAACGCGGAGTGAGTGAACCAGCAAATTGAGATTTACTAATTGATTAAAATGATTTGAAAACAATCGCATATTGCTTCTTTGAAAGAGTTTTGCAATATAACGAAGGTTTTATAAGAAAAATCAATTTTCAATCATAAATACCCCTTTTAATTCTGAAAACTTACTACACAGTCGATGTGCTAGAGAAAAGGATTTTGGGCACAACGACCGGTTTTTCAAAGGTATCCGTCAATCCATTTCCTGGACCAAGGTTGATTCAAGAATGAATCTCCCCATCGTTTCTCTCCAGTTGTCACAAGTTTGATCTTTCGAGAAGATCTCACATGTCACCCACCAAGAGCTTGTTTGATGTTGGCTCTAGAAGGATTTCCATCCTCATTGTGAATATTTTTACATATCACTTAGATGTTCTAGCAATACCACAAGGATAAATGCGTAGGACTCTCAAAGTATATTTTTACTTTCAAAATTGTGTATAATAGTAAGTCTTCATTAATTGTGTCCTAATAAGATTTATTGATGATCTCGTGGCTCTAGACTCAATTGTGCACTTTGGTTTCCTATGCCGGAGACTAGGGAGAGGGTCTCCTTCTTCAATATCAACAATCTCTAAGAGAAAGTCGATAGATTATGTAGGTTCCTCGTAAGAATGAAACAAGTCCTTTTAAGAGGAACTTGAGTAGCTTGGGAAGTTTTAGTGCAGTGCGTCACTGGGTCCATGATGTCTTGTCTTCAATACCGGTGTTACCTTGGTAACAACCAGTAGCATATGAATTGAACCCTATTTTTGCCCTAAGGTTGAATTATTGGAGGGCTATTTCTTTTCACCATTTTCTCATTCATTTCTTTTTCATTCTTCAACCCCTTCAGTGCTTACCGAGACTTCATTACTAGAACCTTGTTGGGTTTATTCCAGTTCTAGCTCTATCTTAGTCCGCACTCTTCCCATTTCTCACTTTTCTCCTTTTTCATCATACCTAAGGACTTCTACACTATCTAGTGGATTGTCCCTGGGTAGATCCCTCCGGCTCTGGCGGGATCGTGGGAACGAATACCTAACCTAACCATCCTTATATCTCCATGCACAAAATAAATTGGTCGGTCTTTTGGGATTGTTCTTCTGCCTTTGAAACCAATTGAAAACCATTTGAAAATCAATCAAGGTACTTGTGATACAAGATCAAAGCATTTTGTACCTTTAATTTTTTTTGATATTTTAGAAACGCTCCCCCTCAACATGTGCATCATTTATTAGAAATTGTTTTAGCACATGGAGGCAAGAGGACTTTGAAATATTATATTAAGAATGAAAGATTCAATCTTTGATTAACATTTTCTAAAGTATCATCATCACTTTCCCGATCAAATCTAGTATTTTAAATACTTCGTTTAAGATATTTTGGGAAAGTATGAAGTTTTCTTTTGATTGCTTCCCCTCAATATGTGCATCGGTATTCCGAAAGAATTTTGCACCTATTAGAGGGAACCTGCACTTTGAGATAAATCAATCACGCTTCAATCAATTTGGTTTAAGATAAATGCTCCCCCTTAACATGTGCATGGAAAAGTTGAAATCGTTTTGCATATGTAGGGAGGAGATCTTGTTATTATAATCCTAAACCATTTATCGAATTATCAATTTAAATCACAAATTCTCCCCCGATCACAATTTTCAAACCCTTTGAGATTTGTGATCTCTATTTATTTAAATTGATTTTGAAAGCCTTTTTAGGGGAATTGTGACCTTCTTTTGAAAAATATTTAATTGATAAGGATCATAGTATGAGAATTTAAACTACATTGTTTAAAACATGCTTAATGATCTTATGAAAAAACAACCTTGGTCTGGATCCATTTATATAAAACATTGTTCTTAATGATTATCCAAATTAGACCTTGAACATTTACGTGCCAATTGTTTGAAAAATATCCTTTTTGATATGTTTGAAATCACTCTCCCCCTTAATCAATGGCGTAAGTTGTTGATTGAGTGATAGATATGTTGACAGATGATAAGTCCAGATGATTTTCAAAATAAAAATTGAGATATTTTCAAAGGCAATTTTGTTTTCATTAGATGACAAATATTTTTTAGAAGAATATTTATAAGGAAAAATATTTGGTTGGAAACATTTGTCTTTTTGGCGACAAATATTCCTTATAAAAATTTAGTTTTTCGAATCAGCGCGTGAGATTTTAAAATTGGATGAAGCATAGCTCTGTTCTTTCTTTAAAAATGGGTTACTGCCTGAAATGACAATAAACCATCATTTTTCTCCATCTCTTTTTTTTTCTGAAAATAAAATATTTTACAACTGATAGAACTTCATCTAAAGACCCGTGTAATTCTTCGAATGACAAATCTAAGTCCGTAGATGTTATCAAAACCAGATAACATGATATATATATATATATATATAAAATAATTTTTGGACCTTTTTAAAATTTTCTGATTTTTATGGGTTTTGAAATTTTATATTTCTCTATTTCTTTTTTGTTAGTTTTATAATTTTGTATTTTTCTTTTCGATAAAATATTTACAAAGAATAGATGAAGAAACACCTTTACTCCTCGTCTTCCTCCTAAAGACGTTTGAGTGTGTCAGGTTGTAGGCTCTTCAAGCCAAGTCGTGGAAGGATAAACTCAAAGCGTTCTCTTGGAAGAGCTTTAGTGAAGATGTCTGCGAGCTGATATTCAGTTCTCACAAAATATAGTTCAACCACACCTTTCTCCACTTGTTCCCTAATGAAGTGATGTCGAAAGTCAATGTGCTTTGCTCTTGAATGTTGAACACTGTTGCAGCAAAGAGCAATGGCACTTCTGTTATCACAATACAGAGGAACTTTGTTGAATACAAAGCCATAGTCAGATAATTGGGATCGCATCCATAAGATTTGAGCACAACACGATGACATGGCTATGTATTCAGCCTCTATAGAGGATATAGAAGTTCTCATTTGTTTCTTTGAAGACCAGCTTACTAACTTATCTCCCAAAACTGAGCACCTCCGGCGTTTCGACGTGTATCTTGACACTCTGCATGGTCGCATGCATATGCTGTTAGTGACATATCGGTGTCCTTCGGGTACCAAAGTCCCATGTTAATGGTTCCTTGGAGATACCGAAAGACCCGTTTAACCGCTTCAAGGTGTTTTTTGGTAGGCTTAGCCTTAGTATCTAGCACACATGCATACATCGAACAAAATATCAGGTCTACTGGCTGTGAGGTACATCAGAGATCCAATCATACTTCGGTATTTTGTTTGACCAACCATGATCCTTGAGTGGTCCTCATCCAGTTTTGTGCGTTCCACCATTGGAGTGTCAACAGGGTCACAAGAATCAAATCCAAATTTCTTTAAAATTTCATTAGCATATTTAGATTGATTAATGAATATGAATCCGGTCACATTCATAGACATTTGAAATTTGGAGCCCATCTCTTTTGAAAAACGGTCACATTCATTAGGGTCGGTCGAGGCAAAAATAATATCATCAACATAAATTTGAACATGAATTAAGTGTTTGCCTGACTTTCTGGTGAACAATGTGGGATCAACTGCTCCTTTGCTGAATCCATTTGTCAATAAGAACTTTGACAGTGTAACATACCATGCCCTTGGAGCTTGCTTCAAGCCGTAAAGAGCCTTCTTCAAGCGATAGACATGGGTAGGATGCTTTGGATTCACAAAACCTTCGGGTTGACTGACGTAAACTACTTCTTTGAGATCTCCATTAAGAAAAGTAGTCTTTACATCCATCTAATATACCACCATGTTCTTGCTAGCAGCATTAGCCAGGAAGATTCTTATAGCCTCAATTCGTGCAACCGGAGCAAATGATTCCTCAAAGTCAATACCCTCCTCTTGTCGGTATCCTTTAGCCACCAGTCTTGCCTTATTTTTCAGAACATCACCGTGCTCATCAAGCTTTAAATTAAAGATCCACTTGAGAGCAATGATCATAGTACAAGCTGGAGCTGGTACTAATTCCCATACATCAAGACGATCACACTCATAGATTTCTTCTTGCATGGCACTAAACCAGCTATCCTCAGACATTGCTGTTTTGACATCTTTAGGTTCGATCTTTGATAATACATAATTGAAGAAGCACCATAAGGCATCTGTGGTAAGTTGTTTACGAGTGGATACCGGACGAGACGGGTTTCCAATAATGTTGTCCAATGGATGATCATGTGTCCATTTTCTGAGATGTTCATGTGGTTGGTGATGAGGAGCTGATGTTGCAGAGTTTGGATCCCCTGATGAAGATGGTTTAGGTGATGGTTCATGGGCAAATATATTTTCAAACTGTGCATCTTCTGGAGTAGCAAAAGGGTTGTCTCCATCAATGTAAGCAGTAACATTTCCATGATGTACACTCGAGGATTGAGGATTTGAGGGTGATGATGAGTGATCTGCAGCAGGCGCTTCTTAAGATATGGACACATACACAGATGGCTTATCTGCATTGTTTGGATTAGGAGCCGCCACTATTGATGGAGTAGAATGATCATTATCAAGAGGTTCATAGTATTCATCAAACATTGGATCAAACAATTTCTTTGAATCTTCTCCATAAGGAGGTACATATGGAACTGCAGGTGAGAGGTTCTGTATAAAAGAAGAACTAATAGGACTACTTGATAAATGTTGATATGCGGGTCCAGAACTAAATTTTCCAGGAGCCATTTGCTCATATAGCTCATCAAACGTGAAGTGAATAGTTTCCATGATATCTCGGGTTCTTTTATTGTAGATTTTGTAACCCTTCCGGTTTGATGCGTAACCAACAAAAACTCCAATGTACGCCTTAGCTCTTAACTTTCCTAAATCTTGACAATCATTCGTTGGATATCATAAAGCACCGAATACACGAAGGAAAGAAAGATCTGGTTTTCGGTTGTGGACAAGTTCGTAAGGAGTTTTTCCATGAGTAGTGTGAATAAGGGAACGGTTTTGGGTGTAGCATGCAGTGGCAATAGTTTCCGCCCAAAGAAACATTGGAACCTTTGAGTAAATCAGCATAGTCCTTGCAGCTTCGACAAGAGTCCAATTTCGTCTTTCAACTACACCATTCTATTGAGGAGTACGTGGAACACTTCTTTGATGGCTGATTCCAATGCTTTCGTAAAACTGAATTAGTTCTTTGTTTACAAACTCAGTTCCATTGTCTGTTCAGATAATCCTGACCGTTTTATTAAGTCGAACCTGCAGCTGTTTATAAGTTTGATGATGACATCTGGAGTTTTATCCTTTGACCTAAAAAACCTAACCCAAGTAAACCGAGAATAGTCATCAACCACAACTAGCACATATTTCTTCCCGTTTATGGTTTGCACTCTCATGGGTCCGTACAAATCCATATGAAGAGTATGAAGAACTTCTGTAATTGAGTTTGCAGGTTTAGGTTTATGGGCGTATTTCTTGCTTTTTCCCAATTGGCATGCTGAACAAAGATGATCTTTCTCATATTTCAATCAGGCAAACCTCTTACGAGGCCCTTTCTAGAAAGATCATTTATGGTTCCGAAGTTCAAATGATTGAGACGACGATGCCATAACCATGACTTTGTTTTCGAAGACTTTGACAACAAGCAGATTGGAGAGGACTATCATGTCTTCGATAGAGATGGTGTAAAGTTTGGTTCCACGGGTTCCCTTTAAAATTTCAACACCATCTAGTTCTCTAACGAAGCAAGTATGTTTTCTAAAGGCCACTTCTAGGTCAGAGTCACAGAATTGACCAACAGAGAACAAACTATGACCAAGACCATCAACATAATAGACCCTGGAAATTACACTGTCACCAACAACATAATCTTCGTAACCCATAATTGCCCCAAATTGGTCGTTCCCGAATCTAACAGTCCCGATGAATTTACTCATGAAGTTCATGAGCCGCGAGTGATCTCCAGTCATATGCTTGGAACAGCCTAAGTCCAAATACCACATAACGATTTGTACGACCTGCAGTTGAACACAGACAAGTATGGATGACTGGAAAATTTGGATCCCCATGCTAGAATGGGTTCTATTTGGTTAGTAAACGAGATTGGATCACCCACATCAGAAGCAGAATCAATGATATCATTAGAGGTAGATGCAGGACTATTAGTGACAGTAGATCTATTCAAAGTGTGTTCACTTCTTAAAGGTATGATTCTACCAGTGGGTATCCATTTCCTAATGGCAATTAATCTAGATAATTTAGGGCACAATTCATTTAGATTGAATTTACGACCAATAGGTATCCATTGATAACCTACATTACTAAGTTTTCTTCCTGTTGGTTTCCAATGTTTTTTAACCTTTTTCCACCTTGGTTTTCTGACATCCTTGACCTGTTTGGCAATTCTGACTGGATACTTAGCAACATGTTTTAATTCATTCACAGCACATTCATGATAAGTACCAGAAACCAAATATTCATTACATGTTTTGCAAATCGTAGCAGAATTCGAATTAATTACAGTACACTTATATCTAATACTAGAATCAACACGATTCATCTTATTAAACTCAAACTTATTGTTCCTAGGGTGGTCTTCTACTTCCTTCCCTTGATCATCTTAGCTTGCGAGGTCCTATCTTGCTTTGTATTGCCTGGAGGCTTTGACCTGCTTGCCTTAGTGTCACTGATTACTCCTGTAGAGGGAACGATGGGAACATTAGTTGGTTTCACTACTTTCTACATTCCTGGTCTAGAAGTGCTGGGATCTGAAGTACTAGGAGGCACATCAAAGGTCACTTGCTTGACTTTGGGCATAGAGCAAGGCATAACGACTCTATTATTCTTAGTACCAAATTTAGGACATGTAGTTATTAGGCATTCTAAAAGCTCCTGAGATCGTTTGGCATATAAGCATACATCCTTAATCGCACTATCAAGTGGCTTCTCTATCTTATCCTCTTCAACAATCTCACAGAGACATTCTAGACTATCCTTAAGGTATGAAAAATATGTTTGACATGCAAGTTCATTGTTTCTAAGATGAGGGGGAATATACTTTACAATCATATCATATTTAGCACAAGCAGACACCTTTGGTGCAGTATTATCACAACTGGTGATTGGCATTTTCCCTTTTACCTGACTCTTCAGATTCTCAATTTCATTTTGCAAAGAAGTTATCTTTTCATTGTTCTTGTCACGAGTGACTTTAATTGATTCATATAACTCTTTGAAATGCAGTTTAACCTTTTCATTTTCCGCTAGAAAGCACTCATTTTCATGTTGTAAAACATTAATGATGTTATGAAGATGAAAGTTTTGAAAATTCTGAGAATCTAAAGGAGGAGGCAGTTGGGAGTCAGTCACATCATTCTTTTCACTCTTTAATTGTGAAATTTGGGTTTTCAATCTTTTGATCGTGTTACAATGAGCTCGAATTTGTTCATCACATTTGCTAATTTCAAAAACTGCATCAAACTCAGGAGCATCCGATGATGTCTTGGCATTTGAGGTTTTGACATTTTCTTTGAGATGTTGATATTTCAATTTCAAAGCAAGATATTCAACTATTTCAATTTCAAAGCAAGATATTCAACTTCCAATTTAGAAAATTGTCTGACCATATTATCATGATCATCCTTTTCAATTTTATCATGCAATTTTGAATTCGTTGTTTCAAGCTCAATGACATGATCATGGGAAACTTTCAAAGCAACAGATAATTCATGAAATTGAGAAGCAGTAATAGAATAATTTGTAACAGTGTAGAACACATCTTGAGCAATACATCTAGATATAAATTATTGTTAAAACTGTGAAGGTTCTTCCACTCAATCTCATCGGTCTCAAGCTCATATTCATTTATTCTTACCTCGTTTTCCATTTCATTGAACACCTTTTTCATTTCTTTAATTTCTGTATCTATGCCCTTTTGAAGACTCTCAAATTGTTCTTTTAGTTGTTTAAAGAAAGGCATGACCTCAGTTAAATAACACTCTTTACTTTGCTCAAAACCCCTTTCGCCTTCAGTAATTCATGTGGGTGTAATTCTCTTCTTACACGTTTTCACAAAATCAACAAATAATTGATAAACTACATATAGGCTGATTAAGGTCTTGCTTTGAGTGGGAAGAGTTCTGGGCACTAAATGCATAGGTGTATTTGGGGGATACACAGTGGCTGGAGGCAATTTCCTACAAGTGGGATTTTTCTCAATAAGATTATCAACTTTTTGCTTATCCAAATCTTTCTTCCATAACACTTGCTCAAAGGGTCAATTGAGTTTGAGGTTTAAACATATTCAAGGAAATCCAATTTTCCTTAGTGTAATCATGGGATTTAAGCATTATATTATTCTTTATACACCAAGGATCTTTAAGTTTCTTTGCCATTTTTTTCTTTTGAGGCATCTTCTAACTTTCTATCCTCTTCAGTACCCTCTATACATAATGGTGTTTGTCTGGGCTTAAGGATCTCATGGCCATCATAGATTACCTTTTGAGCAGCTTTTGCTTTCTTACCAACCTCAGGATTGGGTTCTTCTACTAGATTAGTACTGTGTTCATCGCTTAACACTCTATGCTTATTGATCAAGTGAGCAGTATGAATGGTGTTCCCTTGTACGTACAGTTTATTTTCAAAGTTTTTAGGTTGGAAAAATTATTTAAAAGTTTTGATTCCTTAGCATTAAATTCCTGTTTATGCACTTTTACATTTTCTTAAAGTTCTTGCTTTTGCTTAATAGTTTTATTGAGCTTTTCTTGTAAGAAGTTTAACTCTTGTTTTAACATTTCTTCACTAAAATTACTTTTTCTAATAATTATACGTATTTGGTTATCTATCTCCTGCTCATGGGTAGTCAGTTCAAATTTAGCACGCTGTTCATATATGGCAACTTGTTCCTTATAGGAATTTAGTTCATAGGTTATGGAATCATCAGGAGAACATGCAGTGTATTCATCAAAAATATAGTCATCATTGACTGCAGAAGATGCATCACTTGGCACAATTTCACTTTCATCTTGTTTCACATATTGATCATATGAGACAACATTGCTATTACCCATATTTTCAATATTTGATTCAATAATTACAGTTAATTGTACTTTGTTGTGAATCTTTTGCCCATCAATTTCATCATATAATTTTAATACCTCTGATATGATTGATTCCTTGGAGGGACTGGCCTATTGTGGTGAAGGAACCTTTGGACAAACCATTGGTGAGATACTAGCCATAAAGATGGTCTGTGCAATTGGTTCATCATAAACATCCGAGTTAAATGCATCACAGTCTGCAACTTGAAATGCATTGGGATTGTTCTGAACCATACCTTGCATTGGTTGTTCATCCACATCAACATCATAAGTCTTGGCATTTCCCTCAGCAAGGAATAGCAATTCTTCCTCATTCAACACAGCTCCACTATCTTAAGCTTGTACCAGTAGCATTTTTTCCCTGAAGTACTCTGCATTTTGTGGACGTTTTGGAAGAGTGCAGTTCCTTACGATGTGTCCTTCTCCACCACAGTTGTGGCACTTGATTGGCTTTCCTTGACCCTAGGCCATGTTCCTTCCACGATTCTGATTACCCACATATCCTCCGCCTATACCAGCATTCCCATAACCAGCACCAACCCCAACATTTCTTTGCTAATTATGTGGAAGATAAGCATTTTTCCTTCCCTGCACGTTTTGCACAACTACCCTTCCATCTTTAACCGTAGCCTGATTATGAAGGTTATAAGCAGTTTTGAGATGATTGTTGCTATGTGGGGTAAAGTTCAGGTTTTGCTTAACCATTAGAGCCAGTTGATTGGCATGTTGTTCCATAAATGAGTCTGAAGGCTTATAACTTGGATCTGGAATGAGTTTGTGGTTACCATCCCCAGTAGGTATGACTTGTGATGCTTTGGTGGTTATTCCCACATTAGTGTAGAATGCAGTTGAATCATTTGAAGAACTTGCATCACCAATACTGGTATTAAACTTTTCCATGACCATTCGTTCAAATGCAGCATGCTTCTCATTTTGGAGCAAATAAGCATACAATTTCTCGTAATTGGTGTTCCTCAATCCTTTGTTCTGTTTGAAGGTGACAAATTTGTGCAATTCGGGATTCATGTTGTTCACAAACTTTGAATTGAGATGAATATTTGGCATTGTCATTTTGATATTCCTCATATCATTCACAAGCTTGTGGAATCTCACATAATATTCATAACACTTTCCACGGTTTCATTTTAAAGTTCTCAAAGTCATCATACTGGTACCGAGACTCCTCACTTCTTTAGTCAATTCATAACCAGAGAGAAGCATCTTAACATTGTCCCATACTGCCTTAGCTTCAGTGTTGTGATTGATCAG
This sequence comes from Chrysanthemum makinoi, assembly GCA_910596185.1. NCBI lineage: Eukaryota > Viridiplantae > Streptophyta > Magnoliopsida > Asterales > Asteraceae > Chrysanthemum > Chrysanthemum makinoi. The sequence goes on from OU343223.1 coordinate 171,992,523, forward strand.
CTTGTAAATGTCCTTAGGTAAACCTTGAAGTATAATGCTTGAAGCTCTGATGTCCGCATCATATCTCTTTTTCTCTTTATCATCAAGCTCATCATACATCTTTGGTCTATCCAATCCCAATACAACTGAACCATCAACAGCAGTTTCAAGGATATCTCTAGTAGTTTCAATTTGATATGGTCCTTCATCAATTGACTTAAGTATGTTAACCCCATTTTCCTTTCCTAAGCAATACAGTCTGATTCTTTGAGCTCAAGAGTCATAATCGGTTCTATCCAGCATGGGAGGACGTGTATCGGATCATACAGCTTGAACATCATCAGCAACGGAAGAAGTGATTGTAGACATGATTACAGATTCCACGGGATTTTACTACTCTATGATTAAACCGGGAAATAGATTCTTTCACGAGATTTTACTAAATCAAGAGAAAACCGTAAAACGTATCACAAAGATGATAAGTCTCAAAAGACAAATCGCATGCAAGACAAATCGAACCCTTGACAAACCGCTTAAGTCAACTCGGTTCCTACTCAAATCGCTTTCCAGACAAATCGCTTAAGTGTCAAACCGCTTACCTGACAAATCGCTTAAGTGTCAAAACGCTTAAGTGTCAAACCGCTTACTTGACAAATAGCTTAAGAGACAAATCGCTTAAGTTGACAAAACGCTTAACAGTCAAAACGCATAACACACAAATCGCATAAGTTGACAAATCACATAGTACACAAGTACACCCACTACTTTCACTACTTCGTCCTTTCTTGTCGTTTTGTCTTAATAGAAAAACCGCTTACTAGACAAACCGCTTCACAAAAATATGACAAATCGCATACAAATGATGACAAACTGCTTCAACAAGCGTTCATTTGTAAGACAAATCGCATAGTTTTCAAGACAAACTATATCAAAGAAATTCTATTCGAGGGTCAAACCGCATACATGAAACTTTCAAAAACAACTCTTTTCAATCCAAAAACAATCCAACCACGATGATTCAAGCCTTCCAAACCAAAACCTAAGCACTTATAATGATTCTAAACACAAAAGTACTATCAACATTCAAACTTTAACACAAGAAATGATCCAAATGATGAAAACTACTCTAAACTCATTCAAACACAAAAACCATATGAAAACCACTAGAAATCCAAGAACATTAAAGATGAGAGATCAAACCATTGCTTTTGATACCATTTGTAACATATTGGTTTTCATAAACACACAAACACACAAGTATATGGAGCGTATAATATGATGTTTAGAGAGAGAAAGTGAAGAGTGTTGGGAACTTTAGTGAGACAAAGAAAAATGATATTATCAAAGCTCCAATCCTTTGCCCTGCTAGGCAAAGAGTATTTATAGGTTCTTACAAGACACGCCTCCTACGGGCTGTGGATCAGGCTTACAGTGGGTAAAGACCCATCCGTCCTCCACGGTGTTACTTAACAAACTACTTACTAACACTAATAAACTACGACTACGAGCTTTCTAACGAATACATATACTTGAGGTGACCGACTCTTTAACTACAGGATTTTCTAAATCTAAACAGATCATAATGCAACATAACAAACATGTACGAACATGTGTTGTAGCATACAAGGACTTGAGTCGTAAAGAGGTGTTGAAAGTATGTTGAGACAAAATAATATTACGAGTAACTTATACATTTTACGTTATGTATAACAAGTTACATGTTTGTCATCAACAAAACAAAGGAGACTGTATAGATTAAATATCATAATATTTTCACTAACAATCTCCCCCTTTTTGATGATGACAAAATATATGTAAACGTAATAGATAGGTAAAATGGAAAAGTTACTTGTGTCCGTACTTCCTTTACATTACCTTCTCCGTTTAAGCTCTTCTCCCCCTTTTGTCGAAACAAAAAGGGTGTGTCCTAGGAGTTTAAACTTCATTTCTCCCAAGAATGGGGAGCTTGTATCATCCCTAGTGAAGTTAATTTGGAAACACCTTATTGCTCCCGTTGTTTTACACAATTGGCACACCACGCCAATACCTTCAACACAAAACACTAATGGAGGAAGAGAAGAATTATCAACAAGATTCACTTCAGTGGTCTTGATGATGACGAAGCTTAGCAATTCATGACCTTGAGCTTGCATGTCTTCAAGAGGTTGTGAACTCGCCTTTAAGAAGAACCTAGAGAATCACACAAAGAGGAAAAAAATACATGGAAAGATCCTTTGAATTATAACCATTCTTGCCAACGGATTAATGGATTAAATTTTGAGGCTTAACCTACATCAAGGTTAGTGTTTTGGAATGAATGGTTGGAGCACTTGTGCTTGAGTCAATTGACCCAGGTTCAAATCCCATCCTTGGCATTTGCTTCATATAGGTACCCACCTTCGCAAAACCTATGGGCACACTAGAGAGACTTTATGGAATAAGTGCTCAAGGGTCCGAGTCTTGGCTCGTGCTCACTTCAGTTGGTGCCCCACTAGGCCGGGAGAGTTGCCGGAGCTATTACTTGCGGGGTGGACAATGGCTGGTGCCAAAAGGTGCCAAAAAATTGATTTGTCAATTATAGTATATTTATATTCCAAGGAAATACAAAGGAAATATGTATTTCCGGATTATTTCCCAACGAAGGTTGAATGGAACTTGAGATTCGAGTCATGATTTTGTAAATTTGAATGAATAAGAGGATAATTTGGATTTTTGAACTACAATTGATGAACATAAACTAAAAAAAACCTTAATAAGCAATTAAAACAATTATGTAAAGCACACGTAAGCTAAAACGTAAAGAAAACCTAAAACGCGCAAAACCCGAACTAATCCCGAGCTTTAAAAGTGAAATGACTGAAAATAAACCCTAGAAACGCAATTCTATTTTTCCTACGTCCTAAATGATAAAAAAATTAAAAAAGAATTGTATTTTTTTGACTTTTCTTTTAATTTTTATGAATTAAAAACTATTATTGTCTAATTAAATGATTAAAAATATCCAAACAATTTAGAAAAATCTAAAAACTTTTGGTAAAATACTTTAAAGTACAAGGATTAAAGGAAATATAACACTGGTCCACAGCTTATTGTGATAAGCTGTGATAACCAGAAAATGAGATTTAAGCTAAATAGCTAAAACTGCTTTAAAAGAACTAAAGGTGTAAGACTTGATGAGAAGAGACCCAAGGGGATGATGGTTAACGGGTGTGTGTGGTGTGGCTTTATAAAGGAGAGGTTCATGGTTCGATTCTGGCTCACCCTGGAACTCCCTTTTTATTTTATTTTTCAAATTTCTTTTTTCCAAACTTTAAAATAAGCTATGTTTAACAACTTTAATGACAAAAATATTCATTATCTTTTAAGAATAAGCTATAAAAAGCAGAGATAAGCTGACAGAATCTAAAAAATTAAAGCTATACAAACACTCCTACAATTGTTATGGTTCAAAAGCTAGGTAAAGCTACTCCTAAGGACTAATAAGCTACAAGGCACTAAAAAGCCAACCTAATAAGCAGAATTAATCTAGAAATAAGCAGTTTCACTATCCTAATAAGCCGAAAACTTAATGAGCAGCTATACTAAGTTTCAAATCCAAACAGCCTAAGTAGTTGTCTTCTAGCTTAAGCAAACAGCTTAAATCAATAAGCTAATGGGCCCACTAAGGCAAATAAGCAATAACAATCATAAAAGGAACATATGCACCAAGTTTCAGATTAATGAGGGCTTATTAAGGCTGATTAAGAGCTTATGAAATGAGTAGATTTGTTTCTGCACTTTAGAAAACCTTTTGAAAACTTTACAACAGATCACTTTTAAGCTCAAAATTAAGTATGTAAATGATATCAAAACTCCAAATAAGATGAAAACAGATCAAGGGGAACAATCAAACAATCATAAAAAGCTAATTTGATCAGCTTTAGACATCAGATAAGCACTTAAAATTTGCTTAGAAAAAGAAGATTTTTAACTGCACCAGTGTAAACTGGTGCAGAATAGCTGTTTTTAAAACAGTTTTTAAGCTCTAAATTCAACAAAAAACACCAATTTAACTCTTGACAGATTGAAATTAACTTCCAATCAACAGAAAAATCCACTTTATGAACTTGATCGAGCTATTAATAAGCTACACTAATACCATATATAAGCTAAGACAGAAACGTTTTTATGAGTTTTTGTCTTTATGAAAACTAGAAATGCAAATTTGACTCTAAACTATTGACTCCTAATACCCAAAACATACTTGGTAACTAATTTGATCACTAAATAAACACCTAAACTTGAATCAACAATATCTTATCACAATAAGCTACACTAACTGACTCAAAACCTTTTTACTTAGACTACTTTATAAAAATGGACTCTAATGTTTCAAAACTAAATAAAACTGATTAAATTGATATCCTAACTACTTATTATACTAAATTTAAACTGAATTTGATCAACACAAATGACCAAAATGATTTTATCACCAACAAAGTCCTTATACCAAACACTCCTTTAAGAACTGATTTTGTTTATTTAGACGGATTAAGCTGTATAACTTGATGATTTCTGATTCAAAGTGACTTAATATGACCTAATGACTTATTAGAACTAACTTTAAACATTTAATAAGCTGTAATTAAGATAATCCTAAATATGACTTATTTTTTGCTTTTTTAGAGTTTTTATGAGAAATTGAGTATAAATGACAAGCAAAGCTAACATAAACAATCAAAAAAGAAACAACAATTAAGCAGATCTAAACAATAAAAGTACAAATAAGCAGTAGATGAGCAATATAATACTAAAGTGCTTAAAAATAAGTTGAAGCTTACACAGACCCTTGCTCAAAACAGGGCCAAAATACAATCTACAAGCTCCAGCTTGTCATAGACAAGCTGGTACAGTCCCGTAGGTCCATCCAGGTCTGACCTATCATCCAAAAGTGCTTATTCTTTTACTTATTTTGACTTTTTGACCTTTTTGACTTTTTTGAGTTATTGAACAAATAGATGAAACAAGCTTTACAAAATGCTAAAAAGCTTTTAAAAACTTGTATAAAATCTGTAAAACGCTTAAACAGCTTATTACTACTCTATTTTTATCATTTTAAAAGCATGTATAAAAACATAAATGTAAATTTAAAATAATTGAAACAAACTAGAACTTTTATTAATATCAAAAGAGGATTACAAACTTTAATAAACCGAATTAAAAACAATTGAACTAAAATTACAATGGAAAATTAAAATGACATTATCACGACCTAAGAAAAACTACCCTAAGCTTGTGAATCTGAGGGGTATTTATAGCTGAGTTCAGGGAAGCGACGGTATCTCAAAGAATGATCTAGATGCTCCAATCATGGCCTTTGATTTCTTGATGCATAATCCAAATTGATCTCATCCGTTTGATCAATTCTCCACGTCCTTTCCACCAATCAAGATGTTTGGGATTGCCAGCATGGCATTCCATCCGCCATGTTGTCTTGATAGATTCTTAGTACTAAGCAATGGTGAGGGTACGGATGTCCTTTCAGGTGGATATGTTGATGAAGATGAACAGTGGACGGTGGAAAAAGGTGGGGTCGTGATAAGGATTTAAATCATACACTTTTAACGGGTCATTTAAGCCCTTAATCGCCCACTTTTATATCCGTTACTACTTAATTTCGTTCCTTTTCACTTTTTAGGTATCTTGAAGGCAAAATGTTGGAATGATGCTTATTTGGACGAAAAGGCGTAAATATGTGACGAAAATGGCTGAAGTCAAGATCAAGACACTCAAGCTGCTGGAAGTGCACTCGACGGCGTCACAAACAAAGAGCGACGATGTCCTTATATTTGCGACGGCTCAGGAGCGAAATTGCTATTTTGCACCTGACGGCGTTAGGCTTTGAAGAGTAGGGCGTCACGAAGACTTTTCTCCTCAGACGGCCTAGATCCAAATTCAGTCGACGTCACAGATGAAGACTGACGGCGTCACAACCACAACGTGACGTCGTCCCAAAGTTGACTTGGCCAAGAGGAAACCCTAATGGCGGCGATCCGACGGCGTCACAATTAAAAGGTGACGTCATCGCAGTTGTAACTCTATATATAGAATTCGAATTTTCATACTTTTAGAGAGGTAGACTTGTGGAGTAAAAACCTAAAATGATTGTAGTCCGTATTGGACAGTATTTTAGGGTTCTAATACCCTATTTTACATCGAGATAAGTTATTTATTCCCTTGATTTCATTATGTCTTCATATGAATGTGTGTATGCTTGCATGTTTAAAATATCCGGCTAATTTACTTGTGTGTTTGCTTAGATCTATGAAACCTAGTTATTGAATATTGATTGGTTGTCTCTTATCTTAATTGTAATTGGCTTAGGAGTGCTTAAAGCCATCATTGTGTTTTTAATGCTTGATTAATCTTTGTTGAACCTTAGTTTATAGTTACTAGTGGAATTGTAGGCTAAATATCCAAAGATAACCTTAGTGTTAAGTTTATGAATCCTAGAGATTTCGTAGTCATTAACCTTAGGTAACTTCAAAGAGTTAGGGATAAAAGCACACCCTACGACCTTAGAAAACACAACGCGTTAAGAATAAGGACGTGACAATTCAACAATCAATAAAAGATAACTAGGGAGTAATAGTATCTAGGTAGACACATCTCTAATCATCATACGAGCACACTTCAATAGACATAGACTACCCTTTAGATTTGATAATTATAATAGTAGAGTAATCGGTAGAAGTACCACCCCCCAAATCCAAACCCCGAGATCGTACCTTTTATTTTCTAAAAAACATAAAAAGATGTGACAACCCGTACTTTCAGGTCATTTCTCGACACAGTTCATGTCGCATTATTTCAACATTTATAGTAAACTTGGTTTACTTGTTTCAAATTCGCGTAACCTTGGAGGTTTAGCGGCGAATTCATGATCATGACATCACGTACATTTCATATGGACTATGATTAGTCTACATTTCATTGACATCATGTGCATCTCATAAATTCATTCACGACATTTCATTTCACTTTATACGCGTAATTTTTATATTTAATAATCTTTATCGCGTGAGTTATTATTTTGAATATTCAACCCGTTACTTTCAAAAATGATCCCGATGTATTTTTAAACTTACATTTAGTTTATAAAAACTATATTTTTAGTTTTTCCTAGTGTTTCAAATTTATTTGGTACTTAAATCGTTAAAATTAAATTATTACGTCGTTTTTCTTAAAAATTGTACGATAATTATTTTATCACCCAAATTTCACAAGGAAAGTATTTTTACAATTTTTATCATCTCATTACATTATAATTTGATCTAATAAAAACTTACTTGCACCAAGTATTACCAATTACTACACAAGTTAATAATAATTATACTTTACTTACACTTTTCTTTACAAGTCTTACAAATATATATGCAAGTAAACATTTAAAAAAAAAAATAATATCTTGGGATGCAAGATCCATAAAAACCGGACATTATAGGGGGGGATGTATCAAAAATTTGTACAAAAGTCTTACTTAGATATGTTTACACACAATCTTCATTATTTTCATTCACTTCATTTCTCTTTTAAGTGTTAAGAAAGTTTTTCTCTTCTTTCTTTGGGGCTTCTAAAACCGGCCATATATCAAGTGCCAAGGGATCAAAATTTTTGCAAGTTCAAGTGTTATTACAATCTAGTATATGTCCTTTATATGGTTTTGAAATAAAAACCAAGGATATTTAAGTTAATCCTTGTTACCTACACCTCATCATAATCATTTGTAAGCTTGTTTTTATCATTTTCATGTTTCCTCTTCATTTTCATATGTTTCTTTTCATTTTTGGAGCTTATATGCATGATATGTGATTTATACCATTTATTTCATGATTTTAGAAGTTATATATACATATTGGTCATCCTATAAATATTCCCATGGTATTGGTTGGTCTTGATGGTGATTAGGAACCCATGACACCCTAAGAAGGTGTATGGTAGGATTAGATTAGTTTTGGAGTTGATTTGAAGGGATTAGAATAGGTTTTGTCCGAGAAAAACTATTTTCGATAAGTATATTTTGTGTTCTGTCCTTGTTTTGCTTTTCTGGAAAATCCGACAGTTGGTACTAAACTTTGGCCTTGATTTTTAGAAAATATACTTTAAAACGAATCCGTGGCCGCTTGAACGGATAAAAACGGACTTATAACGAAGAAGTTATGGATTTTTGAAGTTTGACGACGGAAAATATTATTTCTAAAAATTTCAGCAACATGTTTTTAGTTTGTTCGGGTCAAAAACGAGCCTTAAGCTTCACAAATTATTTCGACTTCTCAAAAATATATTAGTTTACTTCAATACGAAGCTAAGGACATATTAAACGTAGAAAACGGATTTGAAACGACAAAGATATGCACTTTTTCATAAACTTGCCGTAACTAATTTTCTGCACTCATTTAGCCAAAAACCACCATCTTTAACCCTTAATATCTTTATGATCGAGACCTTTTGGACGAAAACTCCTGAACTGAAACTTTTAGATATCGATACAAACTTTCCAAAACCGTCGAGTTCGTTCTCTAACAATCGACGTACACCATTTTACGACTAGTTTTCCAAAGCCATTTTTGTTAATTTCATAAAAAATTCATGACATTGTTTTGCGATGAAGAGTGGTAATTTCTCTAAAAATCATTATAAAACCATTGTAGGATGACATTTTGACGTAAAACCATGTAAAGTGATTTTTGATTGGTCAAGACGTCAAAAGAGTATTTTTTTCGACGATGTGTAATATTTTCAAAACTCGTAAATGGTATAAATAACATACGAAGTGCATGCATAGCATTACATTGCAACTCATGACATATCATAACATTCATCATAGGTCAAGATTAACGTATCACATTACATATCGGTGTACTCACTTTTGCCATCGCATCATTGTCCAAGTGAGTTCCATAGCCCCTACTTTTACTTGCTTTCATAACTGTTTTGGGGGAGATACATGCTCGACTATTTTTATTACATTCATGACTATTTGCAAATTATATGTTTATCCGAACTAAATGTTTAGTCATGCGAAATGATTTGCCATGCTTAGAATTGTCATATCAAAAATTCATTGGTCTAATGGTCTTGGTATATTCATTGAGCTAATGGTCTTGGTATATTCATTAGTCTAATGGTCTTGGTATATTCATTGAGCTAATGGTCTTGGTAATATCATGAACTAATGGTCTTGGAACGATTTGAACCACACATCATATGTTTAGAACATAAACTCTACATATTCCGGCAGTGGGTTGTGAACACACAGGTTGCAAGTTTTGTATGGGCGGAACTTGGAACCGAGTGGATTCACAATGCCTTTGCTGCATAAACGATTTCGATACATTGAGCCATGCACTATTTTTGTGAATTCATTTGACATCATATGTTTGGGACATAAACTATACATATTCGGCAAGTGGGTTGTGAACACACAGGTTGCAAGTTTTGTATAGGCGGGACTTGGAACTGAGTGGATTTACAATGCCTTTGCTACATAAACGATTTTGAAAGGCTTTACATTTCAAAACAAACTCTATGAACTCACTCAACCTTTGTGTTGACACTTTTAGCATGTTTTATCTCGGGTATCTAAGGCATACACTTCATGGCATGCATTTGGACACCTCATGGAGTCGTGGTGACGACGCGCCTCACTTGGGTTTTACATACTTTAAAACATCGTTTGAATTGTAACAACTTATTTCCGCACAAGTTGAATTTCATTTGGGACCTATCTTTGTAAACTCTGATTGTTTTATTAAATCAAACGATGTATTTTCCAAACGACACTTTAGGTCGTTCAATATAACTGTGATTGTGATGCTATGACAGTCAATCCCGGGAATTCCATTCACGCAAAACAGTAATTTGGGGTGTGACAGATTGGTATCAGAGCTTCGCTTATAGAGAACTAGGTTGCATCATTGACCCTAGACTATAACTACATTATCATAGCATCTCATCATTTCATCATAAGTGCATGTTCACTTTGCATGCGATTTATACGCATACATTTTTCGAAGTTATTCACTTTCATTTCACATCGATTGTCACATGGATGCCCTTAAATACCCATCCCATTATCCTTCCCCATACTCTAACGTGGAGAATTCCTTGTCATTCCCTATCACGCTTTTTATATCACCTGATTCATCATCGATAATGACGAATGCCGAGATAAACCCTTAAGTAGGGCAAAGTCACTCTTACTCCTTTGTTTCACCACTAACATGTCGAGTTACACTTTATTCACACACTAAGTCTCTAAACCATCATACATTGAAGCACTTACAACACCTCATAACCCATCTATTCGGAACCCGTCGATCATTTTTGAAACATAACCTCAAACTTATCATTCTTATCACATTTCTTTGGAGCGTTTATTATTAACATCAGATTTTGCTACGTCTCACACTTCCTCTTGTTTTGAAGAAGATATGGCGCAAGAAAGCCACACCGAAATGACCCAAGCAAAGAATTCAAAAGTTGGTGAATGATAGCATTGTCATGCTTTAAGGATTGAAAGGGAAACGGTGATGCTGGAGGCCAGCTGCTTGAAAGCCGCAAAACTTGTCTGCTGCTAAAGCATAAATGTAAGAGGGTCCGGGGTTAAAAGCTGTCAGTATAAGGATTTCAAGAGTGGAGATCCCACTAAGTTTAAGGGTACCGAAGGGGCCACTGCCATGGTTAGATGGTTCGAGAAATTGGAGTCCGTGTTTTTGTTATGTAATTGCCCTGATGATAGTAAGGTCAAGTTTGCTACAAGTACACTACTCGATGGAGCATTGTCGTGGTGGAACTCATATGCTCAACCGATGGGAATAGAGAACGCTTTCAAGCTTACTTGGGAGCAATTCAAGGGTTTGGTAACTAAGAAGTTTTGTCCTCGCATGTAAGTGAAAAGTTGGAGACGAATTCTATGAGTTGGTAACTATTGGGTATGACATTGACACTTACATTCGAAGATTTCAAGAATTGGCCGTGTTATGCCCATCTATGGTTTCGAATAACGAGAAGTTACTAGAGGCTTTTATCGGGGACTTCCGAGGTTATTCAAGGAGATGTGACTTCTTCGACCAAAAACGATTGAGGAGGCTATTCGATTGACTCAAAAGCTCATGGCCCAGGTAGTGAAGAGAGGCAAGTACACCAACACCAACCAAAACAACAACAACCCCAACAACGGCATCAACTACCACAATAACCAAAACAACAACTGCAACGACGATAACCAAATTAACCACAACAAAAGAAAATGGGAAGACGACCAAGGAGATTATAACAACAACAACCAAAACCGCAACACTAACCATCATCAACAACAGAAAAGAGGGCAAGAAACTGCACTGGTATATGTTCTTTGCACCAATAGAAGGCAGGGTTATCTGGAACTTACCCACTATGTAATCGGTGTAAATATCATCACACGGGTCCTTGTCCTGTTAAGTGCTACAAGTGTCAACAACTGGGACACCTTGCCAGGAATTGTAGAGGCAAGGTCATGGTTACATGTTACAGATGCGGGGAGCAAGGACACTATCGAAATCAATGTCCTCAAAACCAAGGTCAACAAGTCGAAGGTACTCATGAGGATGTATATATGTTAGAAGGAGGAGGAGGAGCTCGTCAAGGTATCAACGACGCGGAAGACTGAAGAAGTTCGGAAACTAACAGTCTTATTTCTCATTATGTACTATGTCGTACCAAGTTTATGTCTAATCATCGATCGAAACTTTATAACTTAAAGATGTACTACTTTTGCTGAACCACTCGTTGTAATATATTCTCATCTATAGTACTTTATTTTCTTTCCGATTTGTTATCATTTACGAGGATTTCAATTCTTTTTACTTTAACTATCATTTTAACGACACTTCTCCATGTCTTTTCTCCTCGATGTTCATCACAATTTTAACAAAAGTTGACCCAACACCAAACAAACATATGAGTCGATTAGTCCAAGCATTGCATAGTTACTCCTAAATTATACATAGCCCGATCACCTATGTCTAATTCAGGAAGAATCATGCAATGAAGGGAGTAGTAGTCTTATATGAGTAAGCAATTCTGTAATCGAGCCAAATTTTCAAAAGATTTTCTTCAAACCACTTGTTTCCAGTTTGATCCGTGTGACAGTTCTTGTTTGATGAGTTGCAAAGATCGAGCTAGAAACAAGTTGTTACCTAAACCGATTTAGCCTAATCTCATGACAGTTCTTGTTTGATGAGTTGTGAGATTAAGTGAAAATCGGTTACCAAAAAGTCTTTTGAGGGTTTTGCTCGGGAATGGGAAAGTTTGCCACATCAAACCCTAAACCCGTTAGACCTAACAACGATTGAATTCAGGGACTGAATTCCTTTTTGGATGGGCGAATGTGACAACCCGTACTTTCAGGTCATTTCTCGACACAGTTCATGTCGCATTATTTCAACATTTATAGTAAACTTGGTTTACTTGTTTCAAATTCAGCGTAACCTTGAGGTTTAGCGGCGAATTCATGATCATGACATCACTTACATTTCATATGGACTATGATTAGTCTACATTTCATTGACATCATGTGCATCTCATAAATTCATTCACGACATTTCATTTCACTTTATACTACGTAATTTTTATATTTAATAATCTTTATCGCGTGAGTTATTATTTTGAATATATTTAACCTGTTACTTTCAAAAATGATCCCGATGTATTTTTAAACTTACATTTAGTTTATAAAAACTATATTTTAGTTTTCCTAGTGTTTCAAATTTATTTGGTACTTAAATCGTTAAAATTAAATTATTACGTCGTTTTCTTAAAAATTGTACGATAATTATTTTATCACCCAAATTTCACAAGGAAAGTATTTTTACAATTTTTTTTATCATCTCATTACATTATAATTTGATCTAATAAAAACTTACTTGCACCAAGTATTACCAATTACTACACAAGTTAATAATAATTATACTTTACTTACACTTTTCTTTACAAGTATTACAAATATATATGCAAGTAAACATTTAAAAAAAAAAAAAATAAATAATATCATGGGATGCAAGATCCATAAAAACCGGACATTATAGGGGGGGATGTATCAAAAATTTGTACAAAAGTCTTACTTAGATATGTTTACACACAATCTTCATTATTTTCATTCACTTCATTTCTCTTTTAAGTGTTAAGAAAGTTTTTCTCTTCTTTCTTTGGGGCTTCTAAAACCGGCCATATATCAAGTGCCAAGGGATCAAAATTTTTGCAAGTTCAAGTGTTATTACAATCTAGTATATGTCCTTTATATGGTTTTGAAATAAAAACCAAGGATATTTAAGTTAATCCTTGTTACCTACACCTCATCATAATCATTTGTAAGCTTGTTTTTATCATTTTCATGTTTCCTCTTCATTTTCATATGTTTCTTTTCATTTTTGGAGCTTATATGCATGATATGTGATTTATACCATTTATTTCATGATTTTAGAAGTTATATATACATATTGGTCATCCTATAAATATTCCCATGGTATTGGTTGGTCTTGATGGTGATTAGGAACCCATGACACCCTAAGAAGGTGTATGGTAGGATTAGATTAGTTTTGGAGTTGATTTGAAGGGATTAGAATAGGTTTTGTCCGAGAAAAACTATTTTCGATAAGTATATTTTGTGTTCTGTCCTTGTTTTGCTTTTCTGGAAAATCCGACAGTTGGTACTAAACTTTGGCCTTGATTTTTAGAAAATATACTTTAAAACGAATCCGTGGCAGCTTGAACGGATAAAAACGGACTTATAACGAAGAAGTTATGGATTTTTGAAGTTTGACGACGGAAAATATTATTTCTGAAAATTTCAGCAACATGTTTTTATTTTGTCCGAGTCAAAAACGAGCCTTAAGCTTCACAAATTATTTCGACTTCTCAAAAATATATTAGTTTACTTCAATACGAAGCTAAGGACATATTAAACGTAGAAAACGGATTTGAAACGACAAAGATATGCACTTTTTCATAAACTTGCCGTAACTAATTTTCTGCACTCATTTAGCCAAAAACCACCATCTTTAACCCTTAATATCTTTATGATCGAGACCTTTTGGACGAAAACTCCTGAACTGAAACTTTTAGATATCGATACAAACTTTCCAAAACCGTCGAGTTCGTTCTCTAACAATCGACGTACACCATTTTACGACTAGTTTTCCAAAGCCATTTTTGTTAATTTCATAAAAAAATTCCGACGACATTGTTTTGCGACGAAAAGTGGTAATTTCTCTAAAAATCATTATAAAACCATTGTAGGATGACATTTTGACGTAAAAACATGTAAAGTGATTTTTGATTGGTCAAGACGTCAAAAGAGTATTTTTTTCGACGATGTGTAATATTTTCAAAACTCGTAAATGGTATAAATAACATACGGTGCATGCATAGCATTACATTGCAACTCATGACATATCATAACATTCATCATAGGTCAAGATTAACGTATCACATTACATATCGGTGTACTCACTTTTGCCATCGCATCATTGTCCAAGTGAGTTCCATAGCCCTACTTTACTTGCTTTCATAAACTGCTTTTGGGGAGATACATGCTCGACTATTTTATTACATTCATGACTATTTGCAAATTATATGTTTATCCGAACTAAATGTTTAGTCATGCAAAGTAACAGAATTGCCATGCTTAGAATTGTCATATCAAAAATTCATTGGTCTAATGGTCTTGGTATATTCATTGAGCTAATGGTCTTGGTATATTCATTAGTCTAATGGTCTTGGTATATTCATTGAGCTAATGGTCTTGGTAATATCATGAACTAATGGTCTTGGAACGATTTGAACCACACATCATATGTTTAGAACATAAACTCTACATATTCCGGCAGTGGGTTGTGAACACACAGGTTGCAAGTTTTGTATGGGCGGAACTTGGAACCGAGTGGATTCACAATGCCTTTGCTGCATAAACGATTTCGATACATTGAGCCATGCACTATTTTTGTGAATTCATTTGACATCATATGTTTGGGACATAAACTATACATATTCGGCGTGGGTTGTGAACACACAAGGTTGCAAGTTTTGTATGGGGGACTTGAACTGAGTGGATTTACAATGCCTTTGCTACATAAACGATTTTGAAAGGCTTTACATTTCAAAACAAACTCTATGAACTCACTCAACCTTTGTGTTGACACTTTTAGCATGTTTTATCTCGGGTATCTAAGGCATACACTTCATGGCATGCATTTGGACACCTCATGGAGTCGTGGTGACGACGCGCCTCACTTGGGTTTTACATACTTTAAAACATCGTTTGAATTGTAACAACTTATTTCCACAAGTTGAATTTCATTTGGGACCTATCTTTGTAAACTCTGATTGTTTTATTAAATCAAACGATGTATTTTCCAAACGACACTTTAGGTCGTTCAATATAACTGTGATTGTGATGCTATGACAGTCAATCCCCAGGAATTCCATTCCGCTGCAAAACAGGTAATTTGGGGGTGTGACAAAAGATAAAAAAATAATCTTCCTCAACCCCAACCTTAGCGTAGTAATTTCTCACTAGCATTCCTATTACCCTAGAGACCGATATCAATCCTAAGGCTTACCCTAATACTACACTACAACAATTAGGTTCACTGCCTAGGTGGTTGAAAACTTTCTCGAAGAAAAGGAAGTTTCCTTTGACCCCGAACGCGCATTGTACGCGTATCAAGTTTTTGGCGCCGCAGCCGGGGAATAGAATAGCTAGTTAGATTTCTATCTTGTTTAGGTTTCCTTGCTTTATTCCTATCAATTAAGATTTTTTTCTCAATTTTAGCTTCCTCGTAGTCTATCCCCCTTCGTGAATTTGTCAGTAATCCCATCACTTTTCATCATGGAAGGTGATAATCAACCACCACTCATCAACCCACCACCAAATGACCCGCCAAGAGGCCGCAATCTTGGTGAATACTCTAGACCAATCCATCTAGGCTATAGGAACTCCATTGAGCTCTCCAATCAAGCTCAAACTACGACCCTGCGATCCGACACCATCTGGTTGGTGCAAAACGGATGTGCATTCCATGGACTTCGTTCCGAAGATCCTAATCAGCACCTTAAGGATTTCCTTAAAATATCCAATTCCATCGACCTTGATGCTACTACTCGGGATACTACGCGCTTGCGTCTCTTCCAATTCTCTCTACGGGACCAAGCTAGTAATTGGCTTGAGCGACTTCCCGCCGGCTCCATCTCAAGTTGGGATAATCTCATTACTCGTTTCCTTGCCCAATTTTTCCCACCGAGGAGAACTACTAAGCTTAGAAGGGACATCTTGACGTTCCAAAAACTTCAAGGCGAGTCCCTCTACGAGGCATGGACCCGATTCAAGGACTTGCTCCATAAAGTCCCTCATCATGGCATTGATCTTTGGCTTCAAGTCCAAATCTTTTATGATCATACCAACTCCATCACCAGGCGATCCATTGATCGAGCAGCCGGTGGAAGGCTTAGCAACTTCAACGCCAAAGAATCATGGGATATTATAGAAGAGCTTGCCGATCAAAACTACGGAAATTGGAGTGAATCCCATGAAACCCCCGTTAAAGTGGTTAATGCCATATCAATTCCTCATGAGCCTTCCAACATCACTGAAGAGTAAATGAGTGCTCTTGAGAGAAGAATTGATTATCTAATTGAGAGGCAAAAGAGAGCACCTGGACCAATTCATCGAGCAACAGTTAATTCCGTTAACTCCGCCAACCACCCAACACCTCTCTCTGAATCACCAAGCCGTGAGCAAAGTCCTAGTTCCGGAAGACGCTTCCCTTCTACCTCTCCAATTCCACTCTCACCAAGCTTCAAGGAACAAATGAGAGAGTACATGGCAGCCCATACGGAAAGACTAGCGAAATTTGAAGAAGATGTTTATAGGCAAAGGAAGGAAATGCAGGCAAATATGACGGAGATGATGAACTTGGTGAAAGAATATACTAAGACGAAGGTTCCCGAGAAGGTGCTAGTTAGAAGCGATGATCACCCTCCCCCCACTTCGTTTGTTAACGCCATTTCCATTGTTTCCGATGAAGGTAGAGTAGCTGAAAAGAAGGAGACTGAGATAAGCAAGGATAGTAAGGAAAAGGAGGAGGTTGAAACTAATAATGAACGCGAGATCATTGAATACTACCTTAAGTATGAGATTAATAAGAAAACCATTGTTAATCAAGTAAATAACTTTAGGTACAACGAGGTTCTTAGGAAATCCCTCGAAGGGAAAATAAAAGAAGAAGAATATGACACCATGCCTATGGGACCTATGTACGAGTTGATTCTGAAAAAACCAGTAGCAAAAAAACGAGAAACCTCGGGGAATTTCGTAATACCATGTAGCATAGGCGACATTGAGAATATAAATGCCTTAGCCGATCAGGGATCCGGTGTGAACATTATGCCGCTATCAGTCTATAGAAAGTTAACTAAGGAGGAGCCGACCAAGACCAATCTTAGACTTTCCTTAGAAAATCACACATATGTTTATCCCATAGGAATAGCGGAGGATGTTTTAATTGAGGTGGCCAATATTGTCTAACTGGTAGACTTCATGATCATAGACATTGATGAAGATAGAAACATGCCACTCATTCTTGGAACACCTTTTTTGGCCACTGCCAAGGCAACCATCAAATGCGGTGAGGGTATCATGATACTAAAAAGTGGCAAAGGATACGCTAGGATACCTATTGTTCCAAGAAACCCTTTGAAGATTATGGAGAAGATAACTGATGAGAATCTACAGGTCCCTAATAACACTGTTAATGGGAAAGAGGGCTTAGAGAATTCATGATTCAAGGGTTAAATGCGACATTGTGGAAACGTGATAAAAAGTTAGGAAATAACCCTACCACAATACCACAAACTCAAAAGAACCCTAAGGAATTTTTGAATGGAGAAAATGTGCTTTTGTATAAATCAAGAATAAAAGCATTAAAAGGAAGGAATAAGCCAAGATGGTTTAGACCTTACACTGTGAAAGAAATCAATCTAAAATATAAAACCGTTATCATAATAGACGACGTTGGGAAAGAGTTCACGGTAAGCATATACAACGTCTACAACCTTTTGATGAAGGCTTGGTGAAAGAAAAAAAGAATGGAAATGAAATCACGTAGGGGCACGACTTCGAGTCTAGCTACAAGACTCATAAATAAAGAAAAGTGCTTAGTGGGAGGCAACCTATGCTTAATTTTTTGCTTGTTTGTGTGTCATATATCTTTTCATTGATTGTTTATTCTCATGTTTGAATTTGTGAAAATGCTTTATTTTGTCTTTAACCTCGTCTTAATTACATATAAAAGTATTTTACTAAAAGGATAAGTGTAGGGAAGGTTACACACGTTTTTAAAAGAACGTGAACATGAGAATTACGATTATTGAAAAAGATATATATGTGTGTTTGTTAGAGTCAAATGCTTGTATCGAATCACAATGGATGTTTTGCAGGAATTTTTCCAGATTTTAAAGGTGTAATTTTTTCAGAATTTTTCTAGAAAAACGCAGCAGATCAGTTTCTGTCATGATAACCTGACGGCGTCAGACTCGCTACCTGATGGCGTCAGAAGG
Source organism: Chrysanthemum makinoi (assembly GCA_910596185.1). Classification (NCBI taxonomy): domain Eukaryota; kingdom Viridiplantae; phylum Streptophyta; class Magnoliopsida; order Asterales; family Asteraceae; genus Chrysanthemum; species Chrysanthemum makinoi. Next base: position 172,011,135 of record OU343223.1, read on the forward strand.
AGCAGAAACCACTTATCTAACTTTCTCTTGTTTTCTGTGCTACTTACAAATTTTTAGAATTTCCCAGGTCTTAATTTTCCAGAAAATCTGCAAACATCCATTTCATAAGCATTATATCCTAGTTTAGTAGAGTCATATATAGTTTTATCGCCGATTTTACGCGAATGTTTCTTCTATTTTCTTAAAGTGTGCAGGTTTTATTTATCAACAAGAAGAAACATAAGATTGGATGGAGATTTTCACGCATACATTCTTCTTGGAAAGAATTTAACCACTACTTCACACGGATCCTACCGAGCTAATCAGGGGAGTACTAGTTTCTTTCTCTTTTAATTACCTTCCGTTATCATAACTTTGATACTTTCGGGGAACATTGGGGACAATGTTCAGTTTAAGTGTAGGGAGGGAGAATAAAATGGGAAATTTGAAACTATGCTTATCCTTTACTATTTGTCTTGTCCTATTTCATTTGTGTAATAAACCATGAGAAATATCGGTTAGGGTAATTTTAGCACCAAATTTAAAAATTTTCATGACATGTAGGAGTGGGTCTTTAGTCTTAATAAAGCGTCTGCTGGATAGGAAGTTATATGACTAGTACAAAAACCCTTTACCACTCAAATTCCACCCCAAAAATGTGAGGTTCGCCCCTAGATTTATAGGAATTAAAACATTCATCTTTAATGCTTCGAGAGTGTACCGGTAGTATAATAGATTCTAGAACTTGTTTTGTGATGCATCCCGAGATCGCTAGTGAGACTACACTTGTGTAGTTAGGAATAACTAAATGATAAGAGGCATTAGGATAACCCTTGTTTGATACCCGTATTATAATTACTTCTTCCACATCGGTTGAGTAATTCCCCCACACCCTTGCGTTGTACTCATCTTTAGTACACAATACTCCTAGTTAACCCCTCAGAGCCTATCTTTTTCGCGGTTCTCGTGATGTCTCAGTTTTCCGGAATATCAATAAAGAGCATTGTTTACAATCTACCCCCCAAATGTTCACCCAAATCGCCTTAGCCTACCTTGTATGCACTATCTTTTAGTGTATTATTGTTATCATACTAAACCCTTAGTTCAATTATCTAGTTACTTGCATGGTTGCTAAGTCGAGTCATATCCTTTGTATACAGTTTTGGGATGATTGGGATTCATGGGTAAAGTTAAATTTTATAGAGTAACGGGAAAGAACGTTAAATTCAAATTCCCTTTATCTACGTAATAATGTACTCAAAGTGTTTTGATCTTTTCAATTCAGGTCAAATTAGTGTTAGAGTATATAAAAACTCAAGTGTAGGGATGTGCCTATAAATCCCTTATATTTTGATGTTATCGTAGAGGATGGTAGAGTAAAAGTGTATGAAAAAAAAAAAAAAAGTGTTGAAAAAAAAATCAATAAAAATACGGGCTACCATCCTACATCTATCTTTATATTTATGTTTGTTTGTTTCAAAATTATCTACAGTTTAGAGAGTCGATCCTTGGCTTAACAACGCCATTCTTCTCATGCTTGTAACATAAAGATTTTGACTTGCCACCACTAAATCGCCTATCCAACCAAACCCTTTGTTTCCCTACCGTAAGCCTAACGTTACAACCCTTTAAAAGACCTCTTAAAGCCTATGGTAATCTATGTACTATGACCGTTTAATGAGTGTTTATCTTCCATTTCCATTTGATATATTTCATATACACCCGAGAGATGAGAGTATCCAAACACCACATGTGAGGTGCTAGTATATAATTTCCGTGCTTGTTATGACTTTTGCGGGGTTTATACTTGTTATGAATTATGTTAAACCATTGCTTTATGCCCCCTAACTTATAAATTTATTGGCCAAAAGCACATTTGCTTGAGGACAAGCAAATACCAAGTGCAGGGATATTTGATAAGGACTTAAAACGTACACTTTTAAGGGGTCATTTAAGCCCTTAATCACCCACTTTTATATCCGTTACTGCTTAATTTCGTTCCTTTTCACTTTTTAGGTCTCTTGAAGGCAAAATGAAGGAATGATGCTTAATTGGACGAAAAGGCGTGAATATGTGAAGAAAATGGCTAAAGTCAAGATCAAGACACTCAAGCTGCTGGAAGTGCACCCGAAGGTACCACAAACAAAGAGCGATGCCGTCCCTATATTTGTGGCAGCTCAGGAGTGAATTTTCTATTTTTCACCTGACGGCGTCAGGCTTTGAAGAGTAGGGCGTCACGAAGACTTTTCTCCTCAAAGGACCTAGATCCAGATTCATACGACGTCACAAATGAAGACTGGCGGTGTCACAACCACAATGTGACGCCATCCCAAAGTTGACTTGGCCAAGACGAAACCCTAATGGAGGCGATCTGACGGCATCACAATTAAAATGTGACGCCGTCGCAGTTGTAACTCTATATATAGAATTCGAATTTTCAGACTTTTAGAGAGGTAGACTTGTGGAGTAAAAACCTGAAACGATTGTAGTCCATCTTGGACAGTATTTTAGGGTTCTAATACCCTATTTGTTAGGATTTATTAAATCCAATTATTAAAGTGTCGGTCACCTCAAGTATATGTATTCGTTAGAAAGCTCGTAGTCGTAGTTATTTTATGTTAAGTAGTATTTAGTTATGTAACACCGTGGAGGACGGACGGGTCTTTACCCACTGTATGCCTGATCCACAGCCCGTAGGTGGCGCTTTATGTAAGACTATAAATACTCTCTACCTCCCAAGGTAGAGAGTTGGAGCTCTTAATAATATTTTCACTTTCTCTCACTAAGTTCTCAAACCTCTAACTATTTCTCTCTCTAAAACCTAAGTTTATACGCCTCTTATGATCATGGTTTAGTGTGTTTATGAAATCCAATATGTTACAAATGGTATCAAGAGCCATGGTTTGATCATCTTTCTTTCATATCTTTGGATTTCTAGTGGTTTTAGATGGTTTTGGAGTTTGAAAAGGTTTAGTGGTTTTTGCATCATTTGGATCATTTCTTGTGTTAAAGTTTGAATTTTGGGTGTAATTTTGTGTTTAGAATCATTGTAAGTGCTTGGGTTTTGATTTGGAAAGCTTGAATCACTGTGGTTGGGCTTGTTTTGGATTGAAAAGTGTGTTTTTAAAGTTTTTCAAGTTAGCGACTTGAGCCTCGGTGTTAAATTCTTCGTAGCGACTTGCTTCAGTAATTGTTAGCTTGTTGTAGTGTTAGTTGTTAGCGACTTGTCTATTGAGACAAGCCGACAAACAGTACAAGTTAGTGGATTCTCCACTACGGCTAGCGACTTGGTGAGATTAGCGACTTGCTTTCATTATTGTTAGCGACTTGTACTTTTTTTTCTCAGCGACTTGATATTAGCGACCTGGATCTTAGGGAGTTGCTCTTTAGCAACTTGACTGTTTAGCGATTTGGTATTATAGCGACTTGTGTCCAGCGACTTGGTTCTTAGCGACTTGGGCTTAGCAACTTGATTCATAGCAACTTGAAGTCTAGCGAGTTGCTATTTAGCGACTTGGTGCTTAGCGACTTGGTTCATGGATTATAGCGACTTGGTTGATTTTTGTTTCTAATACGGTTTTCTCTTGATTTAGTAAAATCCCGTGAAAGAATCTATTTCCCGGTTTAATCATAGAGTTATAAAATCCCGTGAAATCTGTAAACATGTCTACCAACGTACCTACAATCATCTCCACTATTGCTAAGGATGTTCAAGCAGCTGGTTCAGATACTCGTCCACCCATGCTTGACAGAACTGACTACGACTCTTGGGCTCAACGAATCGGATTGTACTGTCTTGGAAAGGAAAATGGGGTCAACATTCTCAAATCCATTGATGAAGAACCTTATCAGATTGAGACTACAAGAGACATAATTGATACTGCTGCAGATGGAACCATGATCTTTGGATTGGACAGACCAAAGACGTATGATGAGCTCAATGATAAGGAGAAAAAGAGATTCGATGCTGATATCAGGGCTTCAAACATTATACTTCAGGGTCTTCCAAAAGACATCTACAAGCTTATCAATCTCAACACTGAAGCCAAGGCTGTTTGGGATAATGTCAAAATGCTTCTCTCAGGTTTTGAATTAACCAAGGAAGATAGAGAATCACAGCTGTATGATGAATTTGAGCACTTTAAGATGAAACCAGAAGAAAGTATCTATGAATATTACGTGAGATTCAACAAGCTTGTGAATGATATGAGGAATATCAAAATGACTATGCCAAATATTCAACTGAACTCAAAGTTTGTGAACAACATGAATCCTGAATGGCACAAGTTTGTCACCTCTGTGAAGCTAACCAAAGGATTGAAGAACACCAACTATGAGCAACTGTATGCCTTCCTTCTCCAGAATGAGAGACATGCTATGTTTGAACGTAGGATTCTTGAGCAGTTCAAATCTAAGCAGGAAGAAACCAGTTCGTCAAATGACTCCACAACCTTCTACACCAATGTTGGTATTACTACCAAAGCTTCTCAAGTCATACCCACGGGTAATGGTAATCACAAACTCATTCCTGATCTGAGGTTCAAGCAAGCTGATGCTGATGCAGTCATGGGACACTTCATCAATCAACTGGCTCTTATGGTTAAACAAAACTTGACCCTCGGTCCATATACCAACAGTCTTCACACTAATAATGAGATCAGAACTGCATCCAATCTACACAATCATGCTGTTGTCAGAGATGGAAAGGTTATGGGGCAACCAGTTCAAGGAAGACGATATGAACAAGGGATGGTTGGAGCAGGTTATGTTAATGCTGGAGTAGGTGGAGGATATGTGGCAAACTAGAATAAGGGAAGAAATGGAAATCAAGGACAATCAAAGCCGATCAAGTGCTACAACTGTGGTGGTGATGGACATATAGTTAGAAACTGCACATCTCCAAAACATCCACAAAATGCATAGTACTTCAGAGACAAGATGTTACTTGTGCAAGCTCAGGATAATGGAGTTGTGTTGGATGAAGAGGAGCTGTTGTTTCTTGCTGAGGGCAATGCCAAGACATATGATGCAGATGTGGATGAGCAGCCAATTCAGGAGATAGGTCACAATCATCAGAATGCCTTTCAAGTCGCCGACTGTGATGCATACGACTCTGACGTCGATGATGAACCTACTGCACAGACAATTTTCATGGCTAGCATTTCTCCAATGGTCTCTCCAAAGGTCCCCTCACCACAGCAAGCTGGTCCATCCAAAGAAACAATCATCTCAGAGGTATTAAAAATATATGATACTGTTGATCAGCAAAAGATACATGATAAAGTTCAATCGCAAGAAACCAGTGACTCATATATTGCTAATATGGGCAATGATAATATTGTCCCATATGATCAATATGTGACCCAATGTGAGAGTGCGATTGAACCAAGGGATGTATCTAATGCAGTCAATGATGACTATATTTTTGATGATTACACTGCTAGTGTTCCTAATGATTCTGCCATCTCTGAACTTAATGCCTATAAAGAACAAGTTGCCATTTATGAACAACGTGCTAAGTTTGATTTAACTACCCGTGAGTAGGAGATGGATGACCAAATTCGTACAATTATTAGAAAAAGTAATTTTAGGGAAAAAGAAAAGCTTAACAAAACGGCTAAACAAAAACAAGAACTTCAAGAAAATGTGAAAGTGCTTAAGCAGGAATTTAATACCAAGAAATCAAAACTCTTAAATGAATTTTCCAACCTAAAAACTTTGAAAAACAAACTTGAAAACAAATTGTACATACAAGGAAACACCATTCAGACTGCTCACATGATCACTAAGCATAGAGTTCTAAGTGACAAACATAGTGTTGCATTAGTTGATGAACCAAACCCTAAGGCGTGTCTGAAAGCTAGAAAAGCACAGAAGGTAATCTATGATGGCAATGAAATCCTTAAGCCTAGACAGAAACCTAGTTGCGCTGAGAATACTGAGGAAGATAAACAGTTAGAAGAAGTAACTAGAAAGAAATTGGATGAAAAGCTTAAGAGCCCTTAATGCATAGAAAAGAAAATCAGCTATAAAACACCCAACTATGCTAAGGATAACTGGATTGCCTTTAACAAGTTTAGACCTCAAACACAGCTGACCCCTGAACAAGTGTTTTGGAAAAAGGACATGGATATGAAAAAAGCTGATGAGTTTGTTGAAAAGAATCCCCCATGTATGAGAATGCTTCCTGCCACTGTTTATACCCCCAATACCCCAATGCATTTAGTTCCTAGATCTATTCCTACTAAAAGCAAGACCTTAATCAGTTAATATGTAATTTTTCAATTATTTGTTGATTTTGAGAAAACTTGTAAGAAAATGATCACACCCACTGGGATAACTGAAGGGGAAAGGGGTTTTGAGCAAACTAAAGAATGCTATTTAACTGAGGTCATGCCTTTCTTTAAACAATTAAAAGGTCAATTTGAGAGTATTAAAAAGGGGGTGGATTCAGATATTAAAGAAATGGAAAAGGAATTTGATGCAATGATAGTTGAGGTTAGTGACCATGAGCGAGAATTAAAATATAATGAGATTGAGAGGAAGAACTTGCATACCTTGAATGAGAATCTTATTTCTGAATGTATTACTCAAGATGTGTTTTACACTGCTACGAATTGTTCTATTAATGCTTCTCAATTTCATGAATTATCTGTTGCTCTGAAAGTCTCCCATGATCGTGTCATTGAGCTTGAAAAAACTAACTCTAAACTGCATGATAAAGTTGAACAGGATGATCATGATAACCTGGTGAAACAGTTTTCTAAATTGGAAGTTGAGCATCTTGCTTTGCAATTAAAATATCAACATCTAAAAGAAAATGTTAAAACCTCAAATATCAAGACATCCTTGGATGCTCCTGAATTTGATGCAGTTTTTGAAATTAGCAAACGTGATGAACAGATTCGAACTCATTGTAACACGATCAGAAAATTGAGAACCCAAATTTCACAATTAAAGCGTGAAAAGAACAATGTGACAGGCTCCCAAATGCCTCCTCCTTTAGATTCTCAGAGTTCTTAGACTTTTCATCTTCAAAACTTGGTTAATGTTTTACAAAAGGAAAATGAGAGTTTTCTAGAAGAAAATGAAAAGGTTAAACAACACTTTAAAGAGTTATATGATTCAATGAAAGTCACTCGTGACAAAACAACGAAAAAATAACGTCTTTACAAAAGGAAATTGAGAATCTGAAGAGTCAAGAAAAAGGGAAAATGCCACTTATCTTTAATGAGATTGTTGCATCAAAGTCATCTGCAGACTACAAAAATATTGTGACTGTCAAATATATTCCTCCTCATCTTAGGAATAACGAACTTGTATTTCATAATTATCTTGCTCGTCTTAAGGGTAGTCTTGAATGTCTTCGTGAGATTGTAGAAGAGGACTTCATAAATAAGCCACTTGATAGTGAAATTAGGTTTGCTTGCTTTCAGGCCAAACGATCTCAAGAGATGTTAGAATGTTTAATAGCAACATGTCCTAAATCCTTAGGTGCGAAAGATAAAGTTGTGATGCCGTGTTCCATGCCTAGTGCTAAGTACACAAACCATTCGATGCCCAGCATTAAGAAAGTGAATTTCAATGTGCCTTCAAGTAGTTCAGATCCCTGCACTTCTAGTTCAGGAATGCAAAAAGTAGCAAAACCAACTAATGTTCCAATTCCATCTACAGGAGTAAGAAGTGACACCAAAGCAAGCGGGTCAAAGCCTCAAGGCAACACAAAGAATGATAGGTCCTTGCGTGCTAGGAATGTTCTGTGGAAGAAAGTAGAAGATCACCTTAGGGAGAATTTGAATAAAACGAATCGTGTTGATTCTAGTGTTAGCTCTAAGCGTACTGTAATTAATGCGAATTCTGCTACTTTTGGCAAAACATGTAATGATGATTGTGTGGTTTCTGTTACTAATCTTGAATGTGGTGTGAATGATTTGATTAATGCTTTTAAATGCCCAGTTAAAACTGTTAATGTTAAGAATCAAGCTAAGAAGGCTAAAAGGCAAAGGCGAAAGAAAGTTAGAAAACAGTGGAAACCCACAGGAAGGAAATTTAGTAATATAGGTTATCAATGGATACCTACTGGCCGTAAGATTAATGAGTTGTGCCCTAAATTATCTAGATCAATGCCCATTAGGAAATGGATGCCTACTGGTAGACCTATTCCTTTAAGAAGTGAACATACTTTGAATAGGTTTAATTCGGACACTAGCACTGCATCTATTCCTAATGATTCCATTGTTTCTACTTCTGATGTGGGTGTTCCAATCACTGTTACTAACCAAATGGAACCCATTCTTGCATGGGGATCCCAATTTTCCAGTTATCCATTCTTGTCTGTGTTCAACTACAGATGGTTCAAATCGTTCTGTGGTACTTGGACTCAGGCTGTACCACGCATATGACTGGAGAGTAAATTCATCAAACTGTGAGATTCAGAAACAATTCATCAAAACTGTGAGATTCAGAAACAATCATTTTGGTGCTATTATGGGTTATGGAGATTACGTGGTTGGAGATAGTGTGATTTCCAGGGTATATTATGTTGAAGGTCTTGGACATAATCTATTTTCTGTCGGACAATTTTGTGACTCAGATTTAGAAGTGGCCTTCAGAAAACATACTTGCTTTGTTAGAGAACTTGATGGTGTGGAACTTCTCAGAGGAACTCGTGGTTCAAATCTATACACCATCTCTATCGAAGATATGATGAAATCTTCACCCATCTGTTTGCTGTCAAAGGCTTCCAAAACTAAGTCATGGCTATGGCACCGTCGTCTCAATCACTTGAACTTTAGCACCATTAATAACCTTTCCAAAAAGGATCTTATCAGAGGATTACCCAGATTAAAGTATGAAAAAGATCATCTTTGTTCACCTTGCCAATTGGGAAAAAGCACGAAATATGCCCACAAACCAAAACCCACAAACTCAGTAATGGAAGTTCTTCATACCCTTCATATGGATTTGTGCGGACCAATGAGAGTGCAAACGATAAATAGGAAGAAATACATTCTAGTCGTTGTTGATGACTACTCTCGATTTACTTGGGTAAAGTTTTTGAGGACATAGGACGAAACTCCAGATGTCATCATCAAACTTATCAAACAGCTTCAAGTTCGACTCAACAAAACTGTTAGAATTGTTCGAACAGACAATGGCATAGAGTTTGTTAACAAAGACTTAATTCAGTTTTATGAAAGTGTTGGAATCAGTCATCAAAGAAGTGTTCCACGAACTCCTCAACAGAACGGTGTAGTTGAAAGATGAAATCGAACTCTTGTGGAAGCCGCTACGACAATGCTAATTTATTCAAAGGTTCCAATGTTTCTATGGGCTGAAGCCATTGCCACTGCTTGCTACACCCAAAATCGTTCTCTCATACACACATCTCATGGAAAGACTCCGTATGAACTTGTCCACAATCGAAAACCTAATCTATCATACCTTCGTGTGTTTGGTGCTTTATGTTACCCAACTAATGACGGTCAAGATTTAGGTAAACTAAAAGCTAAAGCGGACATTGGAGTATTTGTAAGATATGCACCAAACAGAAAAGGATACCGAATCTACAACAAGAGAACCCAAAATATCATGGAAACAATTCACGTTATGTTCGATGAGCTGACCGGTCTAATGGCTCCAGGACAATCCAGATCTGGACCCGCATTTCAACCTTCATCAAGTAGTCCTATTAGTTCTACTCTTGTTTCTAATCCCTCACCAGCAACTCCTTATGTACCTCCTTCAGAAGATGATTTGAAGAAATTATTTGATCCAATGTTTGATGAACACTATGAGCCAAGTGCTAATAATCTGTCAAATCCATCAACAGAGGCTGCTCCTATCCCTGTCAATGATGTTAACCCTTCAGTTGCAATGTCATTAAGTCAAGAAGCGCATGCTGCTGATCATTCTGTCTCATCAACAAATCATCAATCATCGAGTGTCACTAACAGCCTATGCATATGCTGATCATGCAGGATGTCAAGATACACGTCGAAGTACGTCTGGAGGTGCTCAGTTTTTGGGTGATAAGCTTCGAAGCTGCTCTTCAAAGAAACAAATGAGTACTTCTATTTCTTTTACAGAGGCTGAATACATAGCCATGTCATCTTGTTGTGCTCAAATCCTATGGATGAGATCCCAATTATCTGACTATGGCTTTGAATTCAACAAAATCCCTCTGTACTATGATAATAAAGGTGCTATATATTGCTCTCTCATGCAACAACGTTCAACATTCAAGAGCAAAGCACATCGACATTCGACATCATTTCATCAGGGAGCAAGTAGAGAACGGTGTAGTGGAACTCCATTTTGTGAGGACAGAATATCAATTAGCAGACATCTTCACCAAAATTTTTCCTAGAGAACGTTTTGAGTTTATCCTTCCACGACTTGGTCTAAAAAGTTTACAACCGGAAGCACTCAAACTTCTTCAAGAGGAAGACGAGGAGTAAAGGTCTTTCTTCATCCATCTCTTGTAAATATTTATTCGAAAAGCAAAATACAAAATTACAAAACCTACAAAAAGAAAATAGAAAAATATAAAACTTTCAAAAATCCATAAAAACATGAAAATCTTGAAAATTTTCAAAAAAATATTGTCTTTTTGTCATATTTTTCTCGATTCGATAATATCTACGGTCTTTGTGCTGTCATTCAAAGAATGACACGGGTCTTTAGATGTTGTTCTAATGTTCTAAAAAAAATAATAAATAAATAAAAAATTGGGAGAAAAGTGAAACAATGGTTTATTGTCATTTCAGGCAGTAACCCGCTTTTCAAAGAAAGAACAGAGCCATGCTTTATCTTAAATCTTCAAACCTCAAGCTCTGATTCTAAAACAAATGTTTGTCGAAAAAGACAATGCTCCTTTCAAATATTTTAGCTTCAAATGATTCTTCTGAAAAATATTTGTCATCTAATGAAAACAAAATTGCTTTGAAAATACTTCGGACTCTACTTTTGAAAATCATCCGGGCTTTTCATGTGTCAAAATCTCTATCCTTCAATCAACAACTTATGTCATTGATTGTGGGGGAGAATGATTTCAAATCAAAAAGAGTATTTTTCAAACAATTAGCACGTAATCGAGAAAGGTCTACTCTTGAATAATCAAAAGGAACAATGTTTTTACAATATTGTATACAATTGGCACAAGACCTTTGTTATTATTATGTTTTCAAAAGATACTTAAGCATGTTTAATCTTTGGAGTCTAAAGTCTCAAACTTGATCCTATCGGTTAAATGTTTCTCATAATCAAGTCACATCTCCCCTCAAAAGCTGTCAAAATCAATTTAAATCTACAGAGATCACAAATCTCAAATGATTTGAAAATTGTGATCGGGGGAGAATTTGTGATTTAAATTGGATTTAAACTGATAATTCAAATTTTCCATGCACATGTTGAGGGGGAGCTTCCTTTTAAACCACAAATAATTGAAACGTGATTGATTGGTATCTAAGTGCAGGTTTCTTCTAATATGGGCAAAACTCTTTCAAACCTCGAGGCACATATTGAGGGGGAGAAAATTTATGAAAACCTCATCCTTCCTTAATATGCTTTATCTACTTGATTTGATCAGGGAAGTGTATCTTTTAGAAAATGGTAATCAAAGAAGTTAATTCTTCCTCTTGCCTCCGTGTGCCAAAACGATTTCAAAGACATGATGTACATGTTGAGGGGGAGCTCTGTTTCTAAAAGTATCAAAAACAATTCAGGTAAAAAATGCTTTGATAATATATCACATGTATCTGAATTGATTTTCAAAATGGTTTTCAATTGGTTCCAATGGCAGATGAACAATACCAAATAGACCGACCAAATTTACTTTATGCATGGTGATATAAGGATGATAAGGTTAGGTATTTGTTCCCATGATCCGCCAGAACCGGAGGGATCTACCCAGGGACAATCCACTAGATAGTGTAGAAGTCCGTAGGTATGATGAAAAAAGGAGAAAAATGAGAATAAGGGAAGAGTGCGGACTAAGACAGAGCTAGTACTGGAATAAACCCAACAAGGTTCTAGCTATGAAGTATCAGTAAGCACTGAAGGGGTTGAAGAATGAAAAACAATTAAATGAGAAAAGGGTGAAAATAAATAGCCCTCCAATAATTCAACCTTAGGGCAGAAACCGGGTTCAATTCATATGCTACTAGTGGCAACACTGGTATTGAAAACAAGACGTCATGAACCCAGTGATGCACTGCACTAAACTTCCCAAGCTACTCAAGTTCCTCTTAAAAGGGCTTGTTTCATTCTCACAGGGAACCTACATTATCTATCGACTTTCTCCTAGAGATTGTTGATATTGAAGAAGGAGACCCTCTCCCTAGTCTCCTGCATAGGAACCAAGTGTGCACTATTGAGTCTAGAGCCACGAGATCATCATATAAATCTCTTTAGTACATTGTCAATGAAGACTCTCTGTTTCACAGAATGTGGAAAGAGAGATTATATCTTATGAGTCCTACGCATTATCCTTGTGGTATTGCCAGAACATCTGAGTGATATGCAAACATATTCACAATGAAAATGGAAAGCCTTCTGGAGCCAACGTCTAACAAGCTCCTGGTGGGTAGCATGTGAGATCTATCTAATAGATCAACCATGTGACAACTGAACAGAAACAATGGGGCGAGTCATAATTATGACTCAATCCTGGTTCAAGTTATGGACTGACGGATACCTTTGAAAAACCGATCGTTGTGCTTAAAAATCTTTCCTTTAGCACATCGACTGTGTACTCATATTTCAAAATAAAAGGTGTTTATGATTGATAATTGATTTTCATTAAAACCTTCGTTATATTGCAAAAACAATTTATATTGAGCGGTACACGATTGTTTTTCAAATCTCTTTTCATCAATCAGTGAATTTCAATTCGCTGGTTCACTCACGCCGAGTTGTCTTCTTTGAGATGTTCCGGTTTGAGAACAGCTAGAGCAGTTGCGAAACCCTATCAAGGAAATTCTTCGGAATTATACCTAATCACAGGCAGTACTTATACTGATCAACGGGAAACCGTGGGCCGTGTACCTCAATTCAACGAAAGTGATCAAAGACACTTTCGTGTGCTTTATTGCTAACTGTTGTATGCAGGTCAATCCATAGCCGCATGCTCACTCAACACATTCATTTCTAAAGAAATCATGATAAGTGCATCAATGACTCTGATATTTTCACTCCATGCTTCTGCTACGCTGCTGCCAATATCATGAATCAACGAAAGCTTCCGCTACTCTGATGAGAAGAAATCATGATCCTGAATGTGAGCATGTCGATCCATAATGTCACAACATCACATAATACCAACACTACAAAGGAAGAGTCAGAGATTTATGGTAGCTGATGATCTCAACGCTGGCTCAAATCTCATTATCACGTGGATCAGTTAAAGACCTCTACTTGGATTATCCAAACATGCAAAAATGAAGAATCAAAGACTACGAGCTACTGAGCAAAGAACGAGAACAAGAATCCAAGAACAATCTTAATGTAATATCTGTTTCTATTCATTGTAATTTGAGGTGACCTCCCTTAGGGGGAGATTGTTAGGATTTAGTAAATCCAGTTATTAAAGTGTCGGTCACCTCAAGTATATGTATTCGTTAGAAAGCTCGTAGTCGTAGTTATTTTATGTTAAGTAGTATTTAGTTATGTAACACTATGGAGGACGGACGGGTCTTTACCCACTGTATGCTTGATCCACAGCCCGTAGGTGGCGCTTTATGTAAGACTATAAATACTCTCTACCTCCCAAGGTAGAGAGTTGGAGCTCATAATAAGATTTTCACTTTCTCTCACTAAGTTCTCAAACCTCTAACTATTTCTCTCTCTAAAACCTAAGTGTATACGCCTCTTATGATCTTGGTTTAGTGTGTTTATGAAATCCAATATGTTACACTATTTTACATCAAGATAAGTTATTTATTCCCTTGATTTCATTATGTCTTCAATTGAATGTGTGTATGCTTGCATGTTTAAAATGTCCGGCTAATTTACTTGTGTTTTTGCTTAGATCTATGAAACCTAGTTATTGAATATTGATTGGTTGTCTCTTATCTTAATTGGAATTGGCTTAGGAGTGCTTAAAGCCATCGTTGTATTTTTAATGCTTGATTAATCTTTGTTGAACCGCAGTTTATAGTTACTAGTGGAATTGTAGGCTAAATATCCAAAGATAACCTTAGTGTTAAGTTTATGAATCCTAGAGATTTCGTAGTCATTAACCTTAGGTAGCTTCAAAGAGTTAGGGATAAAAGCACACCCTACGACCTTAGAAAACACAACACGTTAAGAATAAGGACGTGACAATTCAACCATCAATAAAAGATAACTAGGGAGTAATAGTATCGAGGTAGACACATCTTTAATCATCATACGAGTACACTTCAATAGACATAGACTACCCCTTATATTAGATAATTAGAATAGTAGAGTAATCGGTAGAAGTACCACCCCCCAAACCCAAACCTCGAGATCGTACCTTTTATTATCTAAAAATAATAAAAAAGATAAAAAAAATAATCTTCCTCAACCTCAACCATAGCGTAGTAATTTCTCACTAGCATTCCTATTCCCCTAGTGAATGATATCAATCCCGAGGCTTACCCTAATACTACACTACAACGATTAGGTTCACTGCTTAGGTGGTTGAAAAACTTGCTCGAAGAAAAGGAAGTTTCCTTCGACCCCGAACGCGCGTTGTACGCGTATCAGGTCGGTTTTGGAATTGAATATTATTGTTTAAAAACTATTGACCAGGGCATTATCGTTTGACTTGGGTAAATAACCGGGTAAGTGGGAAATGGGGTATTGGATTTGGTTTGGGCTTTGGTTGGGTTATAAAAGGAACTGGGCTTGATTTGGTTTTTGTAATTTAATCGGATGAAATGTAAATTGGTTTTAGGGACAAATTTGGTGTTAAGTTTAACATAGTTAACTACGCTAAGGGTTTAGGGACTAACTTTGCCAATTTGGTAAAGTTAGTTGTAGGGACCTAGGATGTAATTTTGGGTAAGGTTAAGGGTGTAATTGGTGATATTGGCCAAGATGATGGTACAAATTGTAAATATGTAAAATCATGCTCCAAGATTCATAAATGTGGAAAATTGTTTCCCCGACTCCGTCTTTCACACTCTTTTCTTTCTCGTGCTCGTTTTTCAACTGTTTTGTCATTAAGCATTAATGGTTAGTTTCCGGTTTATTTGGTCCGTTTTGATAAAAAAAATGGTATATGTTTTCACATATACCAGACATTGAAGACATATATCTTCTCAAATTTCAAGGGAAAATGCGTCAATTTTCAACAAACTTACAGCTTGCATTCATCACTTCTCTTCTGATCTTCATAAGGAGTATAATAATTCGAGAAAGAGTTGAAGACCTACAATTGGGTGTTGAAAGTTGCCAAAAGAAGTTGAATCTGACTAAACCACTCCTTAACTTAAACAACATCAATAAGGAGTCACAATATACTCTAAAGAAAGAATCTGCATTCAGTTTCATCTACATAACTGCCTATGCTCACAACTGCTTCATGGCATTTGAAGAAATTCATAAGTTCTGTGATGATATCTTAAAGTCTGATCGTGATCGTTTGGCTATTTGCTTAAAGGATCAAAACCTGTACAAGGGAAAAAGATGGAATGTGACACAATCAAGGGATGTTCGCAGGTTCATTGCAAAAATTGATCAGAGGTTGAAGCGTCGGGACCAGATCAAAATGTTGGAAAGCTATGTTGGTGGAAGACCCAGTTTCCCAATCATGACATTTCAACGTCCCGAATAATTGGTTAGTCAGTGATTTGTTGATATTCTCGAATTATGATTTGTTAGTCATGCTATGGTTTGTGCACACATAACAGTGTCTAATCCGTACTTTGTAAAGAAAGGACCCTGAGGTACGTTTCAGTGCCTCAATCCTAATATAAGGAGCGAAAGCTTCTTACTTTTGAGTAGAATTGATCGAAATTTTAAATTTTTTCATAATCCTGCTCAAAAGAACAAGTATTCCCACCCGTAATTAAAACCTCAAAAAGTTTTCACTTGCTGAGGGGGAGTATTTGAAAACATTTTTGTTCAATATGAAAAGTTCTTATTGAATTCTTCCCACAAACTTCAAAATGGGCATATTTTAATCAAAGTTTCTTCAAAAACAACATCGATATGTGATAGTTTGATCGTTTCAGTACATAGATATTTTCCGAAAAAATACAAAGGTATGTAATTCCTGGGTCGTTTTCCCAACGAGGGATGAATGGAGTTTAACAACTCACGTCGCGCGATTCGAGATTCGAATGGGTAAAATGGAATTTGGTTGATTTCTAAACTATTGTGCAAGGAAAATTAAAGGGAAGCAATAAAAACTACTGGATCTATGGTGCAAACAAGAAAATATGACAAATTACGCAAATTAAATTCTAAAACGCAAATTACGATTTAATAAAACGTGAATTAAATGCAAACTATTCTAAATTAATCCCTAAAAATGATCTAAAATTATTCTAAAATTGAAAATGCAATTTATAAGTTATCTAACATTTAAAACTAATTTTTATGATTTTTCTTGAATTTATTTGAATTAAAAACTAATTTCTAACTTTAAAATAGATCTAAATTACTAAAAATTATGAAATGAGTGGGAAAATTACGAAACTATTTTTCCAAATCTAAAATAAATAAATAAAAGAATTTCCAAAATTGAATTTGTATTTTTTTGAACTTTTTTCTAATTTCAATGATTTAAAAACTATTTTAAACTAATTAAATGTCTAAAGATTACTATTTGAACTAGGAAAATTATGGAAAAAATAGTTTTTATGACTTTTGATTTTTCATAATCTAGGAAAATTGAAAAAATATTTTTTTGAGCTTTTTCTGATTTATTTGTATTAAATGCTAATTAAAAAATATTAAAAACTGATTTAAATTCAGAAAAATAGTAAACAGTGACAGAAAAATATGAAAATTTCCAGAAAATTCTAAAAAGTGATTATGAATCAAGAAAGATTAATGAGAACTACTAACGATTACTGAAAATGCAAGCTACTATGAAACAAGCTACTTGAAATAAGCTACAAGCTATACTAATAAACCAGAAGCAACCAGGACTTATACTAGGCTAAAACTAACTTAGATCAACTAAATGAAATTAACTAGAATCAGTAAATCTCAAGCCACAAGTAAATCTGAAACCTAATAAGCTCAATCAAACAGGCCTGATGTGCTAGTTTAAAGCTTATGCAGAAGCTAGGTAAGAAGCTTAATCTTAAATCCAGAAGTTGGAAATTCAAAAGCACCAACCTAACTACAAGTAGACCAATTTTGAGCTCAAGAAAAGCTCAAATGAGCTTGTTACAAGCTCTGCAAGTTGCCTGTGCACACTCAGTGTTCACTGAATGTGTGCACAGGGCACAATTGACCTAATTGACAAGTTGATTAAATGGATTAAGAAAATTCCAAAAATTCTTCTAAAATTGTATTTGAAAACAATACCAACTAAAGTTTAAGATTCCAAAATTTTAACTAATTTATACCAAAGAGCAATGAATGAAAAATCCACAAAGTTCCATGTATAAACCACTTTTGATGATTTTGACTTTTGAAACAGAAATGAACTTTGACTTTAGTGAGATTTGATCCAAATTATCTGAATGATTATGCTATATTAAGATGAATAGAGACCTAATTAAGCTGTACTAACCTAGTCTAAACCTAAATGCAAATTCATGCAACTGAAACCTATCTGATATGGAATTCAAGCAGACTACAATCTAATTTTGACTTTTACTGTTTTTAAGTGCAAATGAACATCTGAAAGTGACTAAATAGTGACAACTACAACTTCTGCAACAAGAACTTTTCATTGAAAAATCCTCAATCTCATATTCTAGCATAATCCAAACACTAGTTAAAGATCTGTTATGCTTCTATCCTCAACCAATCCTCAAATCTAAGCCATGACTACTTCCTAAACAGATTCAATTGATTAAATAACACCTAAATGATTCACTAACACCAGCAATAACAATCAACAGATCAATATTCCTAGGTGCACAAACAAGTTCAGATGAAACAGTAAATGATCTAATTATTAAGAACAATACAAATTATGTTAGGATTTAGAAAATCCATAGTGAAGAGTCGGTCACCCCAACTATAGTCTAGCATATGTTAGCTCGTAGACATTACGTTATTTATGAGTTATTTAGTTTAGAGCAACACCGTGGAGGACGGACGGGTCTTTACCCACTGTATGCCTGATCCATAGTCCGAAGGAGGACGTGTAGTATGTAACTATAAATACCCTCTACCTCCCAAGGTAGAGGGTTGGACCTTTCACTCAATCTAACTTTCTTTCTTTTGTTTACTTTCTCTCTCTAGAAAGGCTCCCATCTTCCACTTTCTCTCTCTAAAATCTATCTCATTCGAACCTTATATTTGCTTGATTATGTTTTTGTGAAAATCAATATATTACAAATGGTATCAAGAGCCATGGTTTGATCACTCATCTTTCATGTTCTTGGATTTCTAGTGGCTTTCATAAGGTTTTTGGGTTTGAATGAGTTTAGAGTAGTTTGCATCATTTGGATCATTTCTAGTGTTAAAGTTTGG
This sequence comes from Chrysanthemum makinoi, assembly GCA_910596185.1. Taxonomy (NCBI): domain Eukaryota; kingdom Viridiplantae; phylum Streptophyta; class Magnoliopsida; order Asterales; family Asteraceae; genus Chrysanthemum; species Chrysanthemum makinoi. The sequence goes on from OU343223.1 coordinate 172,029,741, forward strand.
ATTTTGATTGTACTTTTGTGTTTAAAATCATTATAAGTGCTTAGGTTTTGATTTAGAAGGCTTGAATCAGCGTGGTTGAGTTGTTTTTGGATTGAAAAGTGGTGTTTTTGAAAGTTTCATGGAAGCGATTTGAGTCTCGTTGCATAATTCTTCCTAGCGATTTGTCCCTATGTTTAAGCGACTTGTCCGTGTTTTGTGAAGCGATTTGTGCACTAAGCGATTTGTCTATTGAGACAAAATGACAAAAAGGACAAGGTAGTGGACGTACTTGTTTGTCTAGCGATTTGCCAAACTAGCGATTTGTATGTCTAGCGATTTGTCACTAGCTACTTGTCTTTCTAGCGATTTGTCACTCTAGAGACTTGTCTCTCTAGCGATTTGTCCCTCTACCGAATTGTCTTTTAGCGACTTGTCACTCTAGCGACTTGTCATTCTAGCGATTTATCACTCTAGCGACTTGTCTGTATAGCAATTTGTCAATGCAGCGACTTGCGTGAGAAGCGATTTGTCCTAAATACATTCGGACTACGATTTGCCTCTAAACCTAACATACAAAACCATTGTCTTCACAGGGGGTATATATAAAGAATTAGGGAATATCACAAACTCAACCATAACACCATATTTATCTTTACCACCAAATCATCTCCTAGTTCCCTTACTACATCCTATTTCTCACTTTCTTATGGTTTGGTCTGGATTTTAGTAAAATCCCGCGAAAGATTCTATTTCTCAGTTTAAATCACATACTTGTAAAATCCCATTTACACATTAACATCATGTCTTACACTCCTGATTCAGTAATTTCAGAAGTACTCAAACTGTATGATGTTGTTGACAACCATGAGAATATTAGCTATACTGAATGGTTACAGATGATGGAATCAATCAATGAGGATGTGAGAACTCCATGTTCAGAATCTAAAGAGAGAGAATTGCACCAATCTAGGCTACAGAATACCATGCATAAGGAAAGTAGCATTGAACTTTATCAACAACTTAACTCACACCTCACGTTACTTCTACCTTTTGGTATGGAACGAACGTGCAATGCTCTTTTCCGTCAAGATTTATCCACATTAACGGGAACATTACTATTGAACTTAGAACAACTGGAACAACAACTTGTCAAAGAAAAGGTTCAAGAAGATAGTTCTAGAGTTGCACTTCAGGTGATCCACAAACAATTTCAGTCATTCATCAGTGGGGAATTTACATCAGATTATGATCAAGACATGACTGAAATATCTTTCAAAAGACACACTAGAATGGAAATTAGCATGTTCATAGAGACACTTATCCATCTCATGGATAATGTGGATAAGTATATTGAGGAAGTTACTCAGAAAGATGAAAAAATAGATGAGAGTCTGGTGCAGTTGACAAACATTTGTGATGAGTTGGGTAATGTATCAGTTGAAGAATTGGGTGTTGCTGAATGCAGAATGTAAGAGACAACAAATAATGATGTAACTAGTTGTTCAGTTACTCCTAACACACAAGAAGTAGATGCAGTAATCAGAAAGGGGAATAACGAATGTCGGGCACAATCAAAAGATTGTAGTGTTGAGTCGGGTAAAGCACCAGATGATGGATCAGTTGACACTGAATACAGAGGCTTAGAGATAGATAAGCTTGACACAGCCAGCGGTCCAGTGACTCTTGTTACACATGATGTGGATGCAGATATCAGACCGAAAATTAAACAGGTGTCATGTAATGAGGTACCCTTAACTGTTCAACATAGTGCATCTGCTAAAGTACTTAAACAAACTAATCATGATGTTGAACATGACTTTGATAAATGTTCTGTAACTGAGGCTGAGTCTGAGATTAAGTGTTTCAAAACAAAAGATATGGTTGATAAAAGGGCTTTTGATGAACTTTCAAACAAATTCTCAAATCTTGAAAAACATTGCATTTCACTTGAAATTGCGATAATGTGTAAAGAAGAAATTTTTCAACTTAACAAACCATGTAAAAATCCAGAACTTCCTGAATTCCGTGAACTTTTTGAAATTAACACTTTGAAAGCTCAGCTTCAAGACAAAGAGTAAACTATCAACAATTTGAAGCAACATATTTCTAATATGCATGTGAAAAGTTATTTCGTTACAAGTAATTCTGATGTTAATACTATTGATGATATTCAAATGATAAATGATGAATTAGCGGTTTGGGTGGCCAAATTACAAAAGGAAAATAAGTCTTTGAGAAAGCATCACATAGAACTAAGTGACTCGGTCAAAGAAGCTAGAACTAAGTCAATAGAACAAACAAACTCTTTGATAGCAAAAATTGATAATCTCAAAGCTCAACTTCAGGAAAAGAGTTTCGCTATTGTTGCCTTAAAGAATGAGCTTAGAAAAACCGAAGGGAAAAGTGTGAACGCTAAGTTTACAAAACCGTCAACCTTGGGGAAGCCAGTTTCTCATCCCACTAGAGACCGGTCAGTTGTTAGGCAGCCTACTACATTCATATCTGAAAGAACAAAATCTTTAAAGACAAGGCTTGCCTCCCAAGTTGATGCGATAAAAGTTTTGTCAAAACCAGTCACTTCACCTTAGTTACCTAAGAATAAGGCTTCTAGCTCCGTTAACCCTCAACAAGTAGCCACTTCTACTCCCAGCACCTCTAGGATTAGTTCGAAAACAGTGTCAAAATCAAGCATTAAAACCCATAATTCATATGATATGAATGACTTGTGGAAGAACTATTATCTAGAAGAAGCTAGGAAAAAGGCACAGATTCGAAAAGACGGAATTTTAGGTGCAATACCTAGGGTGATGAATTTCACAAGATTTCAAGGCACTGCTAGTAGTAGTAAACCATTACCTAGGAACACTCAAAAGACTAGGGGTTGGCTTGCATCTAAGAGTCGTTATATGAAGAATAATGCTAAGCATGTAGAAAATGAAATTAGGAATTCTAAGTCTTTTCAGAATAAGAAACATTTTCCTAACTCACATGCTAAGGTACAATCCACTAAGACTACTAACATGGCTAAGGTTCAATATGTCATGATGCAAAATAAACCTAAAACTCCACCTAGATGGATCCCAACTGCTAAATCTTTGGAGTCTAGGAATACCAATAAGTCTTCCACTGTGCATGAGAATATCAACAATCCTAGACCTTGCCATAAGTGGATACCGTCTGGTAGAATGTTTAAGGATGTTGGACTTAGGTGGATACCTACCAGAAAGCTGTTTACTGATGGCAAAATCAAGGTTGACCGTGAAACCCCAAAGGGTTTGGATACTAATGTCACTAACCAATATATATATGCAATCAAGCCTGTAATGTTAGTGCATGTATTCCCTACTCAGTTGCAGATACTTCGATCCTTCACTACATGGACTGGCTTAAAGTATGGATAACAAATGGATTGATATCTCATAACTCACGGGTTCAAGTAACTCAACCTTGATATTCAATCTGCTATGACGTCTGTTATCAGTTCAGGCCACGTACTTCATCATTATGGCGTCTGCAGATAACTATTCAGGCCTCGTTCCTCAAAGAAAACAAAGGTGTACGCTTCAGTGCGCTTTATCTTCAGAAGAAGAGAAATATTCATGTATATGACCATTCTCATCGACATTCTTCATCAACAAGCTTCATGTTTTTCCTATGCTCATTCAATCCTCAAGTGGATCTACGTTCATTGGTGTATACTTTTATTCACTTGTTCGAATCAAAAATGGCAACTTCGGATGCAGATTTTGAGGGGGAGAAGAGTGAATATACTACATGTTGATGGATGCTTGAATTATGGTCATACGACTCTCCAATGCCTAATGTTTCACTTACTAAGAATTACTGGATTTATTATTTATTTGGGATTCATTGTTTTAAGATATGTTTGATGAGTACTTCCAACCTCCAACGAATGTTGTTCATCCAGTTCCTGAAGCTCCTGCTCCGGTTCCTGCTGACTCAACTGGTTCTCCATCTAAGAAGTACAACTCAGACTACTCGAGAAACCCAATCTCCACTTATTCCTTGAGGCGTTGATAATGACTATCATAATATTGCAGTTGCACTATTGAATAATAATCCGCTCTTTGGTATTCCTTGCCAAATCTTCACGGTTTATTGTTCATGAATAATGATCCGCTCTTTGATATTCCTCTGCCAAATCTTCACGGATTATTGTTCCTCTCAATGTGCACGCTATGTATCAACCACATGAACATCACGTGGTGGGCATTTGACACAAGTTGATTACTTCAGAGTTAATCAGTTATCACTTATTTGAGATTGAAGTTGACTTTCACAAAGGCGTGTTCTTATTAGATAAGTTGCTCGGGCATAACAAATTGAGTTTAAGACTTGGATTATCTAGTTACCAGCATTCGGTTTGGATGGTTGAAGACCTGGTTAACTATCACTTCAAGGAGTTACGTTGTTTTACTCAGTGACACACGCAAATGGCGTAGTGGATAATCGCAAGAGGTGTTAATGTCTCATACTTTGGTTGAGTATTGAGTACTTAGAGATTTGCTTGGAGCATAAATTCTCGACACCGTTCTTCCAACAGTAGTGCAAGATTAAGACACAAATGCGGGGAATTCTACTTCAGTTTCAAGTTTGGTATATCGGGTTTTCTTCATCAGTGGTCACTTCAAATTGTCTACATATGGGTTGGTTAAGATAGTCGGAGAGAGTTTCTGTTGCAGTTGATTCTCACAAGATACATTTGAGCTAATTGTGTTCTTCTCTATTTCAAGCATATGAGTGTATTATGTTTTTCTGATTTTGAGGTATCAAAACTAGCAAGGGGGAAGGAGACATACATCTAAACACACAACGAGTACACGTGATGAACTTAATACTTCTTCTCTATTGAAGTAATCCCGGGAAAGACAAATGTCATAACCGTAGAGAAACTCAGTGTTTAACTCGTAGCCTTTGGTGTGTTATTCCAACTATTTGGCGGAAGGATGTATTATTCCAACCATTTGGGAGGAAGCGGTCTCTGGATACTTTTGGTATGTGTTAACTCAGCCTTCAGTAGAAAGAAATATGAGAAGAATTTTTGGAGCGTGAGATGATATTGCTTATCGACATCTTCTATATGGTTTATGATAAAGTGCTTCCGGTTATTGCTTCATGTACACAATGTAATGATGATTTCGATGAGATCGCAACCATCAGGGGAGAGATATGTGTACATCAGGAACGCACAACATGTTCACTTGATCGAACTTAATCAGTTATTCCGGAGTTGACACTCGTAGAGATGATCAGTGACTCAACATGTCACGTGTATGTCATCGTCTCTACTCTTGTTGGGTACATGTGTACATTATGGGCTAATTGGTTATATGAAAGATAACTGGAATGCATTTGGTGAAATGAAGATGTTGACATATTGTTCTCCCGAATGGACAACTGCTCAAACTCGAAGAATAATGTGTACATCGGGGACGCACAACAGGTTCACGTGATAGAGCTTAATCATGTATTCCGAGTTTGATAACTGCAAAGATGATCAGTGTTTAGACTTGTTACTTAGGTGTTCTCGTGTTCTTCGGGGTGTTGAGCTTCATTCAATAAGATTGTTTCTCTTCACATTCTACTTCTTGGGAAAATGGTCTTTATTCAAAGATTGTCAGTTTGGGGGGAAGCTACCAAAGTCTCATTTTCTGTAGGCTCAATTTCCGACGTCCATTCAAGAGTCTCGAAAGCTTTGGTGGTGAAAGTTTAAGAAATGATGACTTCTATCTTCTACTAAGTGTTGAACGATATCCTTATCTCGGTACTCGTATCATCATCTTCTTAAACTATATCATCTTATTTGTATATATTTAACAAAAAGAAAATAGAAAAATATAAAATTTTCAAAAATCCATAAAAATCAGAAAATTAAAAAAAAAATTAAAAATTGTTTTTCTCAAGACATGTCTTTTGGTATCGATAACATCTACGGTCTTAGAAATGTCATTCAATAATGGCACAGGACTTTAGATGAAGTTCGAGCAGGAGGTGTAAATATTTCTTTTCATAACATGTCTCTAAATATGGTTTGCAGTTATTTCAGACTGTAACATGTGCTTAAACCATGGTTTGCTATTATTTCAGATAGCAACCCGCTCTTCAAGGAAGGAAAGTGCTGCGCTAAACCAATTTTCAAAAATTTCGAGCACTTATCCTAAAACTAATGAGGAAAGTATGTCAAAGGACTGATGTTCCTACACAAATGTTTTTCCTTATATAAATTCTTCAGAAAAATATTTGTTGTTTTCAAAAATGGTGGTAAATGAGTTGATTGTAAATCAATCAGATTCAGATTTTTCGTAAAAATTGAAAACTCAATCAATGACTTCAGCGCGTTTAAATTTTTCAGAAAAATAAGTCATTGATTGAGGGGGAGAATGTTTTTAAAACTTATATAATCTATCGAGCTTATCTAATTATCCTACGTGCTTAACTAAAAATGATAGTTGCCTATGTCGAAGGACTAGGAGTTAAGGATATGATTATTAGGATTAGATGACTATAGTTTGATAAACACATTATTCTCATGCCTTACATGATCTGATTGATATTTTGGATTGACTTTTATTAGTCGATTGCTGTTTGGTGATGTCGACCACCATATATCTGTATGTATGTTCACTAACGTATGCAGATATCATGGTATTAAAGAATGTTCTCGATCCGGATCCAACAAATGATGATGATTGGATGCCGAAAGGAAAGGGCAACTATTTCGTGGGTCGACAAATGAAGAAACGGAGCTTAATTGGACCCCAATGGAGAGTTGGCATGTCAAATGCAACGTCAGAGGTCCCACTGCATCAGTAGACGGTTTTCTTCCAAACTTCAGCAACAACAACAAAATCAGCTTAACCACCTAACGTATCTTTGTTCAGGATTAATTGTGATGATACCATGTTCGTATGGTAGAAAAATATATGTTTGAAAATAATTGGACTATATTTTGGAAATCAACCGGACTTAATTTTTATCAAAACGTAAGTCACTCAATCAACGACTACGGTCATAGATTGAGGGGGAGAGTGATTTCAAATAAAATATTTTCAGACGATATTTCTTCATGAAAGTCCGTTTGTACGAAATAAAGTGGTGATCTAAAGATTTAATGTTATGTCATGGTATGATTTTCTTTAAAACTCAAAGATCTTTCAAAATGAAATTTTTTCTGTTCTTGTTTGATTGTGAAATTGTTTTATTTTACTAAAAGATCTCTTAAAAACTATTATACCTGACACTAACAATCTTTATTGTCAAAAAATTGGTCCATGTCTGTCATTTTTCAAAATTAAATCAAGCCACATCTTTCCCCAAATTTTTCTAAATGATTTAAATCAATTGGGATCACAAATCTCAACTGGTTTGAAATTTTTGATTGGGGGACAGATCGTGATTTAAATCTCAAATCGGTTTTAAAGGGTAATTGTTTCAAAGCACTCCTTCCTTAATGTGCCAAACGATTTCAAATACATGATGCACAAGATTGAGGAGGAGCATTTAACCAAAAAAAAAACCAGAGGAGTATTTAAACAAGGCCACATATTCTCCCATGTTTTCTAAACCTTATTAAATCACTTGGGATCCAAAATCTCAAAGGGTTTGATATTTTTGATTGGGGGAGAATTTGTAATTTAATTATGAAATCTGATAAAAGGTGATCGTTTGATTCAATTATGCATGCAGCTCTCCCATATGTGCTAAACGCTTTCGAATCTCGAAGCACATATTGAGGGGGAGCATTTCAAAAGAAAATAAACTTTCAAGGTACAAATATTTCTATGATTCAACATAAGTACCTTGATTGATTTTCTAATGGTTTCTCAATGGCAAATGTAATTGTGGAAGTTCTTCGAAAACCTCCTTCCTCTATGTGTTAAATGATTTCAAATAACCAACGCACATTTTGAGGGGGAGAATTTACCAAGAAAATCAAATGGCTTTTTCCACGGAAATTGAGATCAAAGAAATTTTTCTAAGACCTCTTGCCTCCATGTGCTAAACAATTTCAAAATCATAAGAGCACATGTTGAGGGGGAGCATTTCTAAATGATCAAAACAATTAAGGTACAAAATGCTTTGATATTATATCATAAGTACCTTGATTGATTTTCCAAATGATTTTTCAATTGGTTTTAAGAAGGAAAGAACAATTCCAAAAGACCTACCAATTTACTTTATGCATGGTGTTATAAGGATGGTTAGGTTAGGTATTCGTTCCCACGATCCCGCCAGGGCCGGAGGGATCTACCCAGGGACAATCCACTAGATAGTGTAGAGTCCTTAGGTATGATGTAAAAAAGGAGAAAAATGAGAATACGGGAAGAATGCAGACTGTGATAGAGCTAGTACTGGAATAAACCCAACAAGGTTCTAGTTATGAAGTCTCGGTAAGCACTGAAGGGGTTGAAGAATGAAAAAGAATTGAATGTGAAAAGGGTGAAAAGAAATAGTCCTCCATTAATTCAACCTTAGGGCAGAAACCGGATTCAATACATATGCTACTGATGTCTACTAAGGCAACATTGGTATTGAAGACAAGACGTCATAGACCCAGTGACGCACAGCACCTAACTTCCCAAGCTACTCAAATTCATCTTAAAAGGACTTGTTTCATTCTCAATGGGAACCTACATAATCTATCGACTTTATCTTAGAGATTGTTGATATTGAAGAAGGAGACCCTCTCCCTAGTCTCCGACATAGGAACCAAATGTGCACAATTGAGTCTAGAGCCAAGAGATCATCCACAATATCTCATTAGGACACAAAATTAATGAAGACCTGCTGTTTCACACAATGTGGAAAGTAAGTATATTTTAAGAGTCCTACACATTATCCTTGTGGTATTGCCAAAACATCCGAGTGATATGTAAAGTATTCACGATGAAGATGGAAATCCTTCTAGAGCCAACATCAAACAAGCTCTTGGTGGGTGACATGTGAGATCTTTCCAAAATATCAAGCTTGTGATAAATGGATAGAAACAATGGGGCGATTCATTCTTGAATCAACCTTGTTCCTGGATGTGCAAATCTCTTCTTTTTTGTAGCACATCGAATGTGTATTAATTTTCAAACACAAAAAGTATCTCTGATTGAAGAAATACTTTTGGAAAAACAGTTCGATGTGCAAATCTCTTCTTTTCTCTAGCACATCGAATGTGTAGTCTCTTTCAAATACAAAAGGTATTTTTGATTAAAAAATGATCTTTCTCATAAAACCTTCGTCGTATTGCAAAACTCTTTCTTCTAAGCAATACGCGATTGTTTTTCAAATCAATTTTTCATCAATCAGTGAATCTCAATCCGCTAGTTCACTCACTCCGTATTGTCTTCTTTGAGACGCTCCGGTTTGAGAACGGCTAGAGCAGCTGCGAAACCCTGTCAAGGAGATTCTTCAGAATTTTACCTAATCACAGGCAGTACTTGTATTGATCAATGGGGAATCGTGGGCCGTGTACCTCAATTCAACGAAAGTGATCAAAGATACTTTCGTGCGCTTTATTGCTAATTGTTGTATGCAGGAACACCTGACGGTTGCAGCTGATCAGAATTGAGGAGTCAATCCATAGCCGCATGCTCACACATTACATTCACTTCTAAAGAAATCATGATAGGTGCATATCTTTATCAACTGGCTCTGATATTTTCAATCCATGCTTCTGCTACGCTGCTGGAAATATTATGAATCAACAAAAGCTTCCGCGACTCTGATGAGTAGATATCATGATCCAAAATGTGAGCATGTCAGTCCGAAAGTCACAACTTCACATAATGGCGATACTACAATGGATGAGCCAGAGATTTGATGTGGATGATGATCTCTAACCTGGCTTAATGAATCATCTACTCATGGATCAGCTCAAAGACCTCCACTTAAAGTATAAAGTATTTAGACTTTGAAGAATTCACTACTAAAGCACAACAAATACAAAATTTGAAGAATTAAAGTCTACGAGCTCAAGAACGATGTCAAGAATAGAATGCTAGGACACAAAATGTAATTCATGGGGTGACCTCCCTTAGGAGGAGATTGTTAGGATTTATAAAATCCATAGTGAATAGTCGGTCACCCCAACTCTAGCCTAGCATATGTTAACTCGTAGACATTACGTTATTTACGAGTTATTTAGTTAGTTATTTAGTTTAGAGCAACACCGTGGAGGACGGACGGGTCTTTACCCACTGTATGCCTGATCCACAGTCCGAAGGAGGACGTGTAGTATGTAACTATAAATACCCTCTACCTCCCAAGGTAGAGGGTTGGACCTTTCACTCAATCTAACCTTCTTTCTTTTGTTTACTTTCTCTCTCTAGAAAGGCTCCCATCTTCCACTTTCTCTCTCTAAAATCTATCTCATTCGAACCTTATATTTACTTGATTATGTTTTTGTGAAAATCAATATATTACAAATTACAACTAAACAAGAATAAAATCACTATATCAAAATCAATTTAAACAACTAATAACACTACTATACTACTGATTCAGATTTTAGGATAGAACTTAGGACTTACAATTGTCCAGTCACTATTGGACACTATTGCTTTCTATTATGGACCATGAATCACCATTCTAACCCATAATCAATACCAATTCAAGCTAAATTCAACCAAATCCTGTTCTAGTTCCAGCAATTAAACCATGTCTATCTGCAGTTGACTTTTGTTGACTAAGATAATGAATTTGAGTGAATAATAATTTTAAAATAGCATTAAGCTCACTAAAAGCTATTTAGAACTTAGATGAGCTTATGTAACAGTAGCTAAGCTTATTGAAGCTATAAAATAGATTTGAAGAATTTTTTTAATTTTTCAAATATTTTTCTGATTTTTTTGTTGTTTTTGGTTTAGTAAGAGAAATAAGCTAAACTGAATTGGTAATAAGCTAAAATGTATTAAGATTAAACTACTAATCAAATAGAAACACTTGAGAGCTTAAACAGTAATAAGAGCTTAAAAATTTAATTTCATTAACTTGAAAATTCTAATTACAAATAAAGAAATACAATGCTGAAATCATAGGTAAATTACTGAAAACATTTAAAAATAATCTAAAAAAATACAATGCTACTGAAAATAAGATGCCTCTACAACTTGTGAATTAAGGGCCTTTTATAGGGAAGCTTGGAGCTTGGGGAAGAATCCAGAAGGCCTTCGTGCTTCTTTTGAACGCGTTTCCACCATCAGATCAAATCTTATCATTACCCAATCAATCATGACCCTTAGATCAAAAACTCCACGTATCTTCAACCAATCAGGACATAGCAAGACACACGGATTGCCAACGTGGCATTCCATGTGTCAGCATGTTGTCAGTAAAGTACCATATTGTCCTCAATTAGTGTTAATTTGGTTGATTGATGAAAAGGGTATTTTAGGGTTCATATGGTTCTGGGTAAGTTGGGAACTAGGGGTGAAAAGGGTATTTTAGGGTTCATATATTATTAACTTTTGACTTAGTTGACTATTTGACTAGGTAAAGAGTTTATTGACCGGGTATGGGTTATTGACGGGTATGAGTTGTTGACATTGGTATTGACCGGCTTTAATAGAGTTGACCATGGGCTTTTTGGGCTTGAACTAAGGTATTGGGCCATGTGGTGTAATAGATTGGTCTTGTACTATTGTTGGATCCGTATAAGAACATAGGGGCTAGTTGTGTAACTTTTGAATTTTGAGGGACCAATAATGTAATTTTGGAAAAGTACTCCAAGCACCAATCTTGACAACTCCAAATAATCTAAGGACCAATTTTGCCAATCTGAAACTTCAGAGGTAATTTCTGTCAATTGCTAAAACTTAAGGGACTGATTCTGCCATTTCTTTAAAGTTGATCAAATCTTTCATAAATCATCCTCTCAGCATGAAAATCTTCACAAATGCTCACTTCTGACCTTCCAGCTCAGCTTTAGCACTCTTTCTCTCTCGTGCTCGGGTTTTCGTCTGATTTGGCTTTCTTTTACGTGTTTTGTCAAATCCGTACCTGCACATGCATAAACTCAAGAAACCAACAGATATTAGCAATAAACAGCTCTTTTCTGGTTATTTTGGGTCTATATTGGTAAAGAAATGGTATGTGTTTAAGCACATACCAAAATATCCAAGACTAGACGATTGTCGTGTCCCTACGCAATGCAATCAACTCACGCTTCTAAAACTAAGGATTTCAATCTCTTTCTACTAAACCTATGAAAAGTAGCAAAGATTCCTCAAAAGAGATTAAGAAATCCTTAATTTAAAAAACGCCCCATTTACCTTTTAATTCACATATAGATATTACGATTAAGCACATTCATTATGAGTGACGGTTTGTTGAACTTTCATGTCGATCAATAACTCCAACATTTTTCAAACGACATTTTAGGATCACGGAGTAGGAAACACAACTCAGCGCGAAGTGACCATACGGATAGAATACATCGTCCCTGATTTTTCACAAGTCCTCAAACTAAGCGTAAAGTCGAAATCATTGTTAAATATGACTCTAGATGCAAACACTACCCATGGAAGTTACTTGTGTAATTACCTTTTACTCCCATTTTCCTATTTTTCCTCTATTTATTTTATTTTTGTGAGAAATGAATTTCTTCAAATTTCTCGTTTCGATAATTTTTATTCCGACAAAGATATGAAGCTGAGTCGTTAATTAGTTATCTATCTTCCCTCGAAAACCGTTGCCCACAAGAATGAGGTCCACATCAAGGTCCTAATTTAACACGATTTAGAAATATATCATTTTTATTACGACCGAAACAACTCATCTACGAGTCCAGAGACAGAGGCTTTATTTAGATATCTCCCGGATTTAAAGTTTGGCTTTAACACTTATTTCAGCACATTTGCATTTTTGCAATTTAGGCCCTTGGTCTTTTCAACCACTAACTCAACGGGATTACCGTTTTATCAGAAGTCTTATTATGACTTTGGAATTTTCCTCCACCTTTTTGAAGTCCATGACAACGGGGGTACCGTCAGACATAGAAACTTTTATGGCTTTAGATTTTTTACTTTAATACATTTGGGCTTTATTTCATGTTAATTTTTGTGCCAAACTCCGAATCCTACGGTTCTTATTCCGCAACACTGACAGTACCTCGATGTGTACCCAACTCTCATGGGCAAGGATTCTCTAAAGAAGACAAAGAACTAACTATCGTCAAAAACTCAACATCTCTAATTATTATTAGACAGATATGGGGTGAAACAATTTTGTGGGAGCAAAAAGCCACAAATACCTTCGATGAGCTCTAAAGAGAACCAAAAACTCCACGCTTAGCATATAAACTCATAAGTAACCCTATCATTCCTCGATCTCCGCAAATTTAAAATCCCAAAAAATGAGATCCGCGGATGCTTAGCCGATAATTAGATTATCTATGGTTACGGGAACAAGCTAGGGCTCAACACGCCCGGTCAAGTCAGAATTCTATTCCTACTCTCACCAGCGGAAAGTCAACAAGGTGTCAAAACATATATTAACTTAGCAAATGCTCCGTCAAATAATCTCAAGTCTCGCATTTTTAAAGTCACTTATTAGAAACTAGCAAATTCTTGTTTAAGCTTCGTATATTTAAAATCACTTAGGGAGACTTGCAAATTCTTGGCCTTGTGAGCTAGAATCGCATTTTATAGCCTCTTGTCTAAGCAATTAGCAAAGGCTTTTTCAAGAAAACGCATATTTAAAGTAACTTCTAAGAGACTAGCAAAGACTTTTCAATCATAAAACTAGCAAAAGCTTACAAAAAATTTTAAATTTTCTCATTTTTTGCACAATTTTTTATTTTCTAATGAAAAACGGTGTTGCGAGAGTATACGACAAAAAATAAGCAAGTGCGGTTAAATCAAATCGAAGATTACCCACCCCAGACAAAAATGAAACATTGTCCTCAATGTTTAAAGGCAAGGGTATCAACGAAAATCTAAAATCCGTTTATTAAGTATGCTCAAAGATAAACGTTAGTCGATAAGATTTCGGATATCGGATTTCCATCAGCATCGATAATGAAACTCGAGTGGAGAAAAGACAAACTTCGAGCACAAGAGTCTTCATATCAGGAAAATCCTAGACAAAACATCACAAACAACCAAACACGAGAAATCGAAGAGGCTAACCCCTTCACGTCACTTATTAGAAGAAAATAGAAAGAAGATAGAGATAAGCATGGGGTGCCTCCCACGAAGCGCTACTGGTATTGATCTCCAAGTCGCTAGCCTGACTCGTCCCCGAATTTATTTGTCCTTGGGGCAGCAAGCGGGAAGGATACCGGATCAAAGATGGTATCCTCACTCCGGAGGGAAAGAGAATGGGTGGGTTGGGAGGGGAAGAAAATGTCGGGCTTCAGCACATAACAGATAACTCCTCCCAAAATCACATAAGGTATATCAAGAAAGAATGATCTATCATCCGGCGGTTTTGCGGGTGGATGAAAAGATGATGGATCGATAAGAGAATACTCCAAAGAAGACGGGAGCTCATGGTAAAGGATAAGATGTGTAGGCTCAACAACGAAGGCATCCATCAAAGGATCCTTATCTCAAAAAGTTTTTTTTATCATAAAGCTCATCAATGCATATCCCGGGTTTAAAAATCTTGTCTTCACATGAGGGCTCAGCGGAATAAGTAAGGGTCGTCTCAATAGAGGAATGAGAATCATCATCAAGTAACAACGTATCCCCCTCAGGATCATGCACAACATCCTCAAAACCCGGTGGTATCAATTCATCAATAGCATCCTCCATGATCGGGTCATTCTTCGTATTCTCGGAAATCTCATTCAAAACTTTGCTCATATCAACATCAAAGTAGAATCGCTCAAGAATCGGAGGATAAACATCGGTAGTGGGACTGCCACTAATCTCTTCATCAAATCGGAAAATCTCAAGCTCGGGCAAGAAATCGCTATATTTAACGGAGATAGGATGCGAACTTGAATTATCGTTTAGGGATTCAATCTTAGAAATGAGAAGATGGACATTCAACAATGTTTCCTATAGTGCTTCATCCTCGATCTGAATATCATCGGGCTCAATCTCTACATCTTCTGGCTCAAAATCATTTTCTTCTTCTATGTTGACGGGCTCAGAAGGTAAATCGTCGACGAAATCGATGTCTCCATAAGAATCGGAATCGGAATCGAAGAACATCTCAACATGATCGCTCGAAATATCAAGAGAAGGCTCATCACAAATATCATCAACAACCTCGGACTCCCTTGGAATTGGGATAAGGACCTCAACATTAGTCGATTCCGTTTCCGAGTTGGTACTAAGATGTTCATCCCCCAGTATGGGAGAGTCAACGGGTTCAATGATTATCGAAGCTTATGATCATCGACCTCTCTTCAAAAGGACGTCACTTCTCTCAACGAAGGGAAGATTCAGAAATGAAAGGCTCAGAAATGAGAGAGGGATTGTATTTTGAAGATTCCGGAGATGGGACAAGTGGTGTGCTCTGAGAGCTAGCAAGTTCTACCACTTCCGTTGTGGTCTCCGGTTCTTTCTGTTTAGTGATCATTTTAAGCTCATAATTTCGTTTCGTTTTGTTGTAACTCGACAAACTCGTAACAGCGAATCGTGAAAGATAAGGATCAATTCTAGACTTCTTGGGATTGGAGTCGAGAGTACAAACGGGAATCACCTCAGGTTCAGAAACATATTCCATCTACCTCACCGGATAGGGAGTAGGAATCGAGGGTTCATCAAGCTTATATTTCAAAAAAGTTGACAATGCTTCAAGTTTTTCAATTGTAGGATCGATATATTTATTGTGTTGATGATTCGGGTGGTCTTGGATGATCAAAATACATGTTAAACATTGTAGAGAGAGAAAGTAGAGAGATGGTGTTCTTGGTAGAGAGTTGCTTCAATAAAATGTAAAGGTTAGATTGCCAAGCCACACCTTCCATGGATGAAGGGTATTTATAGTTACAAGACTAAACGACCTCCTATCGGCCATGGATCAGGCATACAGGTGGGTAAAGACCGTCCTTCCTCCACGATTTTCAGCTAAACTAAACTAATAACTAACTAATAAACGATAAATAACGTAACTAATGATATGTCTACGAGCTAACTTATGCTAGATAATATTTGGGGTGACCGACACTTTACTTATGAAATTTCCAATTCCTAACAATCTCCCTATGGGAGGTCACCCCATGTTTACATTCAAATCCTAGCATTATATACTTGACTTTGTTCTTGAGCTCGTAGACTTCAATTCTTCAATTCCGCAATCTTTGTGCTTTGGTAGTGCAACTTCAAAGTCCAGTGCTTTGTACTTTTCAGTGGAGGTCTTTGAACTGATCCATCTTTTGATGATCTTGACTTTCTTTGAGATCATCAGACACAGTAAATCTCTGGATCACCCTTTATTGTGTTGCCATCATGTGAAGTTGTGACTTCCGGACCGACATGCTCACACTTTTGAATCATGACATCTTTCCATCAGAGTAGTGGAAGCCTTATTGGTTCATGATATTTGCAGCAGCGAAGCAGAAGCATAGTATGAAATATGAGCAGGTTACGTCAGATATGCACCGGTGTGATTTCTTCAAATTAAGTGTGGATCTGTAGCATGCGGCTTTGGATTGACTCCTCAATTCTTGCTCGGTACAACCGTCCAAATGTACCGCAAACAACGATTAGCAATAAAACACCGAAGTGTCTTTGATCACTTTCGTTGAATTAATTACACGGCCCACGGTTCCCGTTGTCCGTTACAAAATGCTTTGTGTCAGGTAGAATTCGAAGAATCTCCTTGGCAGAGTTTACGTAGGTACGCTCTAGCCGTTCTCAAACGGAACGTCTCAAAGAAGACAACACGGGTGAGTGAACCAGCAATTGAGATTCACTAATTGATGAAAATGATTTGAAAACAATCAGCGTATTGCTTAGCAGAAAGAGTTTTACAATACGTGAAGGTTTTTATGAGAAAGACAATTTTCAATCAAAAGCTACTTTTGTATTTGAAAAGTACACATTGACGTGCTAGAGAAGATTTGCATTTTTTCAATGGAGATACTTTTGAATTTGAAAACATGAGTACATTGATCGCTAGAAAGAAGATTTGCACATCGAACGGTTTTCCAAAGCATTAGTCAATTCAATCTGAATTTGTTAGGTCACTAGTTTTACCACACAAGCTTATATAAGAGATAGAGAGGCGATTGAACAAGATACCAAACACACACACGATATAGTGAACACGGTTATGCGTAGAGCATATGTGAAAGGAATAACTTGAACAACCAACCTTCAAATGAAGGTTTACAAGGGTATTTATAGGAGGGAAGCTAGGGCAACACTCCTAGTTCCCTTCCTTTCCTTATTGGGCTAGGCCTAAGCTTATGGGCCTTCTACATAAGCTTAAGGCTAATAACAAACATAAAGGCCATAATAAGCTAACTATTACATATGAGTAACTAACACTTGAATAAGGTTTAGGAGTGATTCCAACAATCTCCCCTCAAGTGTTATTACATATGAGTAACAAACACTCAAGTGTTGGTGATGAAAACGGTGAAGGCGTTGATGTAATAGTAGCTTTGACGTCTTCGGACATTCTTCTTTCTTGTGAGAAGAATTGCCTTGATTTAAACAATCTCCCCAGTGTAGAGAGATAGTTTACTTTGAACGGTTATGCTTTGACGTCATCTTTAACTTTGTTCTTTGATCATTGTTCTTTGTGGTGAAAGTGATAGTATGTTGTTGTCTGCATCAAGTCTGCCTCAGTTCTGCTTCGCTGCTACAGTGTCTCCACGTCGTTCTTCAACATGCTCACACGCTCCTTTGACGTTGGAATTCAGATCTTGATGGAGTTCTTTAAGTCTTTAACTTTGTAGATTCTCTGTATTGACGAAGAATCATTCCGACTGTTGTGTTGCTTTTGGATAGAACTTCCATTAGTGATGATGTTGGCGTGAGCATGAGAAGAATCTGCACGATCATTCCGCTCCAGAGCTTCCATAAGAAGAAAACATTTAAACGGTTAGTAATAAGCGGATTCCGGCACTTACAAGTTTGAACTTCGAGAGTGTTAACAGCATAGTGTGAAAACACAACTCTAATTCTTACAAAGGCCGTTCCTGAATCGGAGTCCCACAAGTGAGATAACACGATGTACCGAAGTACACCTACGATTCAGATGAGTCGCTGAGGTACACCGAAGCATCACCTCACGACTGTAGACCGTTTGAGACCACTAAGCGCAATCCACGGGGAGTTGCCGAAGCGACCTGCTGTCAGGGCTGTTTGATGTTGACCCTGGCAGGAGTTTCCATTCAATCACTGAGGATCACAAATGTGAACCTCTCATAAATGTTCTCGACAGATTGCTAAGATCTGTGAAGGACTCGATATGAACCACTGATAACCTTATTGTTGATCATCAAGTGATTAAATGTCAAGTGTACCTAAGAGATCTTTTGATGAATCTCGTGGCTCTAGACTCAATAGTGCGTTTTGGTTTTCTTGAGCGGAGACTAGGGAGAGGGTCTCCTTCTTCAATACCAGCAATCTCTAAGAGAAAGCCGATAGTTTACGTAGGGTTCCCTGTGAGAATGAAACAAGCTTCTGTTGAGAGAAACTTGAGTGGATAAGAAGGTTTAGTGCATGCGTCACTGGGTCCATGACGACTTTTAATCTTCAATACCGGCGTCACTAAGTGACAACCAGTAGCATATGAATTGAACCCGTTATGCGCCTAAGTTGAATAATCGGGAGGCCTATTTCTTTTCACCCTTTTCTTTGCATTTCTTTTTAATTCTTCAACTCCTTCTTTCTCCGATTCTCATTTTCTCCTTTTTACAATCATACCTAAGGACTTCTAAATACTAACTATTTGTGGTGTCCTGGGGTAGATCCATCCGGCTCTGGCGGATCATAGGACGGTTATTCCTAACCTTAGTCACCTTATAACTCCATGACTAACCTATGTTGCCATAAAACCACTGATGTGAAAAATCTCTCACAGTGTTTATGAATGAAAAACATTTTAGTACCACTGTTGAGATAAGATTTTGCATAAATACTCCCCTCCACATGTGCTTAAGAGTTTTAACGGTTAAAATGCACAGTGAGGAAAGAGCGCGCACTTTTTGAATTGATTAACTCAAGATAGACAATCTCCCGCGAGACACGGTTACGTGGCATAGTTAAAGAGTTGCATTGTCAGCTTTTAGGTGACAACTAGCTCTAATAACTACCTTGAAGGTGTAGACAATCCTCGAAAGGTCGTCAAACCCGTCAAAGTTCATGTTTATCAAGAGTTTCTCGAATGGTACATTCTACTCAGACAAGTCCTTTGCGAGACACGTTTACATCACTAGCGAACTAGCTTGAAATTATTACCCGTCGGACAAGTCTTTTCGAGTTACTAACAGTTAAGCATCGTCAATTCGTTGGTTAAGTCTGAAGCACACAGATTCATTTGCATTTTACACAACATATTTCTTATCACATATTTTCTCCCCCTCAAAAATGGCATATTAAAGTGTTATTTTTGAAACGTTTGAGAATAAATATGACCATTTCGAGTGTTGCGGGAAGAATGACCACTGTGAACAATTTTGAACAAAGTTTCAAATACTCCCCTCAACAAGTGATATAAACGGTTGAGGTTTTGAAAATCATAAGGGAAGTACTTGTTCTTTTGAGCAAAACCTTGAAAAGTGAAAGGTTTGATAGGTTTTACTCAAAAATAAGAAGCTTTCGCTCCTTTTATTTACAAGTACGGGTTGTACACTGTAATGTGTGTACAAGCCATTGACATAATTAATCAAACATCCAAAATGATATGAAGAAAACAATTCAAGGGGTACCAGGAAGTGCAGTGATGTTCCCGGAGTGTGCACGGGCGTTGAAATCCGGTTATGTTAATCTCCGGGTCGACCACCGACAAAACTCTCCAATCGTCTGAACTGATCCCTTCGAAACAACCGTTCATCAATCATTGTGATGATCCGTCTCACATCCCTCCTTTCCTGAGAATTCCAGCGCTTAGGAGACCCAATTTTCTGGCGTATATCCTTCAACCTGTATGCCAATCCATCCCTAACCAGCTTCAAAGTATGATCCCGAACTTGTGGAGTTCGCTACACGCCATTAAGCAGTTTCTTTGAAGTTCACTACGGTAAACAACGCCGAAAGGTTTGCTGATGAGTGTATATTGAGATAGCTGGTTGATATCGGGAAGATCAAGCTTTGGAGGAGTGAAGTTGACACGCGTCGGATAAGATTCAACAGCCAGCTGGAGATCTTCTACACGTTCCTTGATGACAATGCGTCTTATGAAGATGAGCAGTGACTTGATAAATTCACGTTGTACTGCAGTTGAGAATTGTCTCATGCGACCCTGTACCTTGGCAAGGTACATGTCTTCGATGTCATTGAGAGACAAATTCTCAAAGTCAGCCTCAGAGAAAGCATAGTCCCGTTCATCTTGTCGTTTGACTACGATCTTCTTTAGGAATGTGTAGTCCCACTTAGACGAAAGGTCAACGTGTATGATGGCAACGATATCTTTAGAACTATGCACAGCATGTTGAGACTTCGAACTGGCAGCTTCTATAGTAGATTCGTCGGCGTTCTGGCCAATGATGAATCCCATACAATGCATCTCGGGCGTATGCCTCCACCGTGTTGGAGAACAAGTGATTGGCACGTTCCTCAATGGCTATGCAGTTTGAGTAGACAGCTGCTGGGAATGGAAGTGTCAACGATGTAGCATATTTTCTTGAATCATCGCCACCGTGTAGAAGAAAATCCAAGTCTTTGTTGAAGAAGTATCTGAAAGGAATCCTTGGTTCAGCTGGTTGGCCAAGTGTTGGTAGAGGTTTGGTCCAATCGGTGTAGTATGGAGGGTTGTCCCTTTGTGTGAAGTCAATGTTTGCTTCGGGGTTGAGCCAATCCATGTTGTTAGACATAGCTCGAGCAATGTTTTCAAGGTGATATTCGACCTCGAGGGCACTTTCAGAGCTGTCTTTTAGAAGTTGAAATGCTTCATTCTTGATTCGCCTCAACTCAGATTTCGTCATTTTCTTCACATGGAACTTTTCTTGCAGAATTTTTGCATGCTCCAATGTAGAACCGTCTACCAAATTCTGACCTTCTTCAGGGTAGGGAGTGTTGTTAACAAGATTAGCAAACCATTCAAATTCCTCTTTTTTATCGTCATCTAGCCATGATACGACGTCAGTTTGAGGCGTCTTCTTCTTCTTCTTTTGCGAAGGCCTAGATGATGATTCTGGTTTCTGAACTTGTTTGGGAGAGGTGGGTTGTTGTAGGGGCTCAAGGACCTCTTCATCGTCACCACCCGTATACTCAAAGTGATCATCGGTTTTCTGAGTCGGGGGTGGTAACTCGGAATCGTCCTGAGGTTTTCAGTAGAAGAACGAGGAGGAGATTTTTGTTGAACAGGAGCCCGTTGTGGAGGAGGTTGCATCAAAGAAGATTCACCAGGCTTCGGCGTTTAGGTGCAGAGAGTCTTTATCCTTATCCTTGTCTTCATCGTCTCTAGGACGTTTAGACTTTTCAGCTTCAAATCTACAAGCTTCTTGAAGTTGGTAGTCCAGCAATGCTTGAAACAACTTTCCTTCATCAGAAGTAAATGTCCCAGATCGTGAGACATTTGTGTGACAAGCTTGGCCACCAATTCATTATCCGAGAAAACTACCGGATCGGTTGGATTGATTGTGACGGTTAAGGGCGTTGATCGAATAGTTTGCTTGGCGATCTGCATAAGATTTGGATAAAGTTGTTTGGTGAACAACTCCTTTGTGACTTTAGGAACGTACTCCAGCAGGTACTTTTTCGTGTAGCCTTCGATCATTTCGTTCAGTTCCTCTTGACGGTGATTTTTCATGAATTCCTGAACAAACTTCCTTTCTCCTTTTATCTTTTCATGCTCGTCATACATATGCTGTATGTGATCAGCAAAGAAATTTAGCTTTTTTTGAGCACGTTTTTCATTCTGACTTGTTTGACAGCTTTGGTAATCCGTTCATGAGCTTGAGAAATCCAAGATTTAGATGGTTTCTTCACGGATTTGGATGATGATTTGGTTGACTTCTTTGATGGTGGTGGCGAGGAGTGAGAGGACGAATCTGATGATGAAGAGATATGAGGAGACTCTGGATCCTTTGGAGGTTCAGAGGTTTCTTCCTTTGATCGCGCAGGACTATCTAGAAGAAACGTATCATAATCAACATCTTGATCTTTTTCGGACTTCTCAGTTTCTGGTTCCTCAAACTCATATTCGATAGTATCCTCCACAAGCTTTTGTTGTTGCATAAGAGTGGTGGCACCAGCTCCCTTATCGGGTTGATTAACCGCATCGGAGATGGTTGAGTGGGCAGCACCATTTGATCCTCCGGGACCACCCATTTGGTCTTTAGCAAATTCTTCAGCTTTTTGAAGGTGTCTAACGATATTAAACTTCTTCCTGTATGATATATCCAGTTGCTCTTCTTCTTGATCTGAGCTTTCATCATACGGTACAAGTACAGGAGTCTTTCCTTTTCCTTTGTCAGCTGGTGGACTTGGAGGTTTAGCTGCTGAAGGAGGTGTTACGGTTGCAGATTCAGAGTAGGTAATCTCTTCATCTGTGTCAGTACCTTCAGAGCTTTCGTCCACAAGCTTTCTTTGCGGTTCAGATGTGGGAATAGGTTCAGCTTCCTTTACGGGAACAATCCTTTTACGAGGAGGATTCCTTTTGGGAAGCTTCCTATAAAGATATGTACTTGTAACACTTCCAGCACTGCCTCTTCTGGTCCTCCGAGTAGGTGTACCAGAAGATTTTTCATCAAGATGACCAACTTTGCCTTCTTTTACGGCTAACCGATACCTTTTATATGATTCAAGCTTTTTGATTTCGGTGGTCAGAAGGTGATCGGGTAATACCGTACCCTGTTTCTTTGTTGACGATTCTTTGATTCTGACAGATAGTATGGGTTCAGTCAATATGTCGTGATTATCTGGGTCATTGAGCCTCATGGGGATGTCAGGATGAAGTCCAAGTGCTCTCGGGATCAACAGTTTGGTGTATCTGACATAGGGAATCTTGGAGCCAAGCTTCTTGTGAAATACCATCATGTCCTCCCATATCGGTGCTTCGATTTCAATGTCCTTCTTGTTGATCAACGACCAGAAAATTTGTAGTTCCATGAGCTTGGGATGCTCATAGCCACTGTCACGACCAGAGACCGATTTGGTGATGATCATGTAGAGTGTTCTCCATGGTTGAGGAATATACTTCAGCTCCACGTGAGAGTGCTTAGTAATGATTCCTGAAGCTTCATCATAACCAATATCTATCAAGAATTTCAGGACTGTCTCTTCAGTAGGGGTAGCAAAGAAGTCGGTTGGAGCGATGTCGGGAATGATGAGAACAGCCCGTAAGTCAGCAGGAGTGATAGTGACTTGTTTGTGATTAAGTGTCACATTCACTGCACTTTGACCAGTGATCCTCTGCATAGAATCCCGGAATTGTTGAATGTAGACCTCTGGAACTGTGGCAGAGTGTGAGAGCATGTTCGGGTAGGGATGATTCCTGAGAATATCCACAGCAATCAAGCAGGAAGATTCTGAGCAAGTGACGGTATCAAAGTCAACCCTAAGGTTGTTCTTTCCAATCTTTCTCGGATAACCCTCTGGAAAGATATCAGCAATTGTAAGAACTTCGAATGCATCCACATTCATTTGTTCAGCCATGTCGTGATCTGAAATAACATTAGCCAAAAGAACCAACATATCGAAAGACATAGTGTTAGTCAACAGAAGGTCTTATTGTCTAGTTATTGAATGTACAGTGTCAATGATTGTTACGAGTCCTAAGTCACTTGTTTGTTCAATAGTCCAATGACGTCGTGAAATGTTTTCGTGAGTTAGTTAACTTTAAGTTTTAAAGTTTATGTTATCACTTATTGTTCACAACATATTAAACGATTAAGTTTATTAGTGACATTATTGGATTCGTGACGTTATGATTAGTTTATTTACAAGTTTGTACACGTAACAATTCATTATGAAGGTCAATCCAGGCTTAAGCGTAGTTTTGGCAAAGTTAAGCGTAAGCAGTGATGATATACGCGTAGACGAAAGCTTACGCGTAGGATCCTAACTTACGCGTAAGAAATGTTACGCGTAGGAAAAGGGGACCTTATGCGTAGAGCTTACGCGTAGGCGTATATATACCTTACGCGTAAGGCTTACTCGTAAGAGTAGACCTTATGCGTAGAGGTCACTATTTACGCATATCCTTCACAGGATACGCGTAGTCCCATTGTAGAACCTTACGCGTAATAGTTATGCGTAGGATTATTCTTACGCATAACTTGACTACGCGTAGGGTAATCCTTATGCGTAGAGTTGCAAATGACCTTGATTCTGAATATTTAAGCGTAGCAAAGCCTGAAATAAGTTCATCAAATCATCAAAATTAACACAAACATTCATTATATCAACAAAACATGGCATGAATCATTCGTTAATAGTTATGCGTAGAAAGTCATACGCGTAGGTCAAAACCCTAAGGGTTAAGAATTACGCGTATGAAATTTCTAGCCATGGATTTGCACAAACTTTTCTGGTAGTTCTAAGAGTGTTGTGAGGAGTCTTTATACCAAGTTATAACATCTAATTCGTTGTGAATCAAAATTACCCAAACTTATGAACTTTAAACCCTAATTCCAAATTGTTAAATTAGTGTTTCGGGTGGTTAAGAGCAATGGAAATCATCAATTCAACATCACTTAAGAACATAACCCAACAATCTGTTAGACCAAAACACTTCACATTTGGAAAAACCCAATTCGACTCATAAACCCTAATTTTCAAAAATCATTAATACGTGTTTCTGGGTGGGTTTTGATGGTTAAAATGATATCATTAATGTATTTGAAACGTTTTGACATAATCCATTTAACCACAAACACACACACAATGATTGTGTGTTCATACGCTTATGCGTAGAACACATAATCATGCGTAAAACAATTTTTAGCCGTTGGATTTGTATGAAATTAAAACCTTATCTTAAAACATGTTTAGATCGTTAAAACACTTACAAAATGATGATCAAAACAACGGATTTCTCGAATGAATCTTAGGCGTAGATGTATATGGTTGAGAGTAATAAATGTGAAGTGAATAAGTAGGTGGGAGGAAGAGTTTTATTAAAGTTAACTTTAACATTTTGACAGTTTTGGTCCCTCCACCTTTTCCTTTTTCATACAAAGCCATTTAACTTCCATTTTGGTTACCAAACAAAGATTTTAAGAAAGAAACTTTGACGACACTCCCCCTTGACTTGAGAAAATAATGAAAGGTTATAAATTTAGTCCGAGGAGTGTCATTGTACCAGAAAATTTACCACCATTTGTTAAAAGAAACAACCGAGATATGATAACATGCAAGTACACAGATGTTTTGAAACAGTTAAAGTTTTATTTCTCCCCTCAACACTTGATCGGAAAAAAACTGAATTTTGAAAGATTATAGTGTTGACGGAAGAAATGTACTTGCAATGTTGAAAGAAAATAGATAGAAGAATATTTTTGTTGTTTTATCGGATTTTATACTTTTGTATTTTGTTTTTGAAAAATTATTTACAAAAGAGATTTTGGTGTTTGACAGGTTTTAAGACTGTTTTAGGAGGTCATCCAATTCCTCTTGAGTCAAACACCTCATACCAATCCGGTGGACCAACTCATTAAACCTAGCGGGAGGCAAGGCTTTGGTGAGAAGATCAGCCAATTGGTATTCTGTACCCACAAAATATAATTCAACAGTACCCTGTTCCACGTGATCCTTGATGAAATGATATCGAAGATCGATGTGCTTTGATTTCGAGTGCTGAACTGAGTTGCACGAGATCGCAATGGCACTCCGATTGTCGCAGTACATCGGGATTCTGTCAAATACGTAACCATAGTCTTTGAGTTGTGTTCTCATCCAGATGACTTGAGCACAACACGCCGACATGGCTACATATTCTGCCTCGGTTGAGGACAGCGATGTACAATCCTGCTTCTTCGATTGCCATGACACCAGTTTATCACCAAGAAATTGTAAAGCTCCGAAAGTGCTTTTCCGTGAATCTAAGCATCCTGCGTGGTCAGCGTCTGAAAAAGCGATTAGTTCAAAACCAGAATCCTTCGGATACCAGATCCCCAAGTTAATGGTTCCCTTTATGTATCGGAGGATTCTTTTAGCCTCAGAGAGGTGGGTTTCAGTTGGTCGCGACTGATAACGGGAGCATAGATAAACGGCAAAGACAATATCAGGTCTGCTAGCTGTTAGATACATGAGAGACCCAATAATACTACGGTATTTTGTAGGGTCCACCAATTTCCCATGTAAATCAGCGTCTAGCTTCTTGGTATGAGCCATTGGTGTGGCATAGGTGTCACAGGTTTTCATTCCAAATTTGTTTAACAATTCAAGGGCATATTTGGACTGACTCAAGAAAATACCACGGGTGATTGATGAACTTGCAGTCCTAGAAAGAACGTGAGTTCACCCATCATGGACATTTCAAAATTTTTCTTCATTAGTTTTGCAAAAGCGATTGAAAACTTTTTATGTGTAGACCCAAAAATGATGTCATCCACGTAAATTTGAACAATTAAGATATGTGCCCCTGATATTGTATAAAAAAGAGTTGGGTCAACCGAACCTTTGGTGAAATTATTAGCAATGAGGAAGGATGATAGCTTATCGTACCATGCCCGAGGAGCTTGTTTGAGACCATACTGAGCTTTGTTCAGTTTGTAGACGTGATTCGAAAACTCAGGATCAACGAATCCATCTGGTTGGTTGACATAAACCGTTTCTTTAAGTTGTCCATTGAGAAACGCAGTTTTGACATCCATCTGATAGACCGTCATATTCATATGAGCCGCGAACGCTAGAAATATCCGAACAGCCTCAAGACGAGCAACCGGAGCAAAAGATTCTTCAAAGTCAATACCCTCTTCCCGACGATAACCCTTAGCCACCAGACGTGACTTATTTCGGATAACATTTCCTTCACAATCCAATTTGTTTTTCCAAATCCATTTGAGACCAATGACGTAGACTCCTGTTGGTCTTTCAACCAGTTCCCATACTTCAAGACGTTTGAATTGGTTGAGTTCTTCTTGCATGGATTCAATCCAGTTGTCTTTTGTCATTGCGTCTTTGATGTTTTTAGGTTCAGATTGGCAGACAGTGAGTGCATAAATGCAATGTTCACCGTCTGTGTGAAGACGTTGTCTCGTAACGATTGGTTGATTCGGGTTGCCAATAATGTTTTCCAGAGGATGGTCTTTAGTCCATCTATGTGTGGAGGGTTGATGTTGGTATACATTGTGCAGATTCTGAGGATTCAAATGGTTTGTTGAAGATTCCGCGACATCTGGTGCAGCAGTCTCATTAGCAAACGGGTTGAAGAACGCATTTGGATCAAAATCTGCAGGTGGGGGTACTACATTCAGAATATCATCAGCAGTTTCATCATTGTTGGAAGCGGTTTGTTCAACTGTTGTGGTGGAGTCAACTGGTGTAGGTGCATCTTCAACAGTAGTTGTTGTAGCAGGTGTATCGGGTATAAGAGTATTATCAGGTTGAGCAGCGGAAACAGCGGATACACCTGGAGCACGTTCATCAATATCGTCACTGAACAGCGGAGCAAATAACCTTTCCATTTGTTGACGAGTAAGCCGGGGCTTTGTTCACTGATGATGGGGTTTAAGGGAAGTTTAAGCGGTTGTGACCGGGTTCTAAGCTGTTATACTCAGAAGCCATTTCCGTAAGTTCATCGAAATGAGCATGAATCGTTTCCATCACCTGTTTTGTACG
The DNA here is from genome assembly GCA_910596185.1 of Chrysanthemum makinoi. Taxonomy (NCBI): domain Eukaryota; kingdom Viridiplantae; phylum Streptophyta; class Magnoliopsida; order Asterales; family Asteraceae; genus Chrysanthemum; species Chrysanthemum makinoi. Next base: position 172,057,583 of record OU343223.1, read on the forward strand.
ACGATTCCAGATTCGGAAACCTTTGGAATTATCACAAGTATCCGATAAAGATGCCAATGTCAGCTTTGGCTTTGAGCTTTCCAAAGTCATCACGATCATTATTCGGATAGCAAAGAGATCCAAATACATGAAAGTGTTTTAGATTCGGTTTTCTGTTATGGACGAGCTCGAAAGGTGTTTTGTTGTGGCGTTTTGTAATCATAGAACGGTTTTGAGTATAGCATGCAGTAGATACACTCCGTTTTGTTCTGGTGTGCGTGCAATAGATGTCTGATGCTGAATTCCCACTTTCTCATAGAATTCACGAAGAGTTTGATTAACAAATTCAGTGCCTTTATCTGTCGTAGCTGAACTTGTATTTTCGTGAGAAAGGTGATGATCATTTGTGGAGCTTGATCTTTGCTTCGAAGAAAGTAGACCCAAGTCCAGCGTGAATAGTCATCAACAATTACTAAGATGTAGCGTTTGCCATTGATCGTTTGCACGCGCATCGGGCCACACAAATCCATGTGAAGAAGATGAAGCACATGCTGAGAGCTGTGTTCCACCTTTGAAGGAAAATGAGCACGAGTGCTTTTGCCTTGTTCACAAGCTGAGCAAAGGTGATCTTTAGAATACCGAAACCGTGGAGTCCTTCAACTAGTTTGTGTCGAGCAAGGTTGGTGATGGTTTGAAAGTTTAGATGTGAGAGACGACGGTGCCATAGCCAGGATTTTGTTGATGTTGCCTTTGAAAGTAAACATATGGGAGATGAAGCAACCATGTCTTTCATAGAGATAGTGTAGAGACTAGAATTACGCGATCCGGACATAAGGTCATTTCCTTGTAGATCACGAATGAAACAAGTTTTCTCCCGGAAAGCAACCTCCAAATCTCCATCACAAAACTGACCTACTGAAAACAGATTATGACCGAGGCCTTCCACATAGTAAACCCTGCTAATTTCGATGTTCCCATTGACATAGTCTCCGTAGCCCATGATAGCTGCGAAGTGATCATTCCCGAACCTGACAGTGCCAATGAACTTTGCAATAAAGTTTGATAACAGTTTAAGATTGCCTGTCATGTGTCGGGAACATCCGCTATCAACAATCCAGAGAATGATCTGTATCACCTGCATTACACACAGACGACACAGATGGAATAGAAGTAGATTTGGAACCCGAAATGTTAGAGGGTTCCGTAGCAGTTATAGTAGATATACACACATCAATAGCTTTAGGTATCCACTTAAATCCTAGTGTGTTATATATCCATTTCGGCCATCTATAACTACTCTTTGCTTTAGTCTTAGTGAATGCACTAGGTGGTACTACATTCTTAGGAGGTGAAAATGGAGCTACAGGGACAGCAATGCGTTTCTTAGAATCTAAAGATGGCGGTCTACCAAGCACAGACTTAGAAAGATTAGTGGGCCTAGAGGTATTCCGGTTCTTAGGATTCCTTAAACGAGAGATGATAGCTTTAGCAACACATTTATCATGACAATCAGAATTCATACTTTTACGACAAATAACACAAGGTGCATCGGACTGAATATCAAAAGTACTTAACGGTTTAGCATTCGTTACATCACTATTTCTATTACATTTGCCGAACGCAATATCTATAGTGGAGGCAACGTGAGTCTTATTCATAGTCCTAGGGTGTTCTTCTACTTTAGCATTCGTTATTGATCTTTTCTTAGGTCGCAACTTCCTATTCTTCGATTTAGTGCTCCTAGGCTGTGAAGTGCGGATGTTTGGAAAAGATGCAACTATTCCTGTTTCAGTAGAAGGAGGCACGTTAGCATCTTGTGATTTGGCAGTAGAGATTCTAGGTTCATGAGTACTAAGTGTTACTGGGGCTAATCTCTTAATGAAGGTTGGCGGAAGTTGTTCATACTTTCCTAACATTTCTCTTAACTTGATGATAGTGTGAATCAGATCTTGATTTTCAGACCGAACATTTCCAACAAAATGCATAACTTCTTTAGTGTGTGCAAGATAATGATCAAGTTCATTTGATGCTTCATCACGAGTCTTTTGAGTAAATCAAATATGACACCATATTCCTTTTTAACTTTTAAAAGTTCTTGTTCATATTTTGAGATTTGACACTTAAAAGACACGTTTTGATCATCCAGTTGCTCAAATTTAGGATCAGAAGGTTTTGCACGCAACTGGGCGATTTTGTGTTGAAAAGCAATTTGTTGATCGTGAATATCTTTTTGACACCAATTAAGACGACGAATTGCATTTGAAAGTTCGTTTGACAATCGTTTGTTTTCAACTTTTAAGGACTCGATCCAAGCACATTATCGGTGTTCTCAACATTTATCACAGATTCAACAAGTATCAGCAGAGATATAAACAAATGCATATGACAAAGAATTCAATAGCACAACATTATGGACATCAGCACAGATGACATCTTCCAAGAGTCGATCAACATCTTTTCTCAACAGTTTCTTTTTACGTTTAGTATTAGAAATAGATGTTTCGTTTTCTCAAAACGACCTTCATCAATCCAAGTTCCTTATGAAAATCCTTTTCCCAGGCTAATGCACAATTTTTCAAATTTTTAACATTAGGTAAAAGATTTTTCTGAAAAATGTCTCTTTGTTCTCGCGCAGAGGCGATTGAAAATGATCAATTTTGATTTCAGAGCGATATTCTATCTCATGTTGTAAAATTTTGAGGTCAGCCATGAAGATGTCAAAATATCTAAGAATTTTTCGATTTTCAGGTTTTGAATTTACTTCACTGATGGAAGGTAAAGGACCATAAATTTGTGCATAATCTGGTTGGGGATTAACATTAGAAGACTCAGGTGTTTTGATGATAACCCTTGGTGTGTTAGAAGAATCCGTTGGTGTGACGAAAGTGACCGCTTTTGAATAGTTAAAAGGTTTGTTGTAAACAACTTTTTCTAATTTTGATCGACTCTCGTCTTCGGCATCTAATTCCTCTTGACGATGATATTCAACAACATTCATAACAGAATTATCAACTTTATATTCTGCACTGGAAACTTCAGGATTTGGTTTGAATGCTTTTGTTGAAAGCTTAGGTTTGTAATCAGCAAGATTCGGTCCATATCCATTTGGATTGGGTTTTAAAGTAAACTTTTCAATGGCTGTGACCGACTCGCCATGTTTGTAAACAACAGTTTTAAACTCTTTAAGTTTGTTTTGCAAGCCGATGATTTCTTCAAGATGATCATCTATTCGTTTCGTTGAATGCTTTTTGTATGCAGAGAACTGTTTTGACAAGTTAACAACTCAGCCTTAGCTTTTTGATTTTCCAAGGTGAGAGCGTTAATTTGCTTTTTATGTTCATGTTTCAGTTGTTCTAGATCACGCATCTGTCATTCTAAATATTTTTCATTTTGATAAGATTTGGCAAAGGCTGCTTCAAAACCGTTTTCACGTTTTTCTTGAGTTTTGAAAAAGTTGAGTTGCTTTTGTAAACATTCAAAATCCTTGGTTAACAGTGCATTTTTGCATTTCAAGTCCTGATTAATGGCATGACATTTTTCCACTATGGTTTGTTGGTCTTGTATTAAACGAGCAAAATCTGGATGAGGCAAAAGTTCGGCGTGTTCAACGTGAGTCTCAACATGATCATTACTGAGATCCTCAAGTATAACCACGGAGTCAATTTGATTATCAAGGGAAACCGGTTGGTCATCTTGATCGTCAAATATAACTACGGGTCTAGTTGAAAATCGTCGGAATGAGATGTGGACGACTCATTTTGAACATTCTGAGCCTTGCCGGATCCAGATGTTGGCGGAGATATGAGATCAGAGATAAATATGGTTTGTTCGGGTACCTGAGACAAGCCATCGTGTCATACACCGGGCCTGTGTCACTCATGTGTAACTCATGCATATTAGCCATCAACATAACAGCTGCATTGGCCTGCAAGTCCTCCATATCATCATCTGAGTCAGCATTTGCCATAAAGCTCTGTTCTTTGTCGTTGAGAGTTCCACCAGCTTCATCCTTAAGAGCCAAAAGAAGAGCCTCTTTGAAATAAGCACGGCCCTTAGTCCTTGGCTTTGGGCATGCATTAGCCAGTGTCCCTTCTCATTGCAGTTGTAGCATCGAAGACCATTCAACCCATGCCGAGCATTTCCCTGTTCCACCACTTGAGCTCGTTGTTATTCCTACCCACAGCATTAAACCCTTGACCACCGCCCATCTGACGACCATAACCACGATTCTGAACTTCAACTCGTCCATTGTTTACAACAGCTTGATTCCTTGTATTAGATGAGGAACGAATACGGTTGTTGGATTTGTTGGTATAACGGCTAAAGGCATTAGCAATCATAGCAAATCCTTGTTGCAATGCTTCGAACGGATCGGATTCCTCATTATGAAGTGCTTGATCATTGTTGTTGTAAGGAACCAATTGATTTTGTTGAGGTTGATGTGATTGATCGTTTGGTGGGTTTGAAGCAGTTGGTTGAGTTGCTGGTTGAGGAGAATAATTTTGTTGAGCATATAAGGCAAGTTGTTGATTTTCCGGATGTGTGGGTGGAGCAATTTGAGCACGGAGAATCCTTTCCCTATCAACTTCCTTTTCATGAGGCTTCAAGTAATCGTACAACAATCCGTAGGTAGACTGATGCATGTTTTTTGCTTGACGGAGAAAAATGACATACTTCTCCCATTCAGGACCAAGACTACTTAGGAACTTAGTATTCACTGCAATTCTTGGCATGTGGATGTTGTGTTTATCCAAATCATTGATGATGTCTGAAAATCGGTGATGATAGGACTCGAGTGTCTCTCCGGGTTCAATCATGAAGTGTTCATAAGCCAAGTAAATTTTGGATTCCAAATCTTCCTGATTGAGTACGGATCCTTCCATAAGAAGACGAATATGATCCCACATTTTCTTTGCAGTTTTTTGAGCATCAACACTACGAAGAATTAGGTTTGGTAATCCTAGGAGGATATATTCCATTGCAAGCTCATCTGCTTCATAGTGTAGAAGTTCTTGAGGATTCAAGTCTGCAACAGTAGCAATGTTCGTTTGTTCATCTCTTGGTGGAATGGCATTTGGATCTCCGGGTACAATGACAGTAGGCATCTCAAAAGGACCTTCCAAGATAACCTTCTTTAAGAACTTTCCATGTGGCTTCTTTAGATCACAAAATCTAAAGAACCTTATCACCCATTGATCGTAGTTTCCTGGAGTGAGCATTGGAGGTCTATCAAGTGATCCAGCCTCATGAATTGATTGTTTGCTGCTTAAAGTTTCAAACATCTTTGCAAACCAAGTGGGTTCCCTCATAGTGATCCTTGATGGATGTTGATTAAAGTCATTTGTGTATGGTTGAGCTTGAAGACTTGGTGGTGGTTGAACCATTTGAGGTTGTGGATTTGCAGCAAGTTGTGGAGTATGTTGTTGGTTAAATTGTTGTTGATAAATTGCTTGTTGTTGATTCCATTGTTGATGTTGTGGAGTTAGTTGTTGTTGACGTTGAGGATGAGGATAAGTGTAAGGGAAATAGTTAGAGTATGGTGGTTGTGACATGTTGATAAACTTGTGTTGGTAAAAAATGGATCTTTGTAGTCGAATGAACCTTTGTTGATGAAGTATCCTTAGGCGTAGAAAAGACAAGAACCAAGTAGCACTTATGCGTAAAAACACCAAAGTTACGCGTAACAATAAGGAGTTACGCGTAGGATTTAGCTTACGCGTAAGTAGGAAAAAGCACTAAAGTTAGGCGTAGACAAAAGTTAGGCGTAGAAAGTTAGGCGTAGGATTTTCTTATGCGTAAGACTAAGCTTAGGCGTAAGAAAGATCTTAGGCGTAGGATTTCTACGCGTAAGCTTATGCTTATGCGTAATTTTAGGGTTTTTGCCCAAATGATCTTTTACACTATCACAGTGCAAGAGATATCCAAAGTCGACGTATTTTCAGACTTATCCAAGTAAGAAAACACGGAATAAACCACGAAAATGAAGATCAAACCAAGGAGGCACTTACGCGTAGTTTTAGGGTTTTACTACGCGTAGGTTTACTCGTAACTTTGATTTTGCCCAAATATGTTTCTAAACCAGATTTTTGTTATGGAATAGCGTTAATAGTACCAAAATAACACAAAAGTGTGAATCTTGATGAACCAAAACTCTAAACGGGTTACAGTAGAACTTCACCCACGAACAAAAACAAGTTCAAAAACGTTATCCACGCATAAAGTTTGAAACTTTTGCCAAAAACAAGTATTTTAACACCTTAAAACGTTGAAAGTACAAGAATCTTGGATTAAAAAGTGTAAAAAACAAGTTTTGAAGCGTACCAAAGATCACGTTATCTTTACGCGTAAAACCAAAACCAAAAACTTCAAAAACAAAAGTGTGCACCCAACTATTTGGCGATTGATACCACTGTTAGGTCACTAGTTTTACCACACAAGCTTATATAAGAGATAGAGAGGCGATTGAACAAGATACCAAACACACACACACGATATAGTGAACACGGTTATGCGTAGAGCATATGTGAAAGGAATAACTTGAACAACCAACCTTCAAATGAAGGTTTACAAGGGGTATTTATAGGAGGGAAGCTAGGGCAACACTCCTAGTTCCCTTCCTTTCCTTATTGGGCTAGGCCTAGGCTTATGGGCCTTCTACATAAGCCTAAGGCTAATAACAAACATAAAGGCCATAATAAGCTAACTATTACATATGAGTAACTAACACTTGATTAAGGTTTAGGAGTGATTCCAACATGGACCAAGGTTGATTCAAGAGTGAATCGCCCCATCGTTTATGTCCAGTTGTCACAAGCTTGATCTTTAGAAAAGATCTCACATGTCACCCACCAAGAACTTGTTTGATGTTGGCTCTAGAAGGATTTCCATCTTCATTGTGAATATTTTCATATCACTCGGATGTTCTGGCAATACCACAAGGATAATGCGTAGGACTCTTAATATATAATCTTACTTTCCACATTGTGTGAAACAGCAAGTCTTCATGAATTTTGTGTCCTAATGAGATATTGTGGATGATCTCTTGGCTCTAGACTCAATAGTGCACATTTGGTTCCTATGCTGAAGACTAGGGAGAGGGTCTCCTTCTTCAATATCAACAATCTCTAAGAGAAAGTCGATAGATTATGTCGATTCCCCGTGAGAATGAAACAAGCCCTTTTAAGAGGAACTTGAGTAGCTTGGGAAGTTGTAGTGCAAGCGTCATCGGGTCCATGACGTCTTATCTTCAATACCAGTGTTACCTTGGTAACAACCAGTAGCATATGTATTGAACCCGGTTTCTGCCCTAAGGTTGAATTATTGGAGGGCTATTTCTTTTCACCCTTTTTACATTCCAATTCTTTTTCATTCTTCAACCCTTTCAGCGCTTACCGAGACTTCATAACTAGAACCTTGTTGGGTTTATTCTAGTACTAGCTCGGTCTCAGTCCGCACTCTTCCCATTTCTCATTTTTCTCCTTTTTTTCATCATACCTAAGGACTCTACACCATCTAGTGGATTATCCCTGGGTAGATCCCTCCGATTCTGGCGGATCGTGGGAACGAATACCTAGCCTAACCATCCTTATAACACCATGCATAAAGTAAATTGGTCAGTCTTTTGGTATTGTTCTTTCTTTCTTGAAACCAATTGAAAAATCATTTGGAAAACAATCAAGGTACTTGTGATACGAGATCAAAGCATTTTGTACCTTAATAGTTTTGATCATTTTAGAAATGCTCCCCCTCAACATGTGCATATGATATTGAAATTGTTTGGCACATGGAGGCAAGAGTTCTTTGAAATAATTTTTGATCACAATTTCCTTAGAAAAAGCCATTTGATTTTCTTTGGTAAATTCTCCCCCTCAATATGTGCATAGGATATTTGAAATCATTTTATCACATAGAGGCAAGAGTTCATTTGAAGCACATCCACGTTTACAAAAGCCATTAAGAAACCATTTGCTCCCCCTCAATATGTGCTTCGAGATTCGAAAGCGTTTAGCACATATGAGAGAGCGACTGCACATTTGAATCATATCGATCATCATTTATCAGATTTCATTATTAAATCACAAATTCTCCCCCGATCAAAAATATCAAACCCTTTGAGATTTTGGATCCCAAGTGATTTAATAAGGTTTGGAAAACATGGGAGAAAATGTGGCCAGGTTTAAATACTCATCTCGTTTTTGGATAAACCCTCCTCCTCAACATGTGCATTGTGTATTTGAAATCGTTTGGCACATGGAGGCAGGAGTGCCTATAAAGGACTAAAACCGATTCCATTAAAACATATTTGATATTTAAATCACGATCTCTCCCCGGATCAAAAATTTTAAACCTTTTGAGATTTGTGATCGCAATTGATTTAAATCATTTAAAAGATTTTGGGGAAAGACGTGGCAAGATTTAATTTTGAAATTGACAGATAAGGACCATTTTAAGACATTAAAGATTGTTAGTGTCACGTATGATAGTTTTAAGAGATCTTTAAGTAAAATAAAACAATTTCACAATCAAACAAGAACAGAAAAAATTTCATTTTGAAAGACCTTGATTCAAAAGAAAAATCATACCATGACATAACATTAAATCTTTAGATCACCAATTAATTATTGTACAAACGGATTTTTATGAAGAAATATTGTATGAAAATAATTTATTTTAAATCACTCTCCCCCTCAATCGATGACCGTAGTCGTTGATTGAGTGACTTAGATTTTGATAAAAATGAAGTCCAGTGATTTTCAAGATTAAGTCCAATTTATTTTCAAAAAACAATATTTTCCATTTTTCAAAACAATTTATTCAAATTTTTCAAAATTGTTTAAAAATGGTATCCTGCACAAAGATACGTTAGTGGTTGAGAAGCTTCTGTTGTTGTTGCTGTAGGGCTTGAAGAAAAACCGTCGCTAATGCAGTGAGACTTACGCTGCATTTTAATGCCAACTCGAGGTCAAATTAAGCTCCCTTTCTTCAATCACTTAGAAGAAAACCATCTGCTGATGCAGTGAGACCTCTTACGTTTCATTTATGCCAACTCTCCATAGAAGTCCAATTAAGCTCCGTTTCTTCATTTGTCAACCCAAGATCTAGTTACCCTTTCCTTTTGGCATCCAAACATCATATTATGTGGGATCCGGATCGGGAACATTCTTATACCAAGATACATGCATACGTTAGTGAACACACATACAGATATATGGTGGTCGACATCACCCAAACAACAATCGACTAATAAAAGTCAATTCAACATATCAATCAGTTCATATAAGGTATGGGTTAATGTGTTCATCAAACTCTAATCATCTAAACCAAACAATCATATCCTAGAAACCTAGTCCTTCAACATAGGCAATTATATATTTTAATTAAGCACGTAGGATAATTAAGAAAGTCCTTTAGATGATATAAATTTGAAAACATTCTCCCCCTCAATCAATGACTCATTTTCTGAAAAGATTAAAAGCGCTGAAGTCATTGATTGAGTTTTCAAAAAAAAAATTATGAAAACTCTGAAACTGATTGATTTAATAGCAACTCATTTACCACCATTTTGTACAACAAATATTTTTCTGAAGAATTTCAAACGGAAAAACATTTGTGTAGGAACAGCAGTCCTTCGACATACTTTCCTCAAATTGTTTTAGGATAAGTGCACGATATTTTTGAAAATATGTTTAGTGCAGCACTTTCCTTTCTTGAAAAACGGGTTGCTATCTGAAATAATAACAAACCATGGTTTAGGCGCGGGTTACAGTCTGAAGTAACTGTAAGCCATTTTTGAGACATGTTTAGAAAAAAATATTTACACCTCCTGCTCGAACTTCATCTATGGTCCCGTGCCATTATTTAATGACATTTCTAAGACCGCAGATGTTATCGATACTAGAAGACATGTCTTGAGAAAACATATTTTTGGTATTTTTCAAATTTTCTGATTTTTATGGGTTTTTGTAGATTTTATATTTTTCTTTTTTTTGTTGGTTTTATAATTTTGTATTTTGTTTTTGATAAATATTTACAAAGATAGAGAAGATGATATAGTTTAAGAAGATGATGATACGAATACCGAGATAAGGATATCGAGCAGCCCCGTTGTAGAAGATATAAGTCATCATCCCTAAAACTTTCACCACCAAAGCTTCTGAGGCTCTTGCATTGAAGAAAGAAATTGAACCATCTGAAAGTGAGACTTTGGCAACTTCCCCCCAAACCGAAGATCCTTTGGATGAGCAGATTCGAAGCTCTATTTCAAGCTTGCCTTAGCCAGGTGCACAAAGAAGCACACCATTATCATAAATCCCGCTGCTCCTTTCAATAATAATCACCGTGATTCTTCGTTCGAGGTTATATCATCAACAAGAACAGCAACGTATCATCCCACACATAAATAACTCTTCTCAAATTTCATTACCACTGAAGTCTGACGCAATCCATTCCAACAGGTGTGAAGAGAGCAATTCCCCCAAGTAGTTAAATTGATGCAGCTCTTTGTATAATGCTCAAGAACTCTCACGAATACACATCATGAGGGTAATGAAGAACACCTCCCCTATGTTCACATCTTTCGTCCCCGATGAATGTGTATGAAGCTCAAGAATCCGAAGTACACCAATATCCAAGAACTTTCCCGAATACACATCATGAGGGTAATGAAGAACACCTCCCCTATGTTCACATCTTTCGTCCCTGATGAATGTGTATGAAGCTCAAGAACTCGAAGTACACACATTCCCACAGAAAGAATAACTGATAACACCTCCCTCATGTTATACATTTATCTCCCCTGAATATGTCATACTTGTGTACCACATTTATCTTCAGAAACTTTCTCTAACATCACTTCCCCCACGTAGTTGGAATAATAACACTAAACGCCTTAATGAGTAAAACCTTGAGTTTCTCTGCGGTCATGACATACGTCTTTCCGGGATATCTTCAATCACTTAGAAGAATTAAGTTCATCAAGTTTACTCGCCATGAGTCAAACCTTGAGTTTCTCTGCGGTAATAACATTTGTTTTCCCGGGATATCTTCAATTACATAGAAGTATTAAGTTCATCAAGTTTACTCGCGTTTAGGTGCTAGTCTCCTTCCCCCTTGCTGGTTTTGACACTTCCGAATCAGCAAAACATTATAAGCCCAAATACTTGAAATCTGTTGAGAAGATCGCTTGAAGTCTTTGTGAGAATCAACATGCTGAATAAAATCATGAGCAAATCTAATTGGGGATTAAATTCGACATTTCACTCTCCCCCAATTAGTGCTCTCCCCAAAATCGACAATCTTTTAATGCCCAGGAAATAAGAAGAAGTCTTTAGATAATCAAATGCAACTCGTCTTTAGTCTTCTAACATGTAGCAGAAAATGTAGAACCGACTGTAGACTCGACCTTCTTCAAGATTGTCCGAATGGGGAATAGAATGTTAACATCTTCAACTCACACCAAAAAGCATCCCACCAAAAAGCATCCCAATTAACTTACATCTTGCAAATCCCCTTAACTAAAATCCCTCCCAATCAAACAAGAACAGAAAGATGTTCATCAAGGAAATCAGCAATCAGGTCACAACGAACACACAAGATGGTAACACCAAACTACCAATCACATCAAACAAGAACAGAGAGATTGTTCGGAATCATCATGTTGATGTATACGTGAAGCATTAACCGGAAGCACTTTGTCGATAAACTCATCAATCCGAGTGAAGATGTCAACCAACGGCTCTTAGAAGCACAACTCCATGTGAAGATGACCCGATAAGAAGAAGCTCGGTTCTTACATGAGTTAGGAGCCGTTTGACCATATATTCTCATATATAAATCAACCATGCAGTATTATCACACTTCTTCTCCCCCTCAAGAATTGCATACGGAGATGCCATTCTTGATTAAACAAGTGATTATCATCCAATTGTATTCTATTCACACTTCTCCCCCGCAATATTAGCACATGATGTCGTCATCGTCATTATAGTTGAGCAAGTGGAATAAAAAAACAATCATCAGTAGCCCGGTTCACTTGATATTTGAAAGCGCATGGAAAAAGTATGAAGCATGTTGATGAGAATGGTCATAAATTAGAAGATTTCTCTTCTTCCGAAGATAATGCGCACTGACACGTACACTTTTCTTTTCTTTAGAGTACGAGGCATGAACTGTAGTGTTCATACGTCATAATCTCTCTTTTCATCATCTCTTGGCGAAACATGTAAATATCACCATTATCATTCAGTAGGCTCTTTGTAGTGACAGCTGATGGAGATAACCCAATATGATGAATTTGACCTTGAAGAAAACTAACCCGAACTCGTGACTTATACTTGCACATATGTAACAAAGAGCGGTGCCGATTTCTATTAGCATCTCTAAGTACTCTCTATGTACTCTATACTCTTCAACCAACCAACCATCAAGTATAAGACGTACATTACCTCTTGAAAATCCACAATTGAATGTGACACTGAGCACTACAACGTAACTCCTTAAAGTGATAATTATTTTGTAGTGGTATGAGCCCAATTCCCCCAAGTGGTAAAAGAAAAGGTAAAAGACACCCAACAATAACTAGATTTCCAAGTCTTCGTTTTGATAATAAGCTTGAACAAGGATCTTGAAGAATCTTCATCCAACCATCCCTGATACCTTCAGATACTAAGTACACTTGCCCGTGATATTTCACTTCAACCTCAAATAATAGTGAATTAACCCCGTTGTCACATCTTCTGGTTAAAAGCTCAATTCTAGCCTCCTTTGACGTTTTAAGTGAACTCTAATAATGGTTTTCATCCTGACCATGGTTAAAAGCACATAACCCCGTAAAACCATGTAATAACCAAACTGCCATGACGAATATCCAAACACACAACCAATTCATGAAGTACACCCTTTTATCCCTTCTTCGAAGTAGAAACCGTAGCACCAACATCAGAAAGGATCCCGAAATACGCTTTCCTTTCTCCAGGATGAATCCATCAATACGGGATTTTACAATTCTATGATTTAAACCGAGAAATAGTTTCTTTCGCGGGATTTTACAAAACCAAGAATAAACCGTAAGAAAGATTCGGAGATGCACTTTACTTTTACTAGGATGTTTCCGTTGTCATGGGATTTTACAAGTCTATGATTTAAACCGAGAAATAGTTTCTTTCGCGGGATTTTACAAAATCAAGACTAAACCGTAAACAACGTCAGCTTGAATGTGTTGTGACAATTTTGGTTTCGGTGAATATTTGTTTTAGGGGAACATGAAGCGGTTCATCAACGGTTCAATATCCAACATCAACAATCTCATCAACCATCCAATAATCACTTTGGTAAACACGTCATTCACGCAATCTGTAGGATATTGCAGTAACAACATGGTGAAGTAAACCCGATATGCCAAACTTGATCATGAAGTAAAATTCCCCAGATTTGTTACTTAAACTTGTACTAATCATTGTGAAGAAGAAACGATGTACCCAATGTACAAAACCTCTTGACATTCTCAACAGAGTGAGACACGGAAGTGATAGTTACGTTGTGGGTCGAGAAAGAATCACAACCGTAATTAAATAGCCAAGTCTTTATCACTCTCTATAAACGCCCAAACAAGTCATCTTCGCGGAAGGGTAGAAAGAAAGAAGACGAAATAAGTGATCGCGCCCGGAAAATCTCACTTCAAATCCAAATAAGAAATATCGAATAAACAACCCCATAGTCAACTTTGTTCAAGTATCGATTTAAGCCGTGACATATTAACCTCCGTGAAGAATGTATAAACCAAGGTATTAATCCCCACAAGAAATCTCATCATCGAATCTCATTCTCTCAAAGCTCATAAATATGATCGGGTATTGAGAGGCTCATCAATACAACATCCATTACATGACATATTCACGGCCTAATCTTTCAATTTTTGACCCAGCTTTTAGTCCAAATCAAAATATAAACTATCCGTGAGCATAATACCCATACATACTCAAGCAAATACCAACATTCTTCTTAATGAATGAACAAGAACACAACACAACATCACCCGTTCCATATTAAACCACGACCCACGAACAATAATCCCATTAGATCCAGCAAAGGTGATACACCAGGCCTAATCCAGAATTATCAAAGCCCATTGAATTAGTTACACCTAATCCAATAAACTACCACATACCCTAATAAACTGGAAGTATATAAACCACACTACCTCACACTCAATCCCTAAAAATCTATAATACCCTAACCCCTTATTACTACCAATCCGCCTCCCTCTAAACTCTCTCCTCTCCAATGAAATTACCTCGCACCTCTGGTTCATCAAAAACAATCCATAAACCAATCATAAATCAATCCGATTATAATCACAACCTTTATATACTTATCGAATCATTAACCCACGAAGGATGCAATAAGTTCTGCTTCCAGATCTTGTATAATCGGCTCGTGCGTCAAGATCCTTTGTGGGGGTCTCGGGTAGGTTTGATTATATGTATGTTTGTGTTGTTATGATACTTAAATGAACTAAATGGATGAAGTAACATATTTGTTATATTCATTTCATTAAATTGTTCGGATATAAATTGAAGGTCAACTTCACAGATCGATGATGATAGATAAATTTCGTGGTATAGACTTTCACAAGTCTTGATACATATTTGATAACCACGAATAATCGACTGAGATCTTAGCAAATGTCATTTATGTTTGGCGTCATGAGTTATTGAGATGTTTTGAAAGATGGGATTTAGTAGAGAGTTGTTGCAAGGTGTTAGATTAATCAAGGGCTGTGGTAACTTTGTTTTTTTTTTCATTAACAAAAGTTGAGGTGTCCACGAGTCTGTAGTAGCTTGAGGTGTTCACGAGTAGTAAATATTGGTTTGATTTATATTGTGGTCGTGGTCAAGTGGTTGTTTCTTCTTCATCTTTTCTGTCAAATCGCTAGGTCCAAGACAAGTCGCTAGATAGTTTAGACAAGTCGCTAGCATCATGAGTCAAGTTGCTACTTCAATAAGTCGCCACTACATCAAGTCGCTACTAACAGATTTATCAAGTCGCTATTGACTTTATTTGACTCAATAGTCAAATAATCACAAGTCGCTTGTGTTTTTAAGAGTTAAGTCGCTACCAAGAGTTTATGACTTTTTCCGGCGATTATTCCGACCAAATATTCTGGCCATCTTCAAAGTAAACCCAGAAAAATATCACTTATGCAGAAAAACTCATCATTTTTTACCTAGTTTGACCAAGACTAAAGACCAGATGACCATATGTTTTCATGTATTAAACCGTTTAAGACCTCTTACCCAGAAAACATGTGATATACGAGGACCTTATGACCCATGATGACAAAACAGATATGACCACCATAATACACAGCTTTGGTAACACAAAAGAATGTCTAAAAAATGATGATATAAACTGTTTGGACCAAAAGAGACACAAAACTATGTTAAAAACAGTTATACCATGATTTCAGAAGAAAAACTTTTCCGACACCAAAAAAGTATATAAAAAACAGTTAAGACAAGATTTGAACCACAAACAAATCATCAAAACACAAAAAACCTGTGCTCTGGTACCATTTTTAGGATCGATATATTTATTTTGTTGATGATTCGGGTGGTCTTGGATGATCAAAATACATGTTAAACATTGTAGAGAGAGAAAGTAGAGAGATGGTGTTCTTGGTAGAGAGTTGCTTCAATAAAATGTAAAAGGTTAGATTGCCAAGCCACACCCCTTCCATGGATGGAAGGGGTATTTATAGTTACAAGACTACACGACCTCCTATCGGCATGTGGATCAGGCATACAGTGGGTAAAGACCCGTCCTTCCTCCACGGTGTTACACTACGCTAAACTAAACTAATAACTAACTAATAAACTGATAAATAACGTAACTAATGATATGTCTACGAGCTAACTTATGCTAGATAATATTTGGGGTGACCTGTACTTTACTTATGGAATTTCCAATTCCTAACATCAATGTTGTTAATAAAAGCATGACGTTCAAAGAAATCGTCTCCGTAACCCTCGGTGGGTTCTTCGGGTAGCTCCGAAATGGTGGGATCGTCTTCCATTACTTGAACGGTTTCTTCATTAAGACATTGTCGAGCTTGAATCAGACTTAAGAGAGTTCTACACATACTTTCAATGTTGTTTTAATGTTGCTCAAATCTTTCTTCAAAATCGATGGAAACGTCCTCGACACCCCCGGTGGGTTCTTCCAAAGGGCAACACATACAAAGATCGCGATAAAATCCACACACTTTGCAAAAACAACGTTCACAAAGTGAATCATCTTTTAACAAATCTCTACAATTAAAGCAATAAGGTTGATCGAACGAAGGGTATTCGGAGAAATTTTGAAAATAATTGAAAGAATTAGGGCACAGATGACTATAACACCGATAATCATTTCCCAAACGTCCGGTACAACCATAACAGATAAAATCGAAAGACTCCATGAGAATTAATCATAAAAGAGGGATAAGAGGAAAGAATTATCAAATCAGAGGGTAAAGAAGAATATTTTTGGGTTATAAAAACAAATTTTGAAAAGGAAAATCTTTTTGGGTTTTTATATTTAAGATATTTACAAAAATAACGATAAATTCTCGGGGAAAGATCTCCAAAAACACGCGAATCGAGACGGAATACGAAAACTCACTTCATGCCCTCCCCGGCAGCGGCGCCATTTTGATAGTTTGATCGTTTCAGTACATGGATATTTTCTGAAGAAACACAAAGGTATGTATTTCCCGGGTCGTTTTCCCAACAAGGGATGAATGGAGTTTAACAACTCACGTCGCGTGATTCGGGATTCGAATGGGTAAAACGGAATTTGGTTGATTTCTAAACTATTGTGCAAGGAAAAGTAAAGGGAAGCAATAAAAACTACTGGATCTATGATGCAAACAAGGAAATATGACTAATTACGCAAATTAAATTCTAAAACGCAAATTACGATTTAATAAAACGTGAATTAAATGCAAACTATTCTAAATTAATCCCTAAAAATGATCTAAACTTATTCTACAATTTAAAATGCAATTTAAAATTTATCTAAGATTTAAAACTAATTTTTATGATTTCTCTTGAATTTATTTGAATTAAAAACTAATTTCTAACTTTAAAATAGATCTAAATTACTAAAAATTATGAACATGAGTGGGAAAATTACGAAACTATTTTTCAAAAATCTAAAATAACTAAAAATAATTTTCAAAATTGGATTTTTATTTTTCTGAACTTTTTCCTAATTTCTATGATTTAAAAACTATTTTAAAGTAATTAAATGTCTAAAAATTACTATTTGAACCAGGGAAATTATGGAAAAATATTTTTTATGACTTTTTGATGTTTCTTAATCTAGTAAAATTTAAAATATATTTTTTTGAGCTTTTTCTGATATATTTGTATTAAATGCTAATTAAAAAGTATTAAAAACTGATTTAAATTCAGAAAAATAGTAAACAGTGACAGAAAAATATGAAAATTTCTATAAAATTCTAAAAAGTGATTATGAATCAAGGAAAATTAATGAGAACTACTAACGATTACTGAAAATGCAAGCTACTATGAAACAAGCTACTTGAAATAAGCTACAAGCTATACTAATAAACCAGAAGCAACCAGTACTTATACTAGGCTAAAACTAACTTAGATCAACTAAATGAAATTAACTAGAATCAGTAAATCTCAAGCCACAAGTAAATCTGAAACCTAATAAGCTCAATCAAACAGGCCTGATGTGCTAGTTTAAAGCTTATGCATAAGCTAGGTAAGAAGCTTAATCTTAAATCCAGAAGTTCGAAATTCAAAAGCACCAACCTAACTACAAGTAGACCAAATTTGAGCTCAAGAAAAGCTCAAATGAGCTTGTTACAAGCTCTGCAAATAGCCTGTGCACACTCAGTGTTCACTGAATGTGTGCACAGGGCACAATTGACCTAATTGACAAGATGATTAAATGGATTAAGCAAATTCCAAAAATTCTTCTAAAATTGTATTTGAAAACACTACAAACTAAAGTTTAAGATTCCAAAATTTTAACTAATTTAGACCAAAGAGCAATGAATGAAAAATCCACAAAGTTCCATGTATAAACCACTTTTGATGATTTTGACTTTTGAAACAGAAATGAACTTTGACTTTAGTGAGATTTGATCCAAATTATCTGAATGATTATGCTATATTAAGATGAATAGAGACCTAATTAAGCTGTACTAACCTAGTCTAAACCTAAATGCAAATTCATGCAACTGAAACCTATCTGATATGGAATTCAAGCAGACTACAATCTAATTTTGACTTTTACTGTTTTTAAGTGCAAATGAACATCTGAAAGTGACTACATAGTGACAACTACAAGTTCTGCAACAAGAACTTTTCACTGAAAAATCCTCAATCTCATATTCTAGCCTAATCCAAACACTAGTTAAAGATCTGATATGCAACTATCCTCAACCAATCCTCAAATCTAAGCCATGACTACTTCCTAAACAGATTCAATTGATTAAATAACACCTAAATGATTCACTAACACCAGCAATAACAATCAACAAATCAATATTCCTAGGTGCACATACAAGTTCAGATGAAACAGTAAATGCTCTAATTATTAACAACAATAAAAACTACAACTAAACAAGCATAAAATCACTATATCAAAATCAATTTAAACAACTAATAACACTACTATATTACTGATTCAGATTTTAGAATAGAACTTAGGACTTACAATTGTCCAGCCACTATGGCTTGCTATTATGGACCATGAATCACCATTCTAACCCATAACCAATACCAATTCAAGCCAAATTCAACCAAATCCTATTCTAGTTCCAGCAATTAAACCATGTCTATCTGTAGTTGACTTTTGTTGACTGAGATAATGAATTTGAGTGAATAATAATTTTAAAATAGCATTAAGCTCACTAAAAGCTATTTAGAACTTAGATGAGCTTATGTAATAGTAGCTAAGCTTATTGAAGCTATAAAATAGATTTGAAGAATTTTTTTAATTTTTCAAATATTTTTCTGATTTTTTTCTTGTTTTTGGTTTAGTAAGAGAAATAAGCTAAACTGAATTGGTAATAAGCTAAAATGTATTAAGATTAAACTACTAATCAAATAGAAACACTTGAGAGCTTAAACAGTAATAAGAGCTTAAAAATTTAATTTCATTAACTTGAAAATTCTAATTACAAATAAAGAAATACAATGCTGAAATCATAGGTAAATTACTGAAAACATTTAAAAATAATCTAAACTAATACAATGCTACTAAAAATAAGATGCATCTACAACTTGTGAATTAAGGGCCTTTTATAGGGAAGCTTGGAGCTTGGGGAAGAATCCAGAAGGCCTTTGTGCTTCTTTTGAACGCGTTTCCACCATCAGATCAAATCTTATCATTACCCAATCAATCATGACCCTTAGATCAAAAACTCCACGTATCTTCAACCAATCAGGACATAGCAAGACACACAGATTGCCAACATGGCATTCCGTGTGTCAGCATGTTGTCAGTAAAGTACCATATTGTCCTCAATTAGTGATAATTTGGTTTATTGATGAAAAGGGTATTTTAGGGTTCATATGGTTCTGGGTAAGTTGGGAACTAGGGGTGAAAAGTGGCGGGTAACTATTTTTGGTTAATATATTATTAACTTTTGACTTAGTTGACTATTTGACCAGGTAAAGAGTTTATTGACCGGGTATGGGTTATTGACGGGTATGAGTTGTTGACCATGGTATTGACCGGCTTTAATAGAGTTGACCATGGGCTTTTTGGGCTTGAACTAAGGTATTGGGCCATGTGGTGTAATAGATTGGTAATGGACTATTGTTGGATCCGTATAAGAACATAGGGGCTATTTGTGTAATTTCTGAATTTTAAGGGACCAATAATGTAATTTCTGAAAAGTACTCCAAGGACCAATCTTGACAACTCCAAATAATCCAAGGACCAATTTTGCCAATATGAAACTTCAGGGGTAATTTCTGCCAATTACTGAAACTTATAGGACTGATTCTGCCATTTCTTTAAAGTTGATCAAATCTTTCATAAATCATCCTCTCAGCATGAAAATCTTCACAAATGCTCACTTCTGACCTTCCGGCTCAGCTTTAGCACTCTTTCTCTCTCGTGCTCGGATTTTCGTCTGATTTGGCTTTCTTTTGGGTGTTTTGTCAAATTTGTACCTGCACATGCATAAACTCAAGAAACCAACAGATATTAGCAATAAACGGCTCTTTTCTGGTTATTTTGGGTCTATATTGGTAAAGAAATGGTATGTGTTTAAGCACATACCAATATGCTATTTTTGAGAGGGAGAAAAACTAAATGTGATTAAAAATATGATTGAGTTAGTATGTGGAATCTCAGATAAGCTCGACTCAGATTTAACCTATGAATTGTCGAACTTCAAATGTCCAAAAATAGAAAAGACTTGTCCGGGACGGGTAATAATTTCAAGTTAGCCTAGCCAGTGATGTAAACGTGTCTCGCAAAGGACTTGTCTGAGTAGAACGTACCAATTCGAGAAACTCTTGGTAGACATGAGCCTTGAAGGGTCTAACCTCCTTTTCAAAGAGTGTTAACAACTTCAAGTTAGTTATTAAAGCTAGTTGTCACCTAAAAACTGACAATGGATGTCTTTAACTAAGCAACGTAACCGTGTCTCGCGGGGAATTGTCTATCAGGAGCCGATCAATTCAAAAGTGCGAACTCTACCCTCAATGTGCAGATTTAAGTTAAAACAATACAAGAACATGTGGAGGGGGTAATTCTGAAAATACAAAACTCTTAAGGTGTTAACAAAATGTGTTTGATAATCATAAACACTTTGAGAGATTTTCAAGAAAAAGATTTTATGGCAACAAAGGAATAGTCATGGAGTTATAAGCTGACTAAGAATAGGAAATACGTCCTATGATCCGCCAGAGCCGGAGGGATTTACCCAAGGACAAGACCCATAGTTAGTATTTGAAGTCCTTAGGTATGAAAAATGAGAATATGAGAAAAGGAGAAAGAAGGGATTGAAGAATTAAAAAGAAAAGTTAAGAAAGGGTGAAAAGAAATAGCCCTCCATATGTTCAACTTAGGGCGAAAACCGGGTTCAATTCATATGCTACGGGTTGTCACTAAGATGACACCGGTATTGAAGACAAAAACGTCATAGACCCAATGACGTACTGCACTTAACCTTCTAGCCACTCAAGTTCTCTTAAAAGGACTTGTTTCATTCTCACAGGAAACCTTTCACAATCTATCGACCTCTCACTACGAGATGTGTTGATATTGAATCAGGATACACTGCTCCAGTCTCCGACTACTAAAATCAAACGCACAAATTGATTCTAGAGCCACGAGATTCATTAAAAGATCTCTTAGGAACACTGAACATCTCTACACTTGTTGTTCAAACAATAAGAACACAAGTGGTAAATTTTAGAGTCCTACGCATATCCTAGAAATCTGCCAGAACATTTATGAGAGGATTTACACTTGTGATCCTCAGTGATTGAATGGAAACTCCTGCCAGGGTCAACATTAAACAGCACTGACAGCAGGTGACTTCGGTAATCCCTTGTGGGTTACGCTTAATGTTAGCGGTGGTTTCAAATGGTCTACAGTTGTGGAGTGATACATCGGTGTACTCCAGCGGCAGAGTGAAGATATTGAGTACGAGGACATGCCAGTGGCCATCCGGTCTGAGATTCGTCAAAGAACGCGCCAGCGATCTGGGATGTACCTGTACAAAATATCCGAACTCTTACGTCGGGAACTTTATTGCTAACTATTTATATGCAGGAATGGAGACCCAGAGTTCAAGGAAAGACCATCACCACTATCATCAACATATTTCCATCTCCACGTGCTCATATCAACATCATAACATAAGATAAAGATCAGCAAAGTTCAAAGAAATTCACAATGATTCTACGTCAAAGTCAAAGAATCTACAAAGTTTAAAGACCAATGATCAAAGCTAAAGATTCAAAGTCAAAAAGAGTATGAGCATGTTGGAGAAAGACGTAAAGACACCAGAAACTAAGATGTTGATGAAAGGCAGACAAAACATATGATCACAACAACAACAACAAAGAACGAAGAACAAAGATACATGAGACGTCATGCAAATGAAGCAAAGAAGACGTCAAGCAACCTTTGATGACCAACATTTAGGGGGAGATTGTTGGGAACACATGTAACTATTATCAAGTGTCGATCATTTAGTTATGTGATAAGTTACTTCGTTATTAGGCTTATATGTTAGTTTATATGTCTAGGCTTATAAAGTAAGCCCATGATCCTATGCTTAGGCCCAAACGTATGGAAGGAAGGATCTAGGTGTGTTGCTCTAGCATCCTCTCCTATAGGTAGAACATGTAAGCAACTCTTATTCTTGTTGGTTATTTCATATAGGGGTGAGCATATGACCCGAACGGACCGGACCGACCGTCGGACCGATCGAGACCGGACCTGACCGGACCGACCACATTCGGTCCGGTCCGCGGTCTCGGCTTTTGGGCTAATTCGGTCCTCGGTCCGGTCCGGTCCGGTCCGGACCAAAACCGACGAATTTGGCCTTGTTGGACCGGACCGACACGGACCGAGACCGGACCGACCACATTCGGTCCGGTCTCGGTCTAGGATTTTTTCCGAACTCGGGTCTCGGTCTGGTCCGGTCTTGGCCGGTCCGGTCCGGTTTTCGGACCGTGCACACCCCTAATTTCATATATGCAAGTAAACCTTTGTTATTCTCTCTTGTGAAGTAATCGACCAGCCTTATATATCTTTATCTCATTTCTATCATATCTACACTTGTGTTACAACAGTCATGGTGACCTAACAATGACTTAATTCGCACTCTCTAAATTAGGCTATAAGCTACAAAAATAAGCTAATCCAAAACCAAGCAACCCCATAAGCCTAAAATTAACCTACCATCTAAAAAAAAAAAAAAAAAAAAAAATGTTAGCAAAACCCCTTAATTTTAAATTTCAGTTCTTATATATGTATAAGAAATGACTAAGACCTAGTAACAACGATTATCTGATGAAACACAGCAAATCCAAATGATAAAAAAAAAAAAAAAAAAAAATCCCCTTGAGTCAACGATCTAGAAAACACTTTAAACCATAACAAATACTCCCTCCGTCCCAAAATTATTGTCCACTATTGACTTTCTTAGTTTTTCTTCTTTAACTTTGACCATAATTATTTTTGTTTGTGTTATATAATACATGATGAAAAATATATGAATGTATTGGGTTTTAAATGTATTTTTCATTCGTATAATTTTCATCAAGTATTATATAACACAAATAAATATATTAATTGCCAAAGTTGAACAAGAAAGACTGGTCAAAGTCAAACAGGACAATAAAAATGGGACGGAGGGAGTAACAAACATGTGGCTAGGGGGAAAAAAGGTCTGATAACAAATTGCTAAAATACAACCACACACCATGTTTCATCTCACAAAGATACTATACCCCATTTAAATAATATATTTTTGTAGATGGTACTGTGCTTTCACTTACAAAGATCACTATAGATTTTTCGCTGTCGGATCGGGCTGGGTTCGTCGATCGGTTTTTTTTTGTTGTCGGAGCGATGGTGAATGAGAGAGGGAGTGAGAGAGAGAAGTGAGAGACGTTATGTATTATCCGGATCCATTCCATGTTACTTTTTCCTTACCAACACCAAACAGGCCCCAAAATTTTAGGTGAACAGGGCTTGAACAGATATAATGTTTTATAATTGCTTGTTCTGAATACAATCCACTACGCCCCCAAAAAGATGTAGTTTGTTAAAATAAGGGTGCTATGGTATAAACACCACCATTTACTATTTACTTTTATCAGCTTTTGTCCTTTATTAATTTTATATTAAATGCCAGCTTTTCATTATCACTCATATCAAAACACATTTATCTTTCTCTTTCATCTAACACTTCTAAGAAATTCCTATAACACTCGTACGTAATCATTCAAAATAAAATTCCGATCAAAGATCAACCACCACCACGTAGATCATCACAAACACCACCACTTTCGGAACACTGCTGCCATCAACTCCGTTCAAATCACCACAGGCGCCGCACCTCTGTCTTTAAACCCACCACTGCTGCCACCTTGTTCAAACTACCACGGCCTCGTTACCGCACCTCCGCCAAACCACCTTATTTTGATAAATCTTTCATAAAAAGCAGAAAAAGAAAAACTAGACAAAGATACTGTAAATGAAAAAAACACAAAGATAGTGGTGGTTGAAGCGCCAGAATGGTTAAAAATGATGGTGGTGTTTGAAATGCCGGAAATGGTGGATGTGGTTGAGATAAATCTAAACGATGGGTTGTGGTTGAGATAAAGTTAGATGGGTTGTTGTGGAGGTTTTAAGATAATGTGTTTTTTGTTTCGTGTGTGAGAGAGAGTGAAAATACAACTACAGAAAACTAAAAAAGATGTTAATCAGGTGTGATGAAAAAAGAAAAAAAATACAATTGTAGAGGTAAATACTCCAAGTCACTGAAATAGTGTGGAGATAGTGTGTCTTTCCAACTTTAGTGGTGTGAGAACCCACGTTGCCTAAAATAATGGGGCAAACTTTGTTCTTTAGGTATTTCTAATTTTTAACATCTTTTGTTGATGGTTTATATCAACTTCTACCTGACGTATTCCATGATTTCTGTTATATTGTCATGGGGTTATTTTATACTCGTATTCATATACCTTAGTATTCTAAGTTATCCAAACACCCGCAATCTTTTTTATCCTCACAAGACCAACATAAAAACACCTGCTCCTTCTTTTAGTCCTGGATTTGCCATTGTTCACAAGCAAATAAGTCCCAAGTTTGGCATCTCTAAAGACATAATCAAAGTTATATCACGACACGAACCAAGTCAATAATGTGTTTTACTGCATTACTGATTACTAACTCCCAAAATTTACAGTTATAAGTACATCAAGGATGCCAATATAGATTTTGTATGTTCTTTCAGTGCCTATAGCTAAATGTCGTTACAAGATCCACACAGCCTTATCGACTACATAGACCACATACGAGTTAAATATATTCACAAACCATAGCTGCTTGAATGCCAAGTGTTTACTTCCAATCTGCTTCTACAGAAATTTAGTGGTAAACGGAGCAGGATCGTCCTATAATGCTGTGTTTCATTCACAAGTTCAATAATATGCTAGGCATTTTTAAGTGCCCGGTGATGCATGGCCGGTTTGACTAGAGAGTATGATGAATGCACAAACAACTGAAAGTGAAAACACTGACACCCAAGTGTTTTCTGTGTACATTTCAATGGCGTCTGTGAAGGAAAAACGAGTACGACTCTCTGCCCAGTTTCTTATTCTATCTGCTTCTGCAGCATATAATGCTCGTCCCTGCATAATGAACATATTATAAGATTTTTATTGTGACCCATCAAGATATGTATTATGCATTATTCCATCAGTAAATGGTGCTAAAGACACAATTTGAACTATTATGACTAAGTTTAAGATTACTGATTTACCTCATCATCGAACCATCTCTTTCGTCTTAACCAGGCCGTGACCAAAGCAAGTAAAATTCTTGGAGGGGTCAAGTAATTAATCGCTTTACCACTTCCTTTTACAACCCGCATCCGTGGGACCAAAGTTCTAGCAACTGTCTCGGGTAGCTCACAGATTATGTTAAACATTTGCTTGTTCTGAATACTTGATCCACTGCGTTCCAATATATATTAAGCTTTTTATTACTTCATAGTACTCTGTCTAACGAGATAGATAGGCCACAATTTCGACTCATTTGATTAAGGACGGGTTGATTTGGGCCTTGATTTTCTCAAATGGGTCATATCAGAATTCTAACTAAAGGAACGGGTCAAACGAGTGGAAGGTTGCCCAAAGTTCAATTTTATTTCATAAAGATAGAGGTGGCAAAACGGGCGGGCCGGGCGGGCACGGGCACGGGCTAAAACGGGCACGGGCTTAAACGGGCACGGGCTAAACGGGCACGGGCCAAACGGGCACATGTTATACAAATCGCTTAATAAAAGACCGAAAACAACGAAATAAATTCCTTAAACGTAATATCTAATTTATATTAAAAAAACTTAAATATATTATATAAAAAAAAATTCTTTAAAACGATCGTAATGTTCTACAATTAAGAAAAAAAAAATGTGCCCATTAGTGCCCATTTAAGTTTTCAATGGGCTATATGTGCCCATTTCAAAAAAAGGAGGGGGCTAAATGTGCCCAAATCTTTTAAAAAAGTTGCCCATTTAGCTCATTTTTTTGCTTTTGGGCACATTTTGCCACCTCTACATAAAGACTCCCAAGTCGCTAACTGTAATGTTTTCAAATCACAATTAATGAATTAAGTATTTATACAACATATAGTTTTAATTGGCAAAAAAGCTTTTGTTGGTGAACCACCCTCGCTTGGCCCTTGTTGAAACAAACTCAAATTGTCTTTTTCTAACTCAAACCCTTTATGACCAGTTACCCAACCCACCAATTTTTCCAAACAATGGCGGAACTCTTTAGGGGTAGGGGAGGGTCCCGGCCCCCCTGAAGTTGCGGCAACTAGTGTAAATATTATACAGTAGGTTTTAGGGGTAATTTAGTTGTGAATACAAACAAATCTCCGATTCGGCCCCTCCAAAATAAATTCGGCCAAGTTCCGCCATTGTTTCCACATGTATGAGAAACACAGTCTAAGAACTTGAGATTCATATACCTCAACAGCAAGTCGGTCAGAACCATGCCTGGAGACGCCGTATGAACGCCAACATTAGACTTTTTGCATTCTTTGAATAGCGACGATTGAAGTTGTCTAAGACCACACTTTGTTGATCCATAACTGTGGTAAACCAAAAAAAAAAAAAAAAAAAAAAAAAAAAAAAAAAAGGAAAAAAAAGCAATCATCATTGCCACAAAAAAAAAGTAAAAAGCACCACCATGAGTTAAATGAATAAGAAACTTCATTTTGAATTTTGAAAATGGAGATAAAACGTGAAGAAAATGGTTAGAAAAAGAGCTTACACAGCAGTCAAAGGGGTACTCGATCCACCTGAGCCCGCACCATCCATGTTAAAAATATGACCTCCTCTATGCTGGTTACCCATGATACGCATTGCTTCACGTGTGCAAAGTATAGATCCGACCAAATTTGTAGAGACAATCTAATTATACCCAAAATGAAAAGAATAATTTCCATTATAAAAAGTAACAATAAAATGACATCAAGTTCCAGAGAAAATACAGATATAAAAAAGAACAAACCTGCTGTATATCTTCATCACTAAACTGCAACAATGGTCTGAAACCTTTGTTTGTCCCGGCATTGTTTATCTGCACATGCATTTGAGCCCAAAAAAAATTGGCATTAGAGAAAGTAACATAAACTATATGTCACCAGTGATAACTTACAGTAGAGGTGGCAAAATGGATGACATGTGGGTTTGGTAACGGGTCAAAACAGGTTAGTATGAGGGTTGAAGTCAAATAGGTCATTTTCTCGTAGGGGTCCAACTGTTTGGGTCAGGTGGTGGCGACCTGACAGCACCTATTCGTTTCTAAAATCCAAATAAATTATTAATGTGACCATATTAGATAGTAACATTTGATCCGTGTCAGGTTTAGTTATGGATTAATTTCATATATCACTTTAACCACTTGGCACACTAGAGATATAAATATATCTGAAATCAGCCCATTTAATTCAAAATTTCCATTTCAAATGTAAACTGTAACTGCTCACCCAAATGTCAACAGAACCTAGTTCTTCAACAGCAAAGTTAGCCAATTTCCGCACATCATTGGGGTCACAAACATCACAAGACGTGCCTACCACTTTTGCATAAGCTAGTTTTTTCGTTGATGAAGTCATTGTATTTGCTAATCCTACTTGTAAATTTTCCTCGAGCTCTTTGATTGTCATGTCAACAGATTCTTTGCTGTTCGTGGGAAACAACAAGAAAGGGACATGGCAAGTATCAATTAACAGTTTAACATGTCCATGCAATAAGCTTCTTATATATACTTGATGATTTAGAACTCTTGGCTATGAAAGTTACCCTCTTGAAGCAATAACCACTCGATCCCCTGAGAGTAAAAACTCCCTAGCAAGAGCTTTGCCAAGTCCTCTAGTGCTGTTTCAAGAAATTAGGCATTAACATAAGTGAATTGTACAATATATTCCTAAGTATGATCAAGTTAACAATTATCAATTCTGTCTTATGAGAATTGCATTGCCACTGTTAATTGGGCATACCCGTAAGGGTACGAAATCCTTAATATTTAATTATTACGCTTAGAAAACCCCCATTGACAATGATAAGGAAATCTTCCAGGACATCCACTGTTGGCTAATACAAGGTTTTTACCATGTTCATAAGCCAAAATCTTCAATTTTTTGGTACTAGCAATAGGTAGGACTCCGAAGGAGTAGTAGGGTTTTTTTTTTTTTTTTTTTTTTCCTTGGAGAAGCAAAGTATTACAAGTTGATCACTATATACAATATAAATTCACCACAATTTTCCCTAACGGGACTTGAACGCACAACCCCTTGGTTGGAGAACATCTCACACTATAAGTTCTTAACTACAAGGACATCCACTATTGGCTAATACAAGGTTTTAATTAGCGTATGCACTACTATTACAAACCATATTTAGGTATGCAGGTGCATACCCTTAGGCAAAAGCCCTTTTAGATCTACCCCAATCCCATAATGGAAAACTTTTCATTTTTCACAGGATGTCAAGTGTTTTAAATCATTTTGTATAGTAAAACTTTACGCTTTTGTCATAATCAATTCCACTATTTCAGCATATAACGAATATTAATGAAACTTAAACGCAATATAAATCAAAGTGTCAAGATTTCATCAATAAGAGGCATCTAAAGAGCTGAATACCTTCCGGTTATGACCACATTTCTTGGACCAGCACGGCTAACTTCATCTAAGACCATATTTGAACCAATCATGGTTCCAATTATTATGCCTCCAACCCAACTATACCATATCAAATCATTCATTTGACCATCTCCACCTTCATACGAAACCAATTGTTAATAAGATTGTCTTCTAAACATATACCTAAAACTTGTTTAAAACAAGATACATTTAGCTCATTTACTAACCTGACAAATTGAATCCAACTGTCAAAATAACACCAGTGCTCATCATGGTCACAATATATCTCCCTAAATGAAGAGCAATCTACACATTTTAAAAAAGAGGGAGTGAAAAAAGACAGCAAATAACATATCATTAAACCGTTACTCCTACTGAACCATTTGAGTGTGTATTTATGGGATAACATTTCGATCGAGTATTTCACTATAATCCATTATTCATGAAATCAACAAGCATATATATATTTTCATGGATTAACGATTTTATCATATTGGGGTAATATAAATGAACGAGAACACCAACACTGGTATGGGTATTGGAAATCACTAGTTCTAGGAGAGTGTTGACCAAATTCAGCCAAGTTGTCATTATTCTAGCAAGCCATGTGAGTATAAAATCAACATAAAAAAATCCATTATCCATGTGGTTTACCCAATTTGGCTGAAACCATCCCTACCGCAAACTACTGGCTTTAATCATTCATCCTAGCTAAAGTCAAGCAAAAACCATCCATCGAGATCACTTCACTTTTGCAATAGGGATGATTTCGGCCAAATGGACAACGGGAAGATTTTCTAGTCTACTCTACAAACAATCTAGGAAAACAACTATACAAGCAGATAATTCAAGTTACAAAAACAAATATATTATCACCACAGAAATCCAAAAAATTCAATCATTAATATATAACTAACCTTAGACAAATTCTCTTCCAACTTTTCCATCGAATTATCCTTAGAAAAAAACCAAGATTTCACATCTCCTAATAACTTACTATCATCAACTTTTTCATCATCATCTTTTTTAAATGATCTACATGGTTGCACACACAACCTTCGTCTAGAAACTTGTATTGATCTTCGGCAGAAACCAACTTGCACCGGCGTCCATCCGACAGTTCTTCGGTGACACTCACCCGGAACTGTCGGCAACTTAGCTACACTAGTCATTTAAGAAAAATAAAGTGTACGTCAAGTAGATTACATTTGGGTTTTTGAAGTTTTTTATTAAAAGAAGTTAGGAGAGTGTGATGACCACACGTTACATGAAGATGATCATCTTTTTGGCTTTTATATTCCCAAAATGCCCTTGTGCATGGCGACAAGGTTTTGACACCACCTGTTTTTTTAGGGTAAACTTGTCTTAGAGCATCACCATCGTTAACGGCATAATGCCGTTTTTGCCCCTAATAACGCCGTTAGTGGCGTTAATCCATTGGAGGAGGTGTGTTATTGCACGCTAAGTCCCTGCACGTTAAGCCTTTAACGCCCGTTAAAAAAAAAAAAAAAAAAAAACCTCAACGGCTAGTATCCGTTAGGTTTTTTAAAAAAAATTGCAAAAAACCCCCTAAACGGCTAGTTTTTATAAATAAATAAAAAAGTTCAAAAACATTTTTTTACCACTATAAATACGCAACTAAAACACCATTTTTTTGCACACTTCCATAATTCAAATTCACAATTTATATACTTCCTCTCACACTTCCATAATTCAATAATCAAGTTCGTTCATAATGGATCCAAATCAATTTGGTGAAATTCCTCTGCATTGGTAAGACGTTGATGACGAAGAGGACTTCCAATTTATGGCGTCCGCATACGAGTATCACCTTCAGTTGGGACAAGAAGAAGCATCTCAACATCCTACTCGTGCTCGTAGCCATATATATCGTGAACGTGAGATTGCAGAAGAACGTCTGCGCAACGATTATTTCGTTGAAGGTTGTAAGTATTCAAACCGGAATTTTCGTAGAAGATTTTGTATGAGCCGGAAACTATTCCTGCAAATAGTTGAAGGTATTGAGTCTTATACTTCCGATAATATTCCAGATCATTTTACTTACTTTAGGCAAATACCCGATTGTACGGTTCAAATGAGTTTAAGTGCTCTAATAAAGTGTACGTCTGCCATACGCCAATTGGCGTACGGCACCTCACCCGATGCATTTGATGAATACTTGCAAATGGGTGCGAGTACTTCAAAATTATGTCTTGATAATTTTAACAAATGCATTATTGATTTGTTTATGTCGGAGTATTTAAGAAAACCAACATGGGCCGACATTCAAAAACTTTATCAACAACATGAAGAAAACACATGGTTTCCCGGGAATGCTTGGTAGCATTGACTGTATGCACTGGGAATGGAAAAATTGTCCAGTGACTTGGCAAGGGCATTTTGCTAGGAGTGATAAAAAAAATACCCAACAATTATGCTTGAAGCTGTTGCTTCTCAAGATTTATGGATCTGGCATGCATTTTTTTGGATGGCGGGGGCGAATAACGATATTAATGTTTTAGACCTGTCTCCGTTGTTCGACGACATTCTTAATGACAATGCCCCAAGAGCACCTTATATGGTCAATGGAACTAGGTATGAACAGGGGTATTACTTGGCTGATGAAATTTATCCACAGTGGGCAACTTTCGTCAAATCCTTCACGGCAACAACTGACGAAAAACATACATACTTTAAA
This sequence comes from Chrysanthemum makinoi, assembly GCA_910596185.1. Lineage (NCBI taxonomy): Eukaryota > Viridiplantae > Streptophyta > Magnoliopsida > Asterales > Asteraceae > Chrysanthemum > Chrysanthemum makinoi. The sequence continues at coordinate 172,089,192 of OU343223.1, forward strand.
AGGAGACAAGAAAGTGCCCGAAAGGATATTGAACGTGCTTTTGGTGTGCTTCAAGGCCGTTGGGGTATAATACAACAACCGGCACGTCAATGGGAAATTGCCACGATACGTAGAATCATGTATTCTTGCATTATTTTGCATAACATGATTATAAAAGATCAAAAATTTGCATTACGTGACTATAACGAATTGTGGGTGGATCCGTCAGCAAATTTGAGGCAACGAAGATGGGTTGAAAGATGTGATACTCACAGTCGTAAGGCGAAATAAATACACGACCGACAAACGCATACCCAACTCCAACAGGACCTTATGGAGCATGTTTGGCAGAAGAATCTTGAACGAGATGGACAACAACAAGAGAGCGACAATGAATAAGTATTTGCTATGTTTTGTTATTTTTTTTCGGTGTGTTTTTTTATTTCGTTGTAATTTTTTTTTTCGATGTATTTTTATAATTTCGTATTGTAATATATTTTCAAATTTAATGTTATGTTTAGTTTAATAAATGAAGTGTTTGTTTTAGTTTAGGGGTTGAAATTGAAAATATGAAATGTTAAAGTTTAACTTGGTATGTTATTGATGTGGGTGTTTTTTGGGGATGTTAAGGTGAAATGTTAAAGCTGATGTGACGCTGACGTGGCTGGTGTTATTTCATAACTTGAGTTATAAATGTGTATGCTCTTAATGGGTTTTTCTAAGAGGTTTTGACACCACCTGTTTTTTTTAGGGTAAACTTGTTTTAATGGGTTTTTCAAAGATTGCTTGTTAGAATTGGTGATGTGTTTATTGTTGTTGTTTTTTATAAGTTTTGGTAACGTTATTTCAGAGTTGTCAGGATCCCGATTTTGATTTTAAGATTTTACAATTTTATGATACTGTAAAGCAAAATGATCTGGATTCTAGATAGGATCTTTGCAAGTTTAAGATTTTATAGGATCATGATCTTGACGATACGATCTTAAGATCTAGTTTGATCCGATCTTACTTTTCTCGAATTACAAACTAAAAAACAACAAATTTATGGGTTGTTTTTTTTTTTTTTTTGCAATTCAAAAAACAACATGTTAATCTTTTTAAACATGTCATAATGATAATTGAGAACAACATTTCTATGAAACATTCATTGTATTTTGTGTACATAATGTATAATAATTTGTGAATTTGTATATTATTTCAAAAACTATTAAGAAATAACATTAGAGTAGGATCTTAAGATCTCGATCTGATTTGACGATCACGACTTTGCAAAGACGAAAACGATTATAGGTAAGATCCCGATCTTGAAAATCTTGGTTTTTTGTATGGGTTTTTGAGGATGAAAAAATAGCTCTAAATTAAATAATTAATTTGAGAATTGCTTAGCTTAAGTATACTAAGACAAATAATCGTATGTAGTCTAGTAACCACAGGATGCGAGACTCAGAAGACATAATTCCTTGGCTTGTAAGGAATATATATTGCTAGACTAGAAGTCTTAAGTAGTTACAGTGATGCAAGTCGATCAGTTAAGAAAAATTCAACAAAAGACTTTCTCCATGTGTTCTGTTATCGTATGGTCAATGTTTTGGTGCCATTTTTCTATAATAGTCGTATCAAGGAAGATTTTATAGATAGATATGGGTTACTAAACCAAGAAAAGCTTATATCACATGGGTTTGTGGTCCAGTCATCGATTTAGGTTAAGATCGGGTTTTGTCTTATAGGGTTAGGCAAGGGTTTGGTTTACGAAAGTGGGCACATGATCAACTACTTGTTGATTTTCTCATACTTTGTTTTGTGTTGTTCTTAAATTAGAATTGCATGTAAAATTTATGCAAGGATACAATGAACTAGTGATTTTGGACTATATATAGTGCCAAATTAAAAGGAATTATATAAATTCAATATAGTGATTAAAATGAGCCATCTATTATTTATGTTGAAACGTTAATTAACTATCATCGTGCAATCTCAAATTCGCTAATAAACTTTTACCTCCTAAAACCACAAACATGTTTTATAAACTTATCCCTTATAACTTTATATTTTAGTGATAAGTCTTCAAGAAAAGAATGTTGATAGTTATCTTAACAACACTAATAAAAAGGAAAAGATTCTCGTGTCGCTGTTTCAATGCGGTGTATATATGATTGCTTCAAGCAAGTGCACTCTTTTTAAGCTGTGTCTTTTTTACTCTTTAGCATGGAATACAATCATTAAATTTGATTTACGTTTATGTATTTTGGATAATATTTCTTAAGTGATGTGTATATTTTTTGAACGAATATAATTATTAAGTGGGTAGTAGATCAATTGCAAAGTGATAAAAATTACAAAATGTAAATAGCCACTCATCATATGATATGTGTTCTCCTATTTATTTTATTCAAAAAATTCGCCCAAGGGTAAAATCGTAATTTTATTCGTTTTTTATTTTTTCACCTCAAATTTCAAACGCACATATCTTTTAAATAATAAACTTTCCAGAAAAACCGATTTCATCATAATTCTTAAAATTCAATACTCTTTAATTTGGTATAAATCTTGTTAAATATTCCAAACTTTTTTTTAACATATCAAATGAGTCTTGATTTTCTTGATATTTTTGTAATTTTCGACCCTATTTTTCACCTTCAAAATTGCCTAATCTTGAAATACTTGAAACACGAAAGTTGTAGACTTTGATTCACTCTTTACCCGGAATTTTGAATCACTCAAATACGATATGTTATGAGTGAGATATCGCACGTTAAAGATGACATTTTAGTTATATTTGTTGCACACAAGGTGTTTGATGAAATGTCTAGCTTAGATTTTTAGTGTTAAAATTGCATTAAATGCTCTAATTTTTGTACCACAATGAATCATTAATCATTTTATTAATGTAAGTGTCAAAAAGTGATAATCTTTAATCGCTATTTTTAAATAAATAAAAAATACTTCCTGTTTATCAGTTAGTCTTTGTTTAACAGTTAATTTTGTTTATCAGTTAATATTGTTCATTAGTTAATCTTGTTCAAGACTGATGAACAATATTAACTGATGAACAAGACATATTTATTACTAAAAAGAGTTGATCACCAGTTTAACACAACGTTCATCAGTCCTTTTTATTTTTGTTCATCATTTATATTACAATGTTCATAAGTTAGATTATGTAGCCCATCAGTATTCTAACAAAAACATCATAATGTTTATCAATAAAAAATTCATAATATTCATCAGTTGTCTAAAAGAAATCACAATGTTCATCAGTTAGAGTCACAGTGTTCATCAGTTCATCAATTAGTTGTTCATCAATTAAAAAAATTGTTCATCAATTCTCTTAAATTTTGTTCATCATTTTAACGATTTTCAAAAAAAAAAAAAAAAAAAAAAAAAAAAAAAATGTTCATTAGTTATGGTCACAATCTTCACCAGTTTATAATTTAGTTGTTCATCAGTTAAAAAAACCAAAAATAACAAAAGATGTATTTTGGTCTATCAATTAGTGCATTTGAATATACCTTTATAAATCTCTTTTAGGCATTTTATCAAACACTTTGTGTGAACTAAATATGATTAAGTTGTCATTGTTAACGTGCAATATTTCACTCATATTATATCAGAATTGAGTGATTCAAAAATCTAGGTAAAGAATAAGCAAAAAGCTACAATTTTCATGTTTTAAGTTTTGCATAATTAGGCATTTAAACTAGACAAAATTAGAGCCAAAAATTTCAAGAAAATCAACACCCATTTAAAAAGTTGAATTTTTTTTTTGCTCTTTATATAATTAGAATGCATACCAAATTAAAGAGAATTAAAATTAAAAAATTATGGTGAAATCGCTTTTTCATAAAAGTTTGTCGATTGAAATTTACATTTAAAGTTTTGGGGTGGAATAAAAAAAATGGGTTAAAAAGACCAAAATAGCCCATAACCGAATTTAATAATAAAAAAAGAAATGATTTGGTAGGGGACACGTGGCACTAGATGATAAGCATTGTAGACTTTTTAATTTCTATCACTTTGCAAATGATCCTAACTCTCATTAAGTGATGTGTTTATTTTGATCGCATTGATTTTTTATTAGTTTTGTTCAAAAAAATAAAAATTTCTTTATAGATTTGTCTATTAGTTGCCAATTGGATAATGGTTTGAATGCAAAAAAGTAAAATATAATAAATGTTAAGTTCGTTGAACTAAAAATTACATGTAACTAAAGTAATTTATATGTTTAATTATTGTGTATTAAATGTCTGACTGGCGTGCCATGACTGTTGTTGTGTGTTTTGGTTTTTGGTTATCGTTTATGATCTTATGTATTTACGAATGTATATTTGTCATAAATAAAACATAAAAGAAACATTGACCATCAATTAAACCTGTAAGATATAGGACTTCATAATCACATTAAAGCATAAAACAAGTGAGGCGTATATAAGTTTTAGAGAGAGAAAGGGAGATATTGTAGTGAGAGAAAACACATGGAAGGTTAGATTCCAAATGAACATCCAACCTTCTCCCTTGTGGAGAGAGGGCTATTTATACAAACTACTACGCCCTCCTACGGGCTGTGGATCAGGCATACAATGGGTAAAGACCCGTCCTTCCTCCACGGTGTTGCACTAGACTAAACTATGCAAATAACTGACTAACAACTAACATAATAAACGATATGTCTACGAGCTAACTTAAGCTAGATTATACATGGGGTGACCGATGCTTCACAATATATTTCTCAATTCCTAACAATCTCCCCCTAAGGGAGGTCACCCCATGAATTACATTATGAATCCTAGCAATCTATTTAATCTTCGATCTTGAGCTCGTAGACATCAACTCATCAACATATTCAAACATTGTGCTTCTGTGGTGATTTCACCATTGTCTAGCTATAATGAATATTTCGTGGAGGTTATGGAGCTGATCCACATTGATGACCTTTGAACTTTAATAGAGATCATCAGCCACATTTAATCTCGGCATCCCCCATTGTAGTGTTGTCAGCACATGATGTTGTGACAATTGGACCGACATGCTCACATTCTAGATCATGATGTATTCTCATAAGAGTAGCGGAAGCTTTCATTGATTCATGATATTGGTAGCAGCGTAGTAGAAGCATGGAGTGAGAATATCAGAGTCATTGATGCACTAATCATGATTTATTTTGAAATGAATGTGTAGTGTGAGCATGTGGCTATGGATTGACCGCTTCATTCTGATCAGCTGCATACGTCGGGTGTACCTGCATACAACAGTTAGCAATAAAGTGCACGAAAGTGTCTTTGATCACTTTTGTTGAATTGAGGTACACGGCCCACGGTTCCCCGTTGATCAGTACAAGTACTGCCTGTGATCAGGTATAATTCCGAAGAATTTCCTTTACAGGGTTTCGCAGCTGCTCTAGATGTTCTCAAACCGGAACGTCTCAAAGAAGACAACACGGAGTGAGTGAACCAGCGAATTGAGATTCCCTGATTGATGAAAAGAGATTTGAAAAACAATCGTGTATCGCTCAATAGAAATTGTTTTAGCAATACAACGAAGGTTTTAATGAGAATCAATTATCAATCATAAACACCTTTTATTTTTGAAATATTAGTACACAGTCGATGTGCTAAAGAAAAGAGTTTTTAAGCACAAAGACCGGTTTTTCAAAGGAATCCGTCAATCCATAACCTGAACCAGGATTGATTCAAAAGATTGAATCGCCCCATTGTTTCTGTTCAGTTGTCACATGGTTGATCTATTGGATAGATCTCACATGCCACCCACCAGGAGCTTGTTTGATGTTGGCTCCAGAAGGCTTTCCATCTTCATTGTGAATATGATTGCATATCACTCAGATGTTCAGGCAATACCACAAGGATAATGCGTAGGACTCATAAGATATAATCTCTCTTTCCACATTGTGTGAAACAGAGAGTCTTCATTGACAGTGTCCTAATGAGATTTATTTGATGATCTCGTGGTTCTAGACTCAAGTGTGCATATTTGGATCCTATTTCAGAGACTAGGGAGAGGATCTCCTTCTTCAATATCAACCATCTCTAAGAGAAAGTCGATAGATTATGTCGGTTCCCCGTAAGAATGAAACAAGTCATTTTAAGAGGAACTTGAGTGGTTTGGGGAGTTGTAGTGCAGTGCGTCACTGGGTCCATGACGTCTTGACTTCAATACCAGTGTTACCTTAGTAACCACCAGTAGCATATGTATTGAACCCGATTTCTGCCCTAAGGTTGAATTATTGGAGGGCTATTTCTTTTCACCCTTTTCACATTCATTTCTTTTTCATTCTTCAACCCCTTCAGTGCTTACCGAGACTTCATGACTAGAACCTTGTTGGGTTTATTCCAGTTCTAGCTCTATCTCAGTCCGCACTCTTCCCATTTCTCACTTTTCTCCTTTTTTCAATATACCTAAGGACTTCTACACTATCTAGTGGATTGTCCCTGGGTAGATCCCTCCGGTTCTGGCGGATCGTGGGAACAAATACCTAACCTTATCGTTCTTATATCACCATACATAAAATAAAGTTGGTCGGTCTATTTGGTATTGTTCATCTTTTCTCAAAACCAATTAAAAAATCATTTAGAAAAACAATCAAGATACTTGTGATACGAGATCAAAGCATTTTGTACCTTAATAGTTTTGATCATTTAGAAAAACTCCCCCTCAACATGTGCTTATGATTTAGAAATTGTTTAGCACATGGAGGCAGGAGGGCTTTGAAATATTTTCTTTGATCACAATTTTCATAGAAAAAAAACCATTTGATTTTCTTTGATAAATTCTCCCCCTCAATATGTGCATAAGATATTTGAAATTATTTTCACACATAGAGGAAAGAAATTTTCGAAAAACATCCACGATTACCAAATGTTTAGAAACCATTTAACACACAATCAAAGTACCTTATGTCAAAACATGGATATATTTGTACCTTGAAGATTTGAATTTGTTTTGAAATGCTCCCCCTTAATATATGCTTCGAGATTCGAAAATTGTTTAGCACATATTAGAGAGCGGTATTCACCTTGAGACAAAAATGGTTATCTTTTATCATCTTTCATATTTATATCACATTTTCTCCCCCGATCAAAAATTTCAAATCCTTTGAGATTTTGGATCTCAAGTGATTTAAATATGTATGAAACGAAACATTTGTTGGAGAAAAATATGTCCGGTTTTATATGATCTGAAGTTGACAACAGTGAGGTTCCCTTTTTAGACACAAAGGGAAACCTCAATACATAACCTATCACTATTACACACATTATAGTTGTTCATAGTTCATACACCACATTTTACACATAAAAAGTACACAACACAAAAACTATATCCAGAAGAAGTCTTCATTCAGTTCTTTGAAGCAGCATGTAGTGACCTTCACGAAGTCTACCACCCACAAAGCTTTCAAGGTTCTTTGAAGATCATTCGAGTCTTAAGTCTTCGCCTGATTGCAGCAATGAAATCTTCACACCTCTTTAAATCCTCATCAGACCATAATTTTGTTTTGTTCCACGGCTTCAGATCAGTTTTGATTTCTTTCACTCTAGAGTTTAGTTCTTCTTCGACCATCTTGAGAGTGCCATCACTGAATTTGTAGAGCTCGCACAATCTCATTAGCATGCGTATCCCGTATATGTCGGTGAAGATGACAGCTCTAAGAGTGTCCAGAACTCTATATTCGTGACAGAATTCATGTCCTGAGGCATCCCATTGCGGCCTTGTAAGGTTGACCCTAGTTTGGTAGCTTTTCATTCCTAGCTGAAAATCCTCAACCCTTTTTCGAATAACTAAGCCCCTGATCCAAAGGTTGACTGCAGCCGAGAGAGCCTTTTTCTCACGAACCAGAAGATGGTTAAGGTGTCCTTGTTGGTTCAGAAGGTAGAGATCTTCAAAGTCATTTGGCATCAAGTGTTTGAAGTCGTTCTCTTCAATAACATGTTCTTCAAGTAATCGTAGCCATAGATTGAGAAGATCTCTATGCTGATGACACTTAGAATGCGAAGCTTGGATCTAACACCTTTTCGTCTTTTGTCAGCTCCATGTCTCTCAATGTAGAATTTCTTCTTTTTGAACCACCAATGAGAAATCCCATATGAAGCGGCAATGTCATACTGTTGCTCTTTATTTGTCCAGAATTGATCCGGAACCATCTGTTCGAGACCTTGATCAGTGTAGGTAGTTGCTTTCATCTTTGATATCGATAAAGCTGGTCTTCTTTCAGAAGTGCGACCACATAGATAGTCCAGATCATGGTTGAAGAAGAACTCTGACTGAATGGACATATATCCAGGTTCACCGCCGAGAGGAAGATGGCTGTTCACATGAAACCTATTAATCTGCTCACTGACTTGATCATTCAGCATTCTATAGCATTCCTCCATCTGATATTGAAGCTGATTAGCATCCGAGTGGAAGACTTTAACAATTTCAAACGCTGGGCCTTCAAGATCTTTAGGAGTGATTGATGTAATTTCATTCTTCTCACAAAACCACTTTATAAAGCTTCCCATATCCCCTGTGAATTGAAGAAGAGAATCTTCTGCTGGTGCTTCATAGTTGGAAATAATAGTTGACGCCCAATTATTTTCTGGGTTTGTTGAATCAGACTCGGGAATGAACCATGAAGGTTCAGGAGTTTGAGGTTTATCTTGGGTAAGCCAACTTTGAGTAACATCCTTTGAAGGTGTAATTCTAGACGTTTTGATTCGTTTTCCCTCAATATAAGCATCCAACCAATCTTCTTTTTCTGTAACATTGGGGATGTGTTTGTTAGAAGCGTCATCATCTTCTGATTCAGACTCTTGAGCAACGAAAGACTCTTCATTTATTATTTGCTCTTCTGGAATAGTGGGGATGGTTGGTGTAAACCGGGAGTCGACGGTGGTCCATGCAGTAGACATCTTTTGAGATCTTTGACCACTTGAAGTACCGGTTTGTTTCTGAGTTGTTGGTGGTGGTGAAGGTGGGCTTGCCTTGTGAGAAGTGGTTGTTCCAGAAGATCCTCCAACTCCTGATGTGCCAGCACCACCAGTAGGAGGTGGTGGTGGTGACTTTGGACCTCCTGACATATCTTTTGAATCCATCTGAACTGATCTTCTTTTCTTCTTAGCCTCCCTTTCACGAACATCGACTACAAACTGCTCATAATCATCATGCCTCATAGATTCCTCGAGAGCCTCGTATAATTTCTTATGTGTACTGTGCAAGTGCTCTCCTGCCTCATACATTCTTTCTGAGAGAGCTGATCTCATGTCAGAGATCGGAAAATCTTTGAATCGCTGAAGTAATGGAGCCTTCATTGCCCATTCAACCGCATCTTTAATATCTGCTTCTATAGCCTTTGTTACGACTTCATCGAGATTAAGATTCTCCAGTTTCTTGACACGACTATCAAGATTGTTGACAGCTATAGGAAAATGTTTCTCAATAGTTGCAATGCGTAACATGGCCTCTTCAAGCAATTCCTCAGTTGTTTTAACAGGAGGAGGTGAGGCACGAGGTGGTGAGGCAGGTGGAGTGACAGGATCACTGATAGTGACAACATGTAGTGGATCATTAGCGGGTTTGGGTGGTGGAAGTGCAGTAGTCATAGCAGGTTCGAGAGTCGGTGTGATTGATGGAGATGTGTCAGCAGTGGAGACCTTTGGAGCCGACATCAGAGGAACAGTTGAGGAGTCTTGTTGAATAGTGACCGAAAACATGGACTGAACTTCTTCCTTTTCATTTGTTTGCTTGTCTGATTCGATGTCTGAGGGGCCGTCTTTTAAGAATTGGTCACCGTATGTGAAGTCAGCATCAAGATTCTTAAGTGAGGAAAGAGATCCTGTAGACATGTTTGTTTCTTCAAGACGCCTGTGTACTTCAGATCCCGGCTCAAGGTTCTCCTGTGGGTCTTTAAACGGCTCATTTTTATCACTTACTGTTTCAAGCACTGGGATCTCTTCAGTAAAAGGGGTCTCCTGATTTTCTTCCTGAGCATCACTGGACACAGGGGATTCAACCAATCTATCTGCCACATCAATGTTCATCCCAGATTGCTCTTGTGTAGAGGATGATACAACATCTCTTTTCTTGAGGATAAACTGGGTAGTTGTTTTGGGAGATGGTGAAGAGATATTCAGTAGCATGTGTGCAGCTTGTTCTGTTTCTCTTCCAACAATTCCTTTACCTTTGTCTTGTGTGACAGGATTGATTTGTCGAGGTGATGACTCTGGCTCTCTTATCGTGACTCCTCCCACTGGTGGTCTTTGAGACTCGTTCAGACTGTCAAGGCTTTGTTGAATTCCTAGTTGGAATGCAGCTTCGTCTTCATCAATCAACTCTGTCTCTCTTCCTGGAACCTTAGTTCCCTCATCATTACCCTTACCAGCGTCTCTTTTTCTCATCTTTTGCTTTTGTGAAGGAGAGACATTAGATACAGAGCTATCAGGTCTTTTGTTTTTCTTGGGAAGACTTGAGTATGTGGTTCCTGATTGTTTAGATTTTGATTGTATGGAAGTGGACTTAGGGATGTCAGCGGTTGTGGCGGAGGCTTTCTTTACATAACTCTTGAAGTAATCAGCATTCTTGATTCTATCATTAAGTAAAGCTTCAGGAACTGGCATACCAAAAATCTCCTTGTCATGTCCTCTGGAAATATATTTAATGTTGCCAAGAACGAATTCATCACGGCTTCATGCAGGCGGACTCGCTACGTGAGTTGATCCGGTGAGTTTGTAGCAGATGATGGATAATGAGTTTTGAGAATCGATCTCTGGGAATCACTCTTTTACCAAGACTTTTTCTTCCTTTGACTTTATTCTCAGATTTAATTCTATCAGAGATAAATGTGTCCAAGGACAAGATGAATTCTTCCCAGATAAGTTCAGCGAAGTCAATATTTTTCCCTTTGACTATTCCCCACAGTATCTGCATAATGGGAGCTCAAACTCTGTCTGTCCCTGATGTTTTACCGGTTAGGCATAGATTGAGAATTGTGACGATTGATCTCCATGGTTGATATATTTCCGCATTGATGAGTGATGAAATCTTGGTTATTCTTTTCGGGTATCCCAATTCGTCGACAATGTTTAAGATATCATGAATGGAGGGTGGAGTGATGAATTTGTTGGAAGGGTTTCTTGGTGTGATCTGTAGAGCATCCCTGAGTGTGTCAACCGAGATGTCATACCATTTGTCTTCGAGCTTACACGAGTATGACGCAGATATCTTATCCCAAGTGACTGTTTTCCAGAACTGCTGAAGATAGATGGATGGGATAGTGCAACGCTTGGTTAGGGCATTAAAGAAGTTGGTATCCTTCAAGATGTCGACAGCCAGACGGTAAGTTGGATTATGTTGCCCTCTATCTACATCTAAGTAGCAGTTGCTCTTAGCAATTGACACCCATTCCGCACGAGGAAGTAATTCTTCATCAGTCAGAGTGACAGTTGGTGCAGAGGCAGTAGGAACATCAGAGGATGTGATGTCAGCCATTGAGATCCGATAGTTACACATACAATACAAACCATATCCAGAAAAATAGTTAGGTTAAGACACTGATACACATTATGACCAATTTATAACCCAACATTTAGAGCTTCAAAAAGAAGGATATGAGATATATGGAGACATAGGATGCAACACTCAGAAAAATGTAATCAGTATGCAGAAACTTATGGGTGTAGGATAATATTTGGGAGAGGTACATCAAAATAGATAATACCAAAAGCAATATTGACAAAGATATATGTTAAATCACACACTGCAACTTGCTTTGGAACAACAATTTGAGCAACTCGCATGACACACCACGCATAAGTAATAGTTGGTAATCAACATGCATACTACAAGACATATGAGATACACTCGCATCCAACAACTCGCTTAGGTTATAGAGTAACTCGCATAGGATAACGTGAGTGATAACTCGCATACATTACAATGTATGAAGCAAGTCGCGTATGGCAACTCGCATGCATCAACACCCTTTAGTCAAACAATGGTTGGTCAACATATATATGCTAACTCGCATACATTATAGACATGAAGCAAGTCGCATATGGTAACTCGCATATGATGATAGATAACACGCATAGTCAACTCGCATAGGATACGTTGAATCTGGACATATCGCATAGGCGACAGGCAACACGCATACATGACAGTGCAACTTGCATATAGCAACTCGCTTTCAATAATAATCAATAACAACTCGCATTTAAGCACACCTTCAATGAACCATCAGGTCAACACGCATCCAAGAAATTCTAGCCAACTCGCTAATAAGAACTCTCCATGAACAACCCATTTAAACACTCGAACACATGAATATATATACTCAAACAAGATCACAAACATGTAAAGGACAATGCCAATCAACCCACTCAAATCCAATAGTAATTATTTATCCTAACCATTCGACACCCACAACACGCATAATCCAAAATAAACAAAAAGATCGAGCAGACATTAACAAAATATGTCATAACATTAAACAAATGCATCTAAGACTACTTTCAACATCAATTCATCAAAAACTTACAAACCTAGCGTCCAAATAATTGATCGAGATGAGAACGAGGGGACAAGATCTGCAGGGGGTTTAAGATAAAAAATGGTTTAAGTACAAATCATTTCAAATTGGTAAGATAAACATGATCAGATAGCAATAATGACCTACCACACAATCACCAATTGATAACTCGCTTAAAAGAGAGTTGAGAGAGAGTGGTTTTTGCGAGATGCGAGTTTTGACCAAGAAAGATAATGATTTGACCATGACACCCAACCCGCATACTTAGGAAAACACTTATAGCGAGTTGACACTTTTAGTCCCTCTACTTAGCAAAGTAACTCGCATACCAGGTACATAGATATAATGGGTTGACACTTTTAGTCCCTATACAAAGCGTAGCAACTCTCATACAGATAAAACATAGCAACTCGCATATCATAGCAACACGCATACAGATAAAAGAGCAACTCGCATTATATAAGGACTAGACTAAAATATCTTCACATAGCAAACCACCTTTTATCATACCAAGAATCATAAATTAACACCACATAGCATGCAACAGTCAAAGCACACAAATAAGAATGCAGATGATTAATTAAGCAATGTACTAAATCAACTAAAGGTGCACAATTCTCCCCCTCAATCAATGATACGAGATAGTGAGTAATCATTGATTGACATAGTATTATGAGATTACGACAGTGATTTCTCAAATAAAAACCAATAATAAGAGAGAGAAGTGTGTAGTGATTGTGGGTAACTCAAACGTGTTAGGTTTGAGCACCGAGATCGTTCCGAACGAGGGTTGAATGGAATTTCCAACTCACGTCGCGATTATCGGGATTTGAATGGGAAAAGGGGATAATTTGATGTTATCTAAACTACGGGATAAGGAAAGTAAATGGGACTAAAATCTATGGGGAAAACATGAGAATTATGGCAAACTACGCAATTCTACACTAAAATGCAAATACGGGATTAAAACGAAACGCGAATAAAATGCAACTACGTCTATTCTAAATCCTAAAAATAACCTAAAATTACTTTTACTCTAAAAATGATATATGAAAACTATTTATGAATTAAAACTAATTTTTAGGATTTTTCTTGATTTTATTAGGATTTAAAACTAAATTAAAATACTAGAAGTAATGAAAATTAAAGGGAAAATTATGAAACTATTTTTATAAAATCTAAATTAACTAAAGAGAATTTTCAAAACTATTTTTTTGTATTTTTCTGATTATTTTTCTATTTTCTATAAATTTAAAACTATTTAAATCTAATTAATTGGCTAAAAATTACAAAATAAGCTAGGAAAAATCTAGAAAAATTATTTTTTGCTTTTTGTATTTATCTTAATCTATGAAAATTGAAAATTTATTTTTTGGAACTTTTTCTGATTTAATTGCAATAAAAGCTATTTAAAAATACCTAAAAACTGTTTTAAATTGTGAAAAATACCAAACAGTGACTAAAAATTATGAAAAACTCAGGAAAATTCTAAAATATTATTCTAAATCTATGAAAAATATAAAAACAAAGGCTAATGTGAGAGAAATGAGGGCTGTAGTGTAAACTATTTTGTAATAAGCTAATGAAAATAAGCAATTAAGCTCTAGAATGTACCAACTGATTACAGAAGCTAGATTATACTATAACTACTCTAAATCAACTAATTACAGCTACTCCTAACACCTAATAAGCAGTCTACCTAGTTATTAAGCTAACTGCTACTAAAGCAAAACAGTGACATGGCCTCCTACTTTAAGCTGTTGCAACTGCTTATATAATAAGCTAAAGTGAAAACCAAAACTATGGTTCTCAAGACCACCAACCAGAGATTACATATCTAAAATATCAGCTCATAAGGACTTATGATGAAGAAATTAAAGATCAAAACAAAAGACTGTTTAGGACCGAAGCTAACTGATGCAGTAACAACATGGACAGAGAAGGGCTTATAGCAGGCCTGAATAAGCTACTCTAAAGGCTTCTAAGGAACTTTAAAAGGCATCACAAATCATAACTTTTCAAAGATCTATCCTAAATCTAACTTAATCAATCAAAATAAGCTATCATCAACTGGAATAATCATTAACTAAGCCTACTGCTGAATCAGTAAAGGTTGGGACAGAAAAATGGACTTTAGACAGATTTGCTTTTGACCTTAAAACACAATTTAGGACTGAAAAACCTTGAGACCTTGACTGAAATTGATTTAACATAAGATCCAAACCTTGCTGTATCAAATTCAACTAGAAAATTTACTTTAAACTTCAAATAACTACAAAATCCAAACACCCCTTAAAACATATCAAATGCATCCTAATTTCTGAAAACAAGAGAAACTTCAACTTAACTCAATCCAATACATCAAATAACTTGTAAACTCAACATTTAAGTAATCTTAAAACAGTATTTCAACATAAAATGATTTGACTCTCAAGTTTGACCCGCGTTGACTATTATCAAAAACTTGAAATTAAAGCACAATGAAGCTACAAACAGCTCACATAAGCTCTAATAAGCTTATGTGCACTAAATGCACAGGACTAGAGGCTTGAGAAACAGCATTTTAACAACAAACAAACTAAAAATGAAATTGAGACAATTAATGAAAAGTTGGAAATTAAACTTGCATTATAAAAACTGAGATTACAGGTTACATGTAATTAACTATTTGAAAACATAAAAAGACAGAAATTAAATGATCAAAATTCCTCTAAGACCTAAGGAATTAGATAATTCACTTTTGTGACTGAAATGGGTATAAATAGCTGATGAGGAAGCTTGGGATGCCTTCCGAAGGTTCTGGGAGATCTAATCTCGGCCTTTGATCATCCATCGCGAATCATCCAATCATTGTAAGCCCTTGGATTACTTGAGTGATGTGGCTGCTCCAATGAGAGAGCTCCTTTTGTCCAGCCTGGCAATCCTGTGACACACCCATGTGTCGACGTGGCGAGGCTTCTAGATGCTCATTAAGTACGGGTAAAAGATGTGACGTTCAGGTAAATGGGGGAGAAGGGATGGTAATAGTAAAAGGGTTTTTCCAGCTTTTGGGCGCGCTTGGGGTGTGGGTTGGGATTATTATAGGTTTGTTTGACTGGTTTATGGTTTGGTTTGACCGGGTATAGATAGTGAACCGGTTTAGGATAATAACCGGGTAAGGTTTGGGCTTTTGATTGGGCCTTTGGGTTTTATTTGGATTAGGATCTAAAATATATCCAAGGTTTAACATAGGGACTTAAGCTGCCAAATCTGAAAATATAGGGACCATAAGTGCAAATCCGAAAATGTAATCCAAGGGCCATTATTGTCATTCTCAAATAAACCAAGGACCGAATTTGTAAATTCTGAAACTCCAAGGGTTGATTTTGACAACTTTTGAAACTTGAGGGTATTTTCTGTCATTTGCTGAAAGTTCAGGGACTGTTTCTGACATTTCTTCAAACTATGATCAAATCTTCACAAATCATCCTCAGAGATTAGAAATATTCATAAATGCATAATTCTGACTTTCCGGCTCAGCTTAAGCTCTCTTAATCTCTCGTGCTCGGATTTACGTCTGATTTGGCTTCTTTTTGTGTGTTTTTACATATCCGTACCTGCACAAGCAAAAACTCAAGAAACATGCAAATGTTAGCAATAAACGGCTCTTTCTTGGTTATTTTGGGTCAGTTTTGATAATGAAAAGGTATGTGTTTAAGCACATATCAAAATACCCCAGACGAGACCATTGTCGTGTCCCCACACAATGCAATCAACTCACGCTTCTAAAACCAAGGATTTCAATCTCTTTCTACTAAACCTATGAAGAAGTAGCAAAGATTCCTCAAAAGAGATTAAGAAAGCCTTAATTCTAAAAACGCCCCGTTTACCTTATATTTCACATGTACATATTACGTTTAAGCACATTTCGGTTATGAGTGACGGTTTGCTGAACTTTCATGTCGATCAATAACTCCAACATTTTTCAAACGACACGTTAGGATCACGGAGTAGAAAACACAACACAGCGTGAAGTGACCATACGGATAGAATACATCGTCCTTGATTTTTCACAAGTCCCCAAACTAAGCGTAAAATCGAAATCATTGTTAAATATGATTCTAGATGCTAACACTACCCATGGAAGTTACTTGTGTAATTTACCTTTTGTTCCCATTTTCCTATTTGCCTCTAGAATTTTTTATTTTTTTTGTGAGAAATGAATTTCTTCAAATTTCTCGTTTCGATAACTTTTATTCTGATAAAGATACAAAGCTAAGTCGATAATTAGTTATCCGCCTTCTCTCAAGAACCATTGTCCCAAAAATGAGGTCCACATCAAGGAATTTATATTTTTTATTTTTTTCATTTTCATCATTTTTCATTTTTTTTTTTTTTTTTTTTTTTTTTTTTTCATTCACTTATACTTTTACTTATATGAGCTATGAACTACGGAGCTTCACGGGGTAATTCCAAGACTATAGGCTTCATGAAATGAGGATCCCGGCTAAAGATCCAAGGGTCCGATCTCGACACCGCAACTCATAACTTTACTTATTACTTTTCACTTATCACTTATTGCTTATTTATTACGGATCCTTGATGTGTACCCCAATTTTTAAAACAAAAATTCTTTTAAGAAGATAAAGAACTAACTATCGTCAAAAACTCGACATCTCTAATTATTTATTAGACAGATATGGGGTGAAACAATTTTGTGGGAACAAAAAGCCATAAGTACCTTCGATGGGCTCTAAAGAGAACCAACTACTCCACGCTTAGCATCTAAAATCATAAGTAACTCTATCATTTCTCGATCTCCGCAAATTTAAAATCCCAAATAATGAGATCCGCGGATGCTTAGCCGATAATTTTTAGATTACCTATGGTTAAGGGAACAAGCTAGGGCTCAACACGCCCGGTCAAGTCAGAATTCTATTCCTACTCTCACCAGCGGAAAGTCAACAAGGTGTCAAAACATATATTAACTTAGCAAATGCTTTGTCTAAATGAAATTAAGTCATGCATATTTAAAATCTCTCAGGGAAACTTGCAAATTCTTAGCCTTGTGAGCTAGAATTCGCATTTTATAGCTTCTTGTCTAAAAGACTAGCAAACTTTTCAATCAAAAAGACTTAACAAAAGCTTAAATTTTTTTTAAATTTTCTCATGTATAGCACAATTTTCTCATTTTCTAAGGAAAAACGGGGTTGCTAGAGTACACGACGAAAAACAAGCAAGTGCGGTCAAATCAAATCGAAGATTACCCTACCCCAGACTAGAACGAAACATTGTCCTCAATGTTTAAAGCAAGGGTATCACGAAAATCTAAAAGCCGTTTATTAAGTATGCTAAAAGATAAACGTTAGTCGATAAGATTTCGGATATCGGATTTCCATCAGCAACGATCATGAAACTCGAGTAGAGAAAAGACAAACTTCGAGCACGAGAGTCTTCATATCGGGAAAATCCTACACAACATCACAAACAACCAAACACGAGAAATCGAAGAGGCTAACCCCTTCACGTCACTTATTAGAAAATAGAAAGAAGATAGAAGGATAAGCATGGGGTGCCTCCCACGAAGCGCTACTGTTTTTCTTCAACGAGTCGCTAGCCTGACTCGTCCCCGAATTCATTTGTCCTTGGGGAAGAAAATGGTAGAGATACCAGGGTCAAAAATGGTGTCCTCATTCCCGAAAGAATGAGACTGGGTGGGTTGGGTGGAGAACAAAATGGGTGGATAAGGCATATCATGTAAGAAGGATCCATCATCCGGTGGTTTTGCGGGCGGACGAAAGGATGACGGATCAACATGAGAAAACTCCAAGAAAGACGGGAGCTCATGGTAAAAGATAAGAGGTTTAGGCTCACAAATGAAGGCATCCATCCGAGGATCCTTATATCCAGAAATGATTTTAACAAAAGGCTCATCAATGCATATCCCGGGTTTAAAGATCTTGTCTTCACATGCGGGCTCAACGGGATAAAGGATGGTGGACTCGTCAGAGAAAGGGGAGTCAATAAAACCATCAAGAACAACCATATCCCCCTCGGGATTATTAACAGCATCCTCAATACCCGGTGGTATTGGGTCATCAAAAGTGAGAGATGAATCAGCATTCTCAATGATCGGGTCATTCGTAGAATTATCGGAAATATCGTTCAAAACCTTGCTCATATCAACCTCGAAGTAGAATCGCTCAAGAATCGGAGGATAAACATCATCAATAGTGGGACTGCCACTAATCTCTTCATCAAATCGGAAAATCTCAAGCTCGGGAGAGAAATCACTATCTTTAACGGAGATAGGATGCGAACTTGAATTATCGTTAAGGGCTTCAATCTTGGAAATGAGAAGATAAACATTCGACAATGTTTCTCGTAATGCTTCATCCTCGATCTCAATATCATTAAGCTCAATCTCTTCTTCTTCAAAATCATTCTCTTCTTCTATATGGACGGGTTCAGAAGGTAAATCGTCGACAAAATCGATGTCTCCATAAGAATCATTATCGGAATCGGAGAACATCTCAACATGATCATTCAAATTATCAAGAGAAGGCTCATCACAAATATCAACAACCCCAGACTCTCTTGGGATTGGGATAAGGATCTCAGCATTAGACGATTCCGTTTCCGGAATAGTACTAAGATGCTCATCCCCCATTATGAGAGAGTCAACGGGTTCAATAATGTCCGTAGAAATATGATCATCGACCTCTTCCAAGACGTCACTTCTCTCAACCGGTGTGAGAGAAGGGGAAGGGTCGGAAATTAAAGGCTCAGAAACGGGAGTGGGATTGCCACTCGGAGGAGTATAATCGTCATCAGAATCAGAATCGTAATAATAGGTAGTTGGACGATGTTGGATTACTTTTGCGGCTTCTTCAGCTAATGATTCACGATAGGTCTTCTGATGAGGATCTTCTTTTCCGTGGGTAAATTTATCAAGAAGATTCTTAAGATCACTCATCATTTCCAGAAATTTTTGATTAAATTCTTCAGAACATGGTGAAAGTTGTGGTTGAATTTCTTGGTATTGTGGAGGTGGGTTATAAGAATAATCGTAATTGTCACAAGGAACTTGCTCATAAACAATCGGATTCTGCATCTGACAATCGGAATTAACGTGCGGACCTCCACAATACTCACAACAGTATGATTGTTGTGACGAATAAGGGTAAGGTTCATAACCAAAGGTTGAATTGTTAAATTGAACTTGACATTGAAAACCTTGGTGAGGACCACCACAGTACTCACAAGAGTATGATTCCGGCTCATGGTACAGAGGTTGGTTAGGAAAATCGGTTGTCTCATAGTTAGGATTGTGGTGAAACTCGGTTCCAGATTTTCCATTGCTACAAGCGGAACAATTCCCACCATATTCGGGTCCGCTGCACCATATGCACAAGAGCTGATACATCGAAGAATTATCTGGATAAGAGTTAGCTATTTCCACCATTTCCGTGATAGGCTCTGATTCTTGAACGGGAGTCATCTCGGGCTCAGAAACATATTCCATTTCCCTCACCGGAGAGGGAGTAGGAATCGAGGGTTCTCCAATTATGTCATTATAAAGAGCACTCTTTTGTTCTAATCGTGCATAAAGACGGGCGAGATCTGGATTTGGATTAATAAAATTCTGGCATACATTACAAAATCCTTCTCGACAATTATTTCCGCACCAATCACATATACATTTCAAACATCGATATTGATTTTCTTCCATACGGCTTTGGCAATGAAGGCAACGATGATAAGAACATATCTCGGGTTGTGGCGGATGGTCAGAAACATTTTTAGAGTCATCTCGAGATTGTTTGTCGGCTAAGTCGCACCAATAGCAAGATTTTTTAGAACCGGGGTATCCACATCGCTCACATACACATTCTGGATTCAAACAACAATACTGAGTTTCTTTCATACGGCCTTTGCAATGAAAACAATGACGATAATTGATTGTTTCCATGGGAATTGAACATATAGAGGGTTAAGGAGAAAGAATTATCGGGTTCAGAGGATAAAAGAAGAATATTTTTGGGTTTTTAAAACAAATTTTGAAAAGGAAAATATTTTTGGGTTTTTATATTTAAGAAAATGTGGAAAACACAATATTTTTGTAACCTTCACGTCAATCGGTGCTCGGTAGCTCTCAAAAGTACGCGCAGCGGAGCGGGAACGAAGAGTGGATCGTTCTTCAGTCTGCAATTTAATGTCAAGACTTTCCTTATACCCCGTGTATAGGTTGTACCTTCAAGGTGAGCCGACGTAACAATTAACGTTCGGGTTTGTTTTGTTGGTTTTTTACTTTTTATGGTTTTGCAAACACTCTAGGAAGAATGTTTTGGTTTTTAGATGTTTTTGGGTTTTTGAAAAAGATATATATACAAAAACAACGGTAACTTCACTCGGGGAAGGATCTTCAAATGCACGCGATTCGAGACGGAATACGAAAACTCGCTACAAGCCCTCCCCGGCAGCGGCGCCAAAAATTGATTTCTCAAATAAAAACCAATAATAAGAGAGAGAAGTGTGTAGTGATTGTGGGTAACTCAAACGTGTTAGGTTTGAGCACCGAGATCGTTCCGAACGAGGGTTGAATGGAATTTCCAACTCACGTCGCGATTATCGGGATTTGAATGGGAAAAGGGGATAATTTGATGTTATCTAAACTACGGGATAAGGAAAGTAAATGGGACTAAAATCTATGGGGAAAACATGAGAATTATGGCAAACTACGCAATTCTACACTAAAATGCAAATACGGGATTAAAACGAAACGCGAATAAAATGCAACTATGTCTATTCTAAATCCTAAAAATAACCTAAAATTACTTTTACTCTAAAAATGATATATGAAAACTATTTATGAATTAAAACTAATTTTTAGGATTTTTCTTGATTTTATTAGGATTTAAAACTAAATTAAAATACTAGAAGTAATGAAAATTAAAGGGAAAATTATGAAACTATTTTTATAAAATCTAAATTAACTAAAGAGAATTTTCAAAAATATTTTTTTGTATTTTTCTGATTATTTTTCTATTTTCTATAATATTAAAACTATTTAAATCTAATTAATTGGCTAAAAATTACAAAATAAGCTAGGAAAAATCTAGAAAAATTATTTTTTGCTTTTTGTATTTATCTTAATCTATGAAAATTGAAAATTTATTTTTTGGAACTTTTTCTGATTTAATTGCAATAAAAGCTATTTAAAAATACCTAAAAACTGTTTTAAATTGTGAAAAATACCAAACAGTGACTAAAAATTATGAAAAACTCAGGAAAATTCTAAAATATTATTCTAAATCTATGAAAAATATAAAAACAAAGGCTAATATGAGAGAAATGAGGGCTGTAGTGTAAACTGTTTTGTAATAAGCTAATGAAAATAAGCAAATAAGCTCTAGAATGTACCAACTGATTACAGAAGCTAGATTATACTATAACTACTCTAAATCAACTAATTACAGCTACTCCTAACACCTAATAAGCAGTCTACCTAGTTATTAAGCTAACTGCTACTAAAGCAAAACAGTGACATGGCCTCCTACTTTAAGCTGTTGCAACTGCTTATATAATAAGCTAAAGTGAAAACCAAAACTATGGTTCTCAAGACCACCAACCAGAGATTACATATCTAAAATATCAGCTCATAAGGACTTATGATGAAGAAATTAAAGATCAAAACAAAAGGCTGTTTAGGACTAAAGCTAACTGATGCAGTAACAACATGGACAGAGAAGGGCTTATAGCAGGCCTGAATAAGCTACTCTAAAGGCTTCTAAGGAACTTTAAAAGGCATCACAAATCATAACTTTTCAAAGATCTATCCTAAATCTAACTTAATCAATCAAAATAAGCTATCATCAACTGGAATAATCATTAACTAAGCCTACTGCTGAATCAGTAAAGGTTGGGACATAAAAATGGACTTTAGACAGATTTGCTTTTGACCTTAAAACATAATTTAGGACTGAAAAACCTTGAGACCTTGTCTGAAATGGATTGAACATAAGATCCAAACCTTGCTGTATCAAATTCAACTAGAAAATTTACTTTAAACTTCAAATAACTACAAAATCCAAACACCCCTTAAAACATATCAAATGCATCCTAATTTCTGAAAACAAGAGAAACTTCAACTTAACTCAATCCAATACATCAAATAACTTGTAAACTCAACATTTAAGTAATCTTAAAACAGTATTTCAACATAAAATGATTTGACTCTCAAGTTTGACCCGCGTTGACTATTATCAAAAACTTGAAATTAAAGCACAATGAAGCTACAAACAGCTCACATAAGCTCTAATAAGCTTATGTGCACTAAATGCACAGGACTAGAGGCTTGAGAAACAGCATTTTAACAACAAACAAACTAAAAATGAAATTGAGACAATTAATGAAAAGTTGGAAATTAAACTTGCATTATAAAAACTGAGATTACAGGTTACATGTAATTAACTATTTGAAAACATAAAAAGACAGAAATTAAATGATCAAAATTCCTCTAAGACCTAAGGAATTAGACAATTCACTCTTGTGACTGAAATGGGTATAAATAGCTGATGAGGAAGCTTGGGATGCCTTCAGAAGGTTCTGGGAGATCTAATCTCGGCCTTTGATCATCCATCTCGAATCATCCAATCATTGTAAGCCCTTGGATTACTTGAGTGATGTGGCTGCTCCAATGAGAGAGCTCCTTTTGTCCAGCCTGGCAATCCTGTGACACACCCATGTGTCAGACGTGGCAGAGGCTTCTAGATGCTCATTAAGTACGGGTAAAAGATGTGACGTTCAGTAAATGGGGAGAAGGGATGGTAATAGTAAAAGGGTTTTTCCAGCTTTTGGGCGCGCTTGGGGTGTGGGTTGGGATTATTATAGGTTTGTTTGACTGGTTTATGGTTTGGTTTGACCGGGTATAGATAGTGAACCGGTTTAGGATAATAACCGGGTAAGGTTTGGGCTTTTGATTGGGCCTTTGGGTTTTATTTGGATTAGGATGTAAAATATATCCAAGGTTTAACATAGGGACTTAAGCTGCCAAATCTGAAAATATAGGGACCATAAGTGCAAATCCAAAAATGTAATCCGAGGGCCATTATTGTCATTCTCAAATAAACCAAGGACCGAATTTGTAAATTCTGAAACTCCAAGGGTTGATTTTGACAACTTTTGAAACTTGAGGGTATTTTCTGTCCTTTGCTGAAAGTTCAGGGACTGTTTCTGACATTTCTTCAAACTATGATCAAATCTTCACAAATCATCCTCAGAGATTAGAAATCTTCATAAATGCATAATTCTGACTTTCCGGCTCAGCTTAAGCTCTCTTAATCTCTCGTGCTCGGATTTACGTCTGATTTGGCTTCTTTTTGTGTGTTTTTACATATCCGTACCTGCACAAGCAAAAACTCAAGAAACATGCAAATGTTAGCAATAAACGGCTCTTTCTTGGTTATTTTGGGTCAGTTTTGATAATGAAAAGGTATGTGTTTAAGCACATATCAGACAGCTAAAGTATGAGATTGTAAAAACAAATAAAATAAAAGGTTATAATGGCTCTGTTCGAATTTCATCTAAAATCCCGTGTCATTGTTGAATGACATTTCTAGGACCGTAGATGTTATCGATGACAGAAACTAGAGTAAAAATGAGTGAAATAGTAAAAAATATAAAATTTGTATATATATAAAAATAAATTTGTATATATATATATATATATATATAAATAATATTTTTTTTTATTTTTTTTTTATTTACAAGACTTAATAAGTACGAGTCCTGAAAAGAGGGGATCAGGAGTCAGAGTACGAGGTATATCAATTCTGACAAGCTACCATTCCAGAGTGAGCATTCTTCAGTTCTGATGGAAACCAGGTCATGATGTTCATGAATGAATTGAGCATTATACCTAAAAAAGATTGAGGACACTTTGCACTAATAGCACATGTAGTATTGCAGATAGGTGGGTTAGTGACAGGTAAATCCTCAATTTTTGATGTAGTACAGTCAGGTTTAGGAGTATCATTAATGGACATCTCGTTAAGTTCAACATTCTTGAAGATTTTTCTTGTGGGGATCCACCTAAGACAACTTCTAGGTGAGTAAGTCCGTTTGGTACCCGTAAACTTAAAGAGTCTACCAGTAGGAATCCACTTAAAACAACTGCTAACACCGTTAGATGAGGCTAGATTCCTGTTTTGACCATTGGTCCTTTTGCATTTAATTTGCTTCTTAGTGGATTGGTCTGTCATTTGACTCCTTAAATTCCTGATCATAGATTTCTGAGCCTTCAGCTGGGAATTGTCATTCCTCAAGTTGGAATGAATTAGTGAAGTGACTGGTTTCGACAAAACTATATTTTTTTCAACTTGGGAGGCAAGCTTAGATTTTGATGATTTAAATCTTTCTGTCTTAAATGCATTGGGCTGCCTAGTTACAGGGCGTTTAGTGGCATTATGAGCAGTTGATTTCTCCAATGTTGATGGTTTTGCGAACTTAGTATTCACTCTATTTCCCGTATTTTTTCCTAAGCTCATTTTTTAAAGCAACGATAGTGAAACTCTTATCCTGAATTTGGGTTTTGAGGGCATCTATGTCAGATGTCATGGAGTTGATTTTATCTATCTGTTTGGTCCTACACTCCAAAGAGTTCTTCTTCAAGGATTCATTTTTTCTTAGCAAATTAGCAACACATAGGGCTAGTTCCTCATTCCTAGACTTAATTGCATCACAATCATCATAGTTTATAATGTTTAGACCTGAATTCATGTTCATTTGAATGTCTGATATTTGTTTTTTCAGATTACAAATGGTTGAGTGTTTGTCTAGAATCTGGGTTTTTAATTGATTAATTTCAAAAAATTCACGGAATTCTGAGAATTCTGGATTTGTGCATGCATTTGAAACAAGAGAATTTTCTTCCTTTTGCTGTAATGCAATTTCCAAGGAAATGCAGTGTTTTTCAAGAATTGAATATTTGCAAGAAAGTTCATCAAATGCCCTTTTTGAAACCATATCATTAGTTTTAAAACATACAGACTCAGTCTGAACCATATCAATTTTATCAGAATCATGTTTATCCATAAATTCAAATGGTTTGGATACGTTACCAGATGCATTGTGTTGATCATTCAAGAGTAGCTCATCAGATGACACCTGATCATCCATCGGTCTGACACTTGCATCTTCATTACTTGTACTAAGCGTCAATGAATTTCTGACAATTTCTGGCTCCTCAATCTCAGATTCTTTGCATTCATCGTCAGCAGATACATCATTTGACGCCATTCCAATTTCATCGCAGTAATCAACTGATGGTGTTCTACATTCGTTCAACTTTCTGATCACAACATCCCCTGATAGTTCACAATTATCTTTCAGTTGTTCCAGGACTTCATTGTCATTTGCTTTAGCAGCTTCCTCAATATACATCTCCATATTATCTATTAATTGGATGAATGTATTGATGAATTCCTGAATTTCCATTCCAGTATGCCTTTATAAGGAAATACCCGTCAAGTGTTGATCAAAATCAGCAGAATATTCCTCATTGATAAATGGTTGGAATTGGTTGTGAATCATCTGGAGTGCAGCAATGGAATCATCCTTCATTATCTTCCCTTTGATGAGCTGGATCTTCAATTGTTCTAATTCAAGCAACACTGTTCTCTTCAATGTAGGTAAGTCCTGACGGAAAAGAGCACTGCATGTTCGATCCATGGATGTGGATAAAACTTGTGATATATGAGAATGAAGCAGTAAATAAGGTTCAATACTGCATTCAATATGTAATTGTTGCTGAGGTTCATTTGGGTTGGACTCAAAGTGTGACGGGTTTAGATCATCATTGGTTGAATCTGTTAAGGTCAAGCATTCTGAGTAGTACATACTTTGTCTGCAGTCCACTGAGTCATATAGTTTGAGCACATTAGAGATTACTGGATCAGTGGAGTAAGCCATGAATGTTGGACTTTACGGGATTTTATAATTCTTCGATTAAACCGGGAAATAGATTCTTTCACGGGATTTTACAAAATCAAAAGAACAACCGTAAAGTGTAGTAAAAGGAAGTGAAATGTCTCAATAGACAAGTCGCTAAATAGCCAAAACGCTTTAGTATCAACTCGCAACACAATCAACTCGCTTAAATAAACAAGTCGCTTTAAGAATCAACTCGCTTAATAGCAAGTCGCAAACAGACACAACGCGCTTAACCACCAAGTTGCTTAAACTAACTCGCTAGCTATACAACTCGCTTAATAGCCAAGTCGCTTTAGAACTCAAGTCGCTTAAAGAAACAACTCGCTTAGAACCCAAGTAGCTTAAAAGGTCAACTCGCTAAATAGCCAAGTCGCATATACCAACTCGCATCCAGTAACGCACCAACTCGCTTCGAAGAAACAAATATCCGAGACTCAACTCGCTTTGTACAAAGTTCACAAATAACCACTTTATCAATCAAAAACAACCAAACCACAATGATTTAAGCCTTCCAATTCAAAACATAAACACATATGATGATCCTAAACATAAAAGTACAAGCAAAATTCAAACTTTAACACTAGAATTTGTCCAAATGATTCAAACTCTCCTAAACACTTAATACCCCAAAAACCTTATGAAATCCACCAAAACAAAGAGCATGAAAGATGAGTGATCAAACCATGGCTCTTGATACCAATTGTAAGATATAGGACTTCATAATCACATTAAAGCATAAACAAGTGAGGCGTATATAAGTTTTAGAGAGAGAAAGGGAGATGTTGTAGTGAGAGATAACACATGGAAGGTTAGATTCTAAATGAACATCCAACCCTCTCCCTTGTGGGGAGAGGGCTATTTATACAAACTACTACGCCCTCCTACGGGCTGTGGATCAGGCATACAACGGGTAAAGACCCGTCCTTCCTCCACGGTGTTGCACTAGACTAAACTATGCAAATAACTGACTAACAACTAACATAATAAACGATATGTCTGCTAGCTAACTTAAGCTAGATTATACATGGGGTGACCGATGCTTCACAATATATTTCTCAATTCCTAACAAAACCAACAGAGCAGTTAGAAATACGAAACTTGTGTAACCTTGCCATGACAAATGGTTGGATCGATGATGTTACACCCCGATTCCTGGTTTGACCGGAATTTACTCTATTTCTAAAACTTTGACTCGGAACGTTTGACTATTACCTTTTCTCATTAAACTCTTGACAAAACCATGACATTTAACCTTTGATAATTCTTATATAGCATTTACTCGATAACTTCTTTAATCAATAACGTTTAACTAAAACAAAACGACCATCTGAAACTGTATATCGGGCTGACGCCGTCGTCCTTTAAGGTGCGACGCCGTCGCCTTTTAACAGCGACCCATAACACGTTCAGATAACACGCGACGGTTCAGGGGGTTTTAAGCCCGACGCCATCCCCACTGGGCCAGACGCCGTCGCCCATAAACTGCAACGCCGTCAAGCCTACAGGCCTGCACATTTGACAGCAAAACTGCACTATACCAATTTGTCCATTTTGACACAAAAGATCATTTGACTCTTATAACTTTAAAATGGGTAAGAAATATAATTTAACCCAAACACTCCAAAATACTATAATGACTATGACCTGTACTTGTCAATTGACGATACATTTACAAAACCATCAAAGACTCCTGGGGGTACAAACTTATCACATGAGCTCGGTGTGTACCTAGCTCCTAATATCATATTTAGTAACTTCCTTGATCAAACCATGATCCAACATCCAATCCAAGCCATAGCACTTCCAATACACATGAACCTACAAGAACATAGCAACTATAACATGTAAGCGATTACGCTTAGTAAGTAATTGGTTAATACATGTTCAATATATTCATCATTACATAATATACATCACTACCATATAATCAAAACATGCAACTATTCAATTAGCACATAAGACATCTAACACATACCCTAGCCATTCAATAATTCCAAGACATATCTATATCCATCCAATATTAGGTATCAAGGTCAACACACCTTTAAAGTATCTATAAACACTTAGCACAACATTGTAATCATATACTATAACAGTTTAATATTAAACACATAGTAACCAAGTTACTTACCTTAGCTAGCCAAGCTAAGTTATTATGAGATTATCATCATCTTCCATCATCTCCATCATCAACATCATCCAAAGCTAACATCCTTAACACATAATCATACTATACTTAAAACATCATCAATTAACTATAGCTAAGGTTTATATAACCATTTGGCTTACGTAAACAATCTATAATCATCATATAATCATATATTGATTATGTGATGATCCAACCCATAAATTATCTATTTTACCTTCAATTCAATTAGAGGGGTTTCACCGAATTACACTATAACATCTTAATTAGTGATTAAGACCACAATTACCCAAAACCCCCAACTTGGGTACATGAACTATAACTCTTAAATTTACAATTAAATACAATTAGGGATGCTTACTTGCACAAGGATGATAGATACTAGTTTATTACTTGATTGGGAACACTAATCCCATCCCAATTTGATCATCAACATTGCCATCATTTTCCCTCCATTCTTCTAAACCGACATTCACCAAAAAATGACCAGGAACTTGGAGAAGTCTGGATTTTAATACATAAAGCTTTCTTCATTGTAAAGCTATTTCACCATTTGACACTTTTGGTCCCTCAAGCCTCTTTCTTTCTATTTTGGCCACAAGACACTTATATTAAGTTTACAATGTGGCAACTTAGGTTCCCCTTCATTTCTATAACTATAACTTAACATTTGTTAATTATTAGTTTGACTATCGGGTTGACTAGTCAATCTCGTCAAGTCCTTATACCACATTCAACCACGGTGGGACCTGTTGATATTTCCGGGATAGGGGTGTAACAATTCTATCCCCCTTATTTAGATTTCGTCCTCGAAATCTCTCGTCTATTGCCATCTAATACATAATTTAAATTTCACACCGTGTCACATAAACAATCATTTAATCAATTTATTGCGAAGATTTCATTAATCTTGCAATTTAAGGCCCATTATAACATAACTAATCTCTATATGTATCTATTCTTCGTCTAATTTCTATAATCAACACGTCATTATGTCACCCGAGACATAATTTATTCAAAACCCATCATTCCAATTAGTCAATTCTTTTTCTGTTACAATACATACTTGATCACCTTTATATTGTTTTGACTTTACTTAAGTCAAATTCAACCAATACTTCCATATTTTATCAAAGAATTTTTTATAATTTCAATAATGATATTACTATAACACATGGCTATTGTTATAACGTATTGTTATCACTAAAATATTCTCATAAATTTCCTAATTTTCATGACCATTATGGCCTTTTTCGTGTTACCAAATGTCCCCAAAGCATACTATAACTCATTCAATCTTTTTAATTTCATACAATTTATGATCTCCACGATCACTTCCAAAACATATCACATCATCATTAACGATTTCATTTATTTTATTTAGGCTTCAATTTTCTATAATTATAGTTTACATAACGACCCTTACTTAGGGTCCGGCACAAGGTTCCTATTCCACCTATCATTTCTCTTTTGACGTCTAACTAGTTTTAGACTTTCGTTCTCTACTCTACTACCCTTACTCATGCCATGTCGGAAACACATAAGTCTACTCATTTATACTTCTTCATTTACATGGAGAGGCGTCCCAAACAATGTAAATCAAGAAATATAAACTCGTAGTTCGGTGATTCATAATCTCTCTACTTAAATGAAAAGGCGTCCCAATCCACTTAAATAAAGAAATTATAAACCATCCTACCTATACACTCCCGACATAACACTAATACATATATGTAACACACTTTAAATTTCAAAATTTTCATTTCTTAGCATTGGATCCTTTTTTACTATAACGATTCTGGATGGAGCCACCTCACATGCCGAGGATATAAGCTATCTTTGCCGGTGGATGCAATTTAATTTATCCCGAAGGACTTCTATAACTTTCTCTTGCCAACTCGTATTATAACACATCCAGTAGGATTCACTATAACTTATCCCGAAGGATTACTATTACATATCCCGTAGGATTTTTATAACAATAACTGTAACATATTTTGAGTGGCCTGTAACATCACGCTATAACAACATATAGGATCCAAGCCATTCTCATTTTAACATATATATTAACACATCCATTTTCATTTAACCAATACAATCTCATAGGGCTTATAAGCCCGCCTTCCATATTGACACATTCACTATGTGTTTAATTATTTCATTTTCTCATTGACCCGTCAACCCTCGTTTGCTATTTCCATATTCTTACTTTTACCACTTTTAGTCTATTTGACTTTATCCGCATGTAAACCCTTTATAAGTTTATTCCAAACACGCTCATTATCTTTCAACACAAGCCATCATGTCTCATTTTAGTTATTAGTAAGTAAGCTATTTCATTCTTATTTTTCGATATCATTCTATAACTTTTACATTCTTAGACACTTAACTACTTATGTGTCAAACTTTCACTTTACAATTTCACGTGTATTACAACATACTTTAATATTACACTATAACATGTATATTACTTATTACATTCTATAACTTACAATTTCCCCATCTCCAATACCACGATATTGGCTACCCATTAGCCCTTCACATAATAAGACCATAGGTTGGTCATTAACACAACACGAATCTTATTCATATTTGCAACTCCAACTATTATAGAATTCAAATTATGCCTTCTATAGGCATTCGCTCCTTTTGTATCATCTACTCAAATCTCCTTATAATTTCTATACCAATTAAGCACACAAACATATCACACCCATCGTCACCATCCAAGGTGAACGGATTATAATTATCTATCGCATCAATACTATAACATACAATTTACACAATCATATATATACTTACCGACACTACCAAAGTGTACGGTGTTCTATAACTTAACACATTTAGTCCGTCATGGACTCTTGTCACATACCCCAAACCAATTCTATACATGAAATTACACAATCATATAACATTCCTCGGTAATCTAATTACCTCTACAATATGGTCTGCCATGGACCTACACAATTTACACAATAACACTATAACATATAAAACATTTTCACTTAGCACAAATTCATAATTCATTCTATAACAATCACATACATTTCCGCTTACTTAATTCCGCAACTAAGAGTTGTTTAAGACTAGGCAACATATAGTGGAAACCTAATTCACTTAAACCGAAGCTCTGATACCAATTTGTTACGCCCTAATTCCCGGTTTGACCGGAATTTACTCTATTTCTAAAACTTCGACTCGGAACGTTTGACTATTACCTTTTCTCATTAAACTCTTGACAAAACCATGACATTTAACCTTTGACAATTCTTATATAGCATGTACTCGATAACTTCTTTAATCAATAACGTTTAACTTAAACAAAAAAACCATCTGAAACTGTATATCGGGCTGACGCCGTCGTCCTTTAAGGTGCGACGCCGTCGCCTTTTAACAGCGATCCATAACACGTTTAGATTTAACACGCGACGGTTCAGGGGGTTTTTGTTGGGTTTAGTAAATACCCAAACCCCTTAATCTAGGATTTGAATAGAAAATATCCCAAGTGTTTAGACCGTTAAACTCTAACAGGTCACTGAGTACATAGTCTCTCAGTGAGCCATCTTCAGGATACTCAGTATGAGGCGAAGAAGAAGTCTCTCCACTCAGTAAGGCGGAACTTAAAGGGTGAAGACTGAGTCAAGAAAAAGATGGTGGATTCAGTGAGTGATGACAATAACTCACTGAATCCCTAAAACTCCTTTCCAACTACTTACACTGAAGACAAACTGAAGTAGAAGACTAAAGGATATGAAGACTGAAGAATGACCGGGATAAGGCGGGATAAGTTTGAATCAGATAAGACGAAGTCCTTATAAACCAAAGTCAACTTTCCCTGAATGGCAAACTATCAGGCTCAGTGTCATCACTGACCTTTGGAAAGCAGCCTTGTCTCTTACTTAATATAGTCTTTGTAAACAGAGACAAAATACATTAGTATTTTGTCTTTTGTAAATTGTCAGTTTGTCACTTAGGAAAGAGTTAAAACTCATACTTGTATAAATAGCATAAGAGATGGAGTGAAATATTTAAGCTTGTGAATTGTAAAAACACACATACACGCAAGCCATCTTTCACTCCTCCAAATACAACTTAATCCCTGAGATAGCTCAGTGAGTACTTGTAGTTGTGCTCAGACTTAGCCTGAGCTTCGTGAGGAGTTACACCCTTTGTCATTTTAATCCCAAATACTTTTACGCAAGTACTTGGGTAATGTATTCTTGTTTGATTCATTTCTAATAAAGAATATTATGTTGAAAATTATTCAGTGTGTTTTATTTACATCTTATCAGTCATAGATTCACTATTAACTTGTTTTTAAATACTTAACTGTATTACGATAGTGAATAAGGAACAACAAGTGGTATCAGAGCAAGGCTGATTATAAAACCTTTTTTAAGACGCTCTAAAACGTTTTTAAATCAGGATCCTTATGGCTGAAATTGATGTACCCCAACTAGTCGACAAAAAGGGTGGAGCTTATTTAGCTGTTGCCCCTAGACTTGAAGTTGGTAAATTTAACAAATGGAAAAAGCGTATGCTTTGCTATTTGATTGGGATGGAACCTTATTAAATCAAGTGTATAAATGAAGGTCCATTTATCCCAAAGACTTCTGAAGGTTTGCCTAAACTTGAAGCTCAGTGGACTCAGGATGAGAGGAGAGTGGTCAACCAGGACCAAAGACTCAAAAGTATCATCATATCATGTCTTCCTGATGATATTATGGAGTCAGTCATAAGTTGTAGTACAGCTAAACAAACCTGGGATGACCTGGTCCACAGTCATGAAGGTCCTTCTAATACCAAGGAACTCTGTCTCAAACTTACACCCGATACAAAACTTTGCTAAATGAACTGTCAAATGATGGTGTTAAGTTGTCCAAACATGAAATCAATGTTGGTTTTGTCAATAGTCTCCCTGAGTGGTGTGAATTTCTCTCAGGGTCTCAGGAATGCTAATCATATCCAGAATCTTGAACTTCCTGAAATTTATGGGAAATTTGTCTATGAGGAAAACCTCATCAACAGACGATACCCTGACTTAAAGAAGTATCAGGAAGTCAAGAAGTCCCTGACCACCACTTCAACACCAATATCAACTGCTTTTTATTCTAACAGTGTTGTTCAAGATTTTCAGGAAAATTCAGATGATGAGCCTGATGAGAGATCAAGTGAGGAGTACCTAAATGACCTGAACATTGAATTTTAGGAAAGGGCACTCCTTGCTAACTCTCAAAGGTTTATAAAAAGAAACAAAAGTTTTTCAAATGCTAAATCAAATGAGGACACTGAATGCTTTAAGTGTCACAAAAAAGGTCATTTTGCAAAAGACTGTTTTTCAAAAACAATTTATGAACCCTCTGACAAACCATCAGGGTCAAATCAGTCTTCAGGCTTTAGCAAATTTCAACCAAAAATCTATCAGTCTCATCAAAACTTTCAAAACAAATCTGATCAAAACAAAACTGTAGATTTTGAAGCTAAGTACAAGAAAGTCAAAGCTAAGCTTGCATTGCTTTAGGCCAGTCCCTCAGAAACAACAAACAATGTTAAATCTGTGCAGGGTAAAAACAAAGGCCTTGTTTCTGAAACCTTCGACTGGGATGAAGAGCCAGTCTCATCTGATGATGAAATGGTGCATGTCAGTGCACTGATGGCCCTCTCATAAGAGGACAAGCTAGCTGTTGGGAAAAATCATGCTAGGAATGGAGAATGGGTCAACATCACAATGAAGAAGGTAAACATTTTACTTTCTATGGATGATTACTCTGATTGGCAGTCTTATATGAACTATATCAATGTTGACTTTAAGTTTGTAGAAGAGCAACGATTAAATCTTGTTTCAAAATATAACAAGCTAACGTTTGAACTGAACAAGTGTAGGGATGAACTGCTTCTTTTAAAACAAACTAAGATTAAGGCTATCACTTTGCAAATTCAAAACACTAAACTAGTTAAAAAAAATCAGGCTCTTCAAGATGAACTTAAGAAAGAAAAAGATATCATTGACAGTTGGACAGCTAAAAATCCAAGGGTCTTTGATGCTGTGGGTGCCCCCAGTAGCAAAAAGAGAGTCATAGGTGAAGACCATCTCCCTGACTCTCACAACAAAGACCTGAGTCCAAAGCCAGTTGTGTCTGGTGGCATGATTACCAATATGTTAACATCTCCCAAGCCCAGTGATTGGTTTGAACGGGTTAACCCTGAGAGTAAGCTTCTAAATTTCGATTCTGGAAGTGTAACATATTGGATTTCACAAACACATCAAACCATGATCAAATGGGGCGTATACAATAAGGTTTTAGAGAGAGAACTAGTTAGAGGTTTGGGAACTTAGTGAGAGAAAATGAAAGTATTATTATGAGCTCCAACCCTCTACCTTGGGAGGTAGAGGGTATTTATAGTCTTGTACAAATCGCCACCTACGGGCTGTGGATCAGGCATACAGTGGGTAAAGACCCGTCCGTCCTCCACGGTGTTACTTAACTAACTACTACTTAACATTAAATAACTACGACTACGAGCTTTCTAACGATTACATATACTTGAGGTGACCGACACTTTAATAACTGGATTTACTAAATCCTAACAATCTCCCCCTAAGGGAGGTCACCTCAAATTACAGTGAATACAAACAGATATTATATTAAGATTGTTCTTGGATTCTTGTTAATGTTCTTTGCTCAGTAGCCCGTAGTCATTGATTCTTCATTTTTGCATGTTTGGTTAATCCAAGTGGAGGTCTTTAACTGATCCACGTGATAATGAGTTTTAAGCCAGCATTGAGATCATCAACTAACATTAATCTCTGAATCTTCCATTGTGGTGTTGATATTATGTGTTGTTGTGACTTTTGGACCAACATGCTCACAATCTGGATCATGATATCTTCTCATCAGAGTAGTGGAAGCTTTAGTTGATTCATGATATTTGCAGCAGCGTAGCAGAAGCATGGAGTGAAAATATCAAAGTCATTGATGCACTTATCATGATTTCTTTAGAAATGAATGTGATGAGTGAGCATGCGGCTATGGATTGACCTCTCCATTCTGATCAGCTACAAACGTCGGACGTACCTGCATACAACAGTTAGCAAGAATTGAGGTACACGGCCCACGGTTCCCCATTGATCAGTACAAGTACTGCCTGTGATAAGGTATAATTCCGAAGAATCTCCTTGACAGGGTTTCGCAGCTGTTCTAGCTGTTCTCAAACCGAAACACCTCAAAGAAGACAACACGGAGTGAGTGAACCAGCGAATTTGAGATTCACTGATTGATGAAAAAAGATTTGACAAACAATCGAGTACTGCTCAATAAAGTGTTTTTGCAATACATCGAGGGTTTTCGAGAAAAATCAATTATCAATAATAAACACCTTTTATATTTCAAATATTAATACACAGTCGATGTGCTAAAGAAAAGAATTTTTAAGCACAACGACCGGTTTTTTAAAGGTATCCGTCAATCCATATCCTGAACCAGGATTGATTCATAAGTTTGAATCGCCCCATTGTTTCTGTTCAGTTGTCACATGGTTGATCTATTGGATAGATCTCACATGCCACCTACTAAGAGCTTGTTTGATGTTGGCTCTAGAAGGCTTTCCATCTTCATTGTGAATATATTTGCATATCACTCAGATGTTCTGGCAATACCACAAGGATGGTGCGTAGGACTCATAAGATATAATCTCTCTTTCCACATTGTGTGAAACAGAGAGTCTTCATTGACAGTGTCTTAAAGAGATTTATTTGATGATCTCGTGGCTCTAGACTCAGTTGTGCACATTTGTTTCCTATGCCGGAGACTAGGGAGAGGGTCTCCTTCTTCAATATCAACAATCTCTAAGAGAAAGTCGATAGATTATGTCGGTTCCCCGTGAGAATGAAACAAATCCTTTTAAGAGGAACTTGAGTGGCTTGGGAAGTTGTAGTGCAGTGCATCACTGGGTCCATGATGTCTTGTCTTCAATACCAGTGTTACCTTAGTAACCACTAGTAGCATATGAATTGAACCCGGTTTCTGCCCTAAGGTTGAATAATTGGAGGGCTATTTATTTTCACCCTTTTTTCATTCAATTCTTTTTCATTCTTCAACCCCTTCAGTGCTTACCAAAATTTCATAACTAGAATCATGTTGGGTTTATTCTAGTTCTAGCTCTATCTCAGTCCGAACTCTTCCCATATCTCACTTTTCTCCTTTTTTTCATCATACCTAAGGACTCTACACTATCTAGTGGATTGTCCCTGGGTAGATCCCTCCGGCTCTGGCGGGATCGTGGGAACGAATACCTAACCTAACCATCCTTATATCACCATACATAAAGAAAATTTGGTCTACTATTTGGTATTGTTCATCTGCCATTGGAACCAATTGAAAACCATTTGAAAATCAATCCGGATACTTGTGATATAATATCAAAGCATTTTGTACCTGAATTGTTTTTGATATTTTAGAAAAAGCTCCCCCTCAACATGTGCATCATGTATTTGAAATCGCTTTGGCACACGGGAGGCAAGAGGAAGGTTTCACTTCTTTGATTTCCATTTTCTTAAAGATATCAACATCACTTTCCTGATCAAGATTAGTATTTTCTATTGTTAAGGATAATTTTGGAAAGGATGAGGTTTTCAAGAAATTGCTCCCCCTCAATATGTGCATAGAGATTTGAAAGTGTTTTGCACATATTAGGGAAACCTGCACTATCACGTTTCAATTCTTTGTGGTTTAAAAAGATGCTCCCCCTCAACATGTGCATGGAAAATTTGAAATTGCTAAGTTGAAAAACTTCAAAACCACACTTTTCAATCTATAACAAGCTCAACCACAGTGATTCAAGCTTTCCAAATCAAAACCCAAGCACATACAATGATTCTAAACACAAAAGTACACTCAAAATTCAAACTTTAACACAAGAAATGATCCAAATGATGCAAAAACCACTAAACTTTTTCAAACCCAAAAACCATATAAACCACTAGAAATCCAAGGATATGTAAGAGAGATAATCAAACCATGGCTCTTGATACCATTTGTAACATATTGGATTTTACATACACATCAAACCATGATCAAATGAGGCGTATACAATAAGGTTTTAGAGAGAGAAATAGTTAGAGGTTTGGGAACTTAGTGAGAAAATGAAAGTATTATTATGAGCTCCAACCCTCTACCTTGGGAGGTAGAGGGTATTTATAGTCTTACACAAATCGCCACCTACCGGCTGTGGATCAGGCATACAGTGGGTAAAGACCCGTCCGTCCTCCACGGTGTTACTTAACTAACTACTACTTAACATTAAATAACTACGACTACGAGCTTTCTAACGATTACATATACTTGAGGTGACCGACACTTTAATAAGTGGATTTACTAAATCCTAACATGAAGAATACTAGAGCCTGAGAGTCAAGCTCTTAAGAGCATGCTTGGACTCCCTGATGTGCCAAGTAGTACTGAACACATCTCTGAGTCTGAAGCAGAGTCTAATGCACCGCTTCCAAACCTGAAACCTCTTTAAGGTGCTGCACCGAGCTCTGAGCTTACTCCAATGCAATTCAATCCTCATTCACCAAACGAAAGGTCTGGGGACTTGGAACAATCCTAAAAGACCAACAAAACCAATCCAACAAGAATCTACTCCCACCGAGACTTCCACATCTTCACCCCCAATCGACCGACCAAATTAAGCAACCGACCGAACTTGTAGGAAGCCGAACATAGATGGAATCCATCGAAAAAGATCCTGATTCAATCAAGGAAACTAAATCAGCCTCCTCTAGTTCATCAAAGTCAAAATCCACCAACAAGCCCAAACAGAAGTGTGATCTATGCCACTATACCAGTCATACCACCGATAATGCTATAGAATCCTTTTTTGTATGATCTGCAAAAAGGATGATCACAGAACTTCTGATCACTTACGATATGTAAGTTCACTCAGTAAAGAAAACTATACCAATGTTGGTCATCAGTATGCTTCAACCTCCAAATCTGCTCAAAAGTTTAGAGCACAACCATTTCCTCCTTGCTTACATTGTGGCTTTAATGATCATCATCCTGATGATTGTCTCATGAACACATGTTGTGATATCTGCGGAAATCCAGCTCATGAGACATCCCAGCATGACAGTGTCATCCAAGCAAGGAGAAGTTCCAACCTTAATCACCGAAGTCATCCTCAGTCTCCAAATGCAAAACTTGTGGTAGCACAATGTACTCAACCACTGACCATGAGTCAATTTCCAAATTCAAACAGACCTATAGGCCCAAGCCCACTAGTATGTGGGTCAGCAAGAGAAACTAATTTAGTTTACTATTTGTGCAAAGACACACCAGGGAGCCTATTTGGCATCTAGATAGTGGATGCTCAAGAAGCATGACTGTGTTAAGGAGTATCTGCACAAGTATGTAAAGGAACCAGGACCCAAGGTAGTATTTGGTGATAACTCATCATGCCCTACTGAAGGTTATGGTTCAAGATATCTGCAATGGAATAGTCTTTTCTAGAATAGCTTATGTCAATGGTCTCAAATACAATCTCATCAGTGTCAGTCAACTCTGTGATGCAAAGTACATTGGCAATTCAATGACAAGCAAGACACCATTTTCAATGCCAACAAAGAAGTTGTTTTGATAGCCCCTAGAAGAGATGATGTTTATGTCTTAGACATGTCAACACTCAATCAAGATGGAACTTGTCTCTTTATGAAATCGTCAACCGCCGTGGCACAAAAGACTCTCTCACTTAAACTTCAAAAACATCAACAACTTGGCAAAACAAAAAAGGTCCTTGGCTTACCATCACTGGTTTTTGCAAAAGATAAACCATGCTCATCCTGTGAAAAAAGGAAAACACCACGAGCATCATTCAAAACCAAACAAAATTTCTCCATAAAAGTCACCACTTCCCGCATATGGATCTCTTTGGACCTCGCACCCAAGATCAATCCAAAGCATTGAAGTATACACTTGTCATTGTTGATGAGTTTTCAAGATACACTGGGGTATCTTTCCAAAAAGAGTCGGGTACCGATACAATAATGTCATTCATCGAAAAGTTGAAAACCAAAATGACATTACCTGTTAAACAAATCGAATCCCATAACGGCAATAGAGTTCAAATGAAGAGCTTGAGAATTTCGTGATGAAATGGAATCTTCCAAAACTTTTCATCTCCTTACACCCCGAAAGCAAAATGGGGTAGCTGAAAGGAAAAATAGAACTCTCATTGAGGCTGCTAGAACCATGTTACACTCAAAACAGAACTCTCATTGATTATGTAGGTAACATTATCAAAATATTTCGACCAAGTACCAAAACAAAATTGTTACACTCAAACAGTCAATCATTGTCAAAAGACATAACAAAACCCTATATGAGATATTCAAAGGTAGACTTCGATGTCGCCTACTTTCATGTGTTTGAATGTCTTGTGTTTATTCATAACCACAAGGATCATCTAGGCAAGTTTGATGCCAAAGCTGATGATGGATACTTTCTAGGTTACTCACTGATCTCCAAAGCCTTCTGTGGTATTTAACACTAGGAGACAACAAGTTGAGGAAAGCTTTCATGTCACCTTTGATAAGAGTTCGAGAGAGCATCGTTCACCAACACCTCCGGAGGCAATAGGAATTGATAACTCATCGGATGTTCATAATGATTCTCAGGGCTCACGACTAACTCACCCCGAGTTCTCTAGTGACCTCTTCAAGCTCAGATCCTAGACCACAAAGTAAGTGGAAAAAATCTCGTGACATTGAGCTTGTAAACATCATTAGAACCCATCGGGGCATGCTTACAAGAAGCATGGTCGCAAACTAATCAGAAGCTTCACAAAGAAATGAATGTCTATATGCCTGATTACTTATCGTAAATAGAACCCAAAAGTGTCACTGAGGCTCTTAAACACCCAAGCCGGGTTCAGCCATGCAAGAAGAACTTCAATAGTTTGATAAAATAAGGTCATGACCTTGATAAAATGTCCTCGAGGATGTCAATGTCATAGGAATGAAGTGGGTTTCGAAACAAAACTGATGAAACGCAACGGCATTAAAAACAAAGCCGACTTGCAACCAAAGGTTACAATCAACAAGAAGAATTGCCTATGATGAGACATTTGCTCATGTTGCAAGAATGGAAGCTATCAGGATCTTCCTTGCATATGCTACCTACATGAACTTCAAAGTTTACCAAATGGATGTAAAAAGTGCATTCTTGAATGGTGAACTCAAGGAAGATGTGTATGTCAACAACCTCCCCGGATTTGAGAGTAGTGAATTCCGACTATGTCTACAAAGCTTCATAAAGCCACCTCAGATGGACTAAAGCAAGCTCCGTGGCATGGTAGTATGAAACTATCTCTTCCCGATTCAAAACAAGTTTGTTGAGGAAAGATAGAAACACATTGTTTATCTACAAGATAAAACAAGATGTGATACTGGTCCAAGTATATGTTGATGACATCATCTTTGGCTCAACAAATTATACTTTTGCAAACAAATGAAAAACTAATGATAAAGAAGTTTGAAATAAGCATGATGGGTGAACCTCACTTACTTTCGACTACAAATCGCATAAATCGATAAAGGAATCTCCATCACCAAGATAAATATACCGAAATCTCTTTGAAGAAATATGAGATCTGATCATTGCCTCAATAAGACACCAATGGTCCCTCATAACAACCTGGACCTCGATCTCACTGAAAATCACAATCAAACCCATTCGAGGATTGTTGGCTCACCGATGTATCTAATCGCCTGCATTCTACATACAATTCTCACTGTCTAATAGCAAGATATCACCCAATCCCAAAGAATCCCATCTCACAAGCCCAAAAGAATACCGATACCAAGGGAACTCAAGCCTTGGACTTTACTATCCAAAGTGCTCAGTGGTTTGATCTCAAAGGATATTCCGATTGATTATGCTGCGGCAACATGGACAGAAAAAGTACCTCGTGGTCCTGCCAATTTCGAGGAAAAATCGGTTTGTTGGAGTGCTAAAAAGCAACAATCTGGCTATGTCTTTATCGGCCGGTATGTGGCTGGCCGCAGGTGTTGTGCCAATGTTTTATGGATAAAAAGTCAACTCAGTGACTTTGACATCCATTACAAAATGGTACCCATCTTCTCGTGATAACACCGCTATTGCAATCTCCAACAACCCATTCTTCACCAACCAACCAAACACATTGATATCGATATCGTTTCATCGGGGACCACATAATGAAAGGAGACATAGAACTTCATTTCATCCCTACTGAATATCAACTTGCCGATATCTTCACCAAACCTTTAGATGAACCTACCTTCAGAGATGAAGTCGACCGAATGCTAGACATTGAAAGTCAGAACCAAAATCAACCCATCTCAGAAGTTTTTCTCTAAATGGTTCATCCTCTCAACAAAACCCAAAACAAATCTCATCAATGAGTAAGACTCATTCAAGGACCCCGACAGCTGATATTGAGCATTGAATGAGTAACTAAATGCTCCAAGTATCAGCTACTTAAATGTCCCAGTCGGGTAACTATGCCAATTTAATATAGGAATATATATCTCTTGTCTTATCGTCATCTATGTCAAGGGTCCCTCAAAACTTACCTCATCCCGCTTGGCATTAAATGCCTCCTCTCACATGAAATATCCATGGATATTTTATTATCTAAAAAGTGCACTTTTACTGTGCAATGCAACTGTTTCCTTTAAAATAGGGATTTTACTGAGGGTAGTAGAGTGATGGCATTAAATGTGGAAATTCAAAACGTTTTCAAAAACTGACTTTACAAATCCACATTTGTGCATAAACTACCCCTCTCATCACTCTATAAATACCCCTCACTAAATCATTAAAACACACACAAAGTATTTCTACAACAAAACTCTGTCAAAATACTCTTTCAAACCCTGAAATATTTGTGTTCTACAAACCTTTTTAGAAAAATCTTCTTTGTAAACATTTACAAAAGTTTTTAATCACAAACTTAAGAGATTTAAAACTCTGATCGTTCTACCAAGATCTTTTTTTCAAAACCCTAAAATCTTTAAAAGGAAATGGCTAGAACACATCTCTTCGCTTGCATCTCACTGGGTAGGGGATTTAAGTAATGTTGAATTTAAAACTAACAATGTTATAGGCAATTTTGAATACCCCCAAAATGTCCCAAACCTATAAGGACATAATGAAATTTTTATTCAACTACCCACTAAAACGGCCTTTGCTTGTCCTCTATACTGCACCAAAACCTCCTAAGGGAGTTTGGGCAACAAATTGTGGCCTTTGACCCAACACCCTCTACTGATGAGAATAACCTTAGACCACTTAGGTGGAGTATCTCATCGTTCAGTTCTTTTTAACGGGGAACTACCCCCGACTATAAAACTTTGTACTTCAACAAGGTTAGACTATAATAATGGAGTCTATGTTGCCCATCCCTAACCCACCACGCTTAAGGATGGGTTAAAGCAAATTGTTTTAGATCCAAAGTTTTTACGAACCCTAGTCACCAAGAAGAATTCATTTCGCTGGCTTGGAGGATCCTGCTCACTTTTGTGATTCGTGTCCTCTATGGAACCACTCATCCAATCGAAAAGTTAACTATATTCAACTGATGATGGCATACCGCTGATGAATGGGGTCACTTTAATAT
Organism: Chrysanthemum makinoi; assembly: GCA_910596185.1. Classification (NCBI taxonomy): domain Eukaryota; kingdom Viridiplantae; phylum Streptophyta; class Magnoliopsida; order Asterales; family Asteraceae; genus Chrysanthemum; species Chrysanthemum makinoi. The sequence continues at coordinate 172,132,463 of OU343223.1, forward strand.
TAGGGAGATCATTTATAGCGATCTCAGAAACGCTATAGAGCGAAACTGTGATGAAATACATTAGTGAGATCATTTATCAGTTGCAATTATCCTCGGAACAAAAATATTGTGCTTACCCGCATCCTCGAAGTCAATCTAATTTCAAAAGGACCTACCCTTTTCACTAATATCTAATTGACGGACCATATGGTTGCCGTGAACAACCGGTAGGGACTGCAGGTCTCCAACCTCAAGCCCAAAAGAGAGGGAAGTCTCGTGACTGGGACTAAGACCAAACCCAAGTCTCGGCCTCGAGGCTTCAGAACACCCCAAAAAGGCAAAAGAATCCCAAGACTGACCGCCACCCATTGTGAGACCAAGCAACATCCACCGGTGACAACTAAAGACACCGATAAATCACAATTAGCGCCTTGGTCCTAAATACTACTACCCCAAGATCCGTGAGGGAAACATACAACCCATCGGGGAGCGCCTTCCATAACGCCTAATGATGACATTAGCAAATCACAGCCTTTGTCTCGAGAGAACTGAACAACCCGTGATAGGACCTAATCACATCGACCGCCAAAGGCATGGGAGACGCCACCACTTTAACAGGGGAAGGTATGGACGCCGAGATTCAACCCATGAACAAGAAGTCTCACCGATCCACCAAAGCCCGAAGAGTCACCTTTTCAAGCCGATGATAAACTCTTCGCTTCCTCGACTCTCCATCCTCCGATGAATTCAAGAAGTTTCGACAATGTTCTTCCACCGACCAAAGAAAAACTCGTTCATGGATCACAAAATCTTCAAGGAAGCTATATTCGGGGTCATCGAAAACATCAAGGATCAACACACCAAGCCGCCGCAGTTATGCCGATCTAAAGTCCGATGTGCTCACTTTAATGCTAACACCTATGAACACAGGGATCTTATGTATCAACTTCTTCATAGACTGGATGACAAATTGGTCAAATTTCTAAAGCATCTTCGTAGTGTGGGACAAAGATTGATGAAATCGGGACTCCTACAAAGAAGACCCCGTGCACTTAACTCAAAAGTGTTGAGGCTACTAAGGCTTACTGAAGAACCTCGACCTCACCGAATCCAATCAACATGCTAAAGTCTCCAATGTTCAGTGGTCTTCAAACTTCGCTCCGCTTCTTCAGAAAACACGGGTTCCTTGATGCCTGGGGACCA